>CM070740.1:15019627-15377127 GCA_036346245.1 Bonia amplexicaulis
TCTCAAGTTGCGATACCAATCAATGAAGTTTGTTCCATTTAATTTTTCTTTTTTAAGAATAGATCGCAGGTTAAAACTGGGTGTGGAGGAAATGGATGGTGGCATTGTCTACAACATAAAAAGTATATGAAAAAATTCAGCACTATGTTTATGTGAAATTTCTCATTAAACAATTTAACAAAATATACTCCCACTATATGTTTAAAAATCAAATACCCTCTAATAATATATAGTGAGTCAAGATCCATATTTCATTAAGTCCTAGTGAGCTTTGGCATCACCGCTAAAAACTTAGCAACGTAGGCAACCAACCATTACTAATTACATCATAAGTAACTCCTGTTTGTTGAGTGACATCCATATATCCCGACCTCAACTCTATGCCCCTAGACCCAAAACCATTTTGATAGCCTAGTTAAGTTAAACCAATATTATGCATAAAGTGTCCAACTTTAGTAGACCTACCAGTTAATGATCAAAATCTTGATAGATGCAACTATTGGAAAGGTATCAAGTTCTACCTAATTTTTCTAGAGAGATTCTACCCTATCATGTTAAAATCATCCAAGACAATAATAACATGGATAATAGCATAACAGGAACAAAAAGACATTCACAATTAAATCAAATTGAATTGTGAGATAGTGTGGCCCTTAGCACGACAATCTTTCATCACCATGCTTCCTGTCCACTGAGCCATCAATGCTTGAGTTCACCACATCCATCTAATTAGCTATTACTCCTAACAGCTAACAATGAATTACACATGAAAAATCAAGCGTCACAAGTCAACACGCAGGCCGTTATACAATAATATATAGCCCGTAGAAATAAATTAACATGACACGCAGGCCATGAAAAACTCATACATGCATCACATACACAATGGGCCATACTGCCCACACAGACCTATAAAAACGAGTTATGTGCAGAATCCAATTCTATCATGCGATATGAACACATAACACCTATAATGTGCGGTACGATTACCTAGTATGGCGGTATGATTATCAAGTTCATCAGATTAATCACATTAACCCAATTTCGAACCAATCTGATCGACCTAATTTTTCCATTGATCAATCAAATTGATCAGCGCGGGAGGTTTCCAGAAAGAACTGCAACTTGGTGCCATTAATCCATACCTCCTCCGAACCCATCTACTACCGCTGAAACCAATTGATCTTATCAATCAGTGCCTAAACCAATCCAAAAACATGAGCCGATCTAAGCTATCATATTAGACCAGTAATAGATCCAATCTACTACCACTACATATCAACTATATGCGACCAATCCAGATCAAAAACTACACAGGATGGCTCTGATACCACTGTTGGGATACGGGTGGGCTACACTAGCGCAGATTAAAATTTTTCTACCGCGTAAACCAGGAAGCTATGCTAGTAAGAGATCATAGATCATTACCACTAGACGTGCAGTGCAATGGAAGTAGGGTTGAAGCAGCCGATTCAACGAAGAGCGCATCGGTGTAGCGGTAGTAGTCAAACGTCCTCCGTCCAAACGTCTCCTCCTCGTGATCATCCCGATTAGCGTCGCAGTCACAATAGCGCCTCTACCGATGTCCACACGTCCAGGGATGGAGCACCGTGCGTCGATGTGCTAGCACCAGCGTGCACAGTAGAGGATACGAGAGGTGGCGTCTAGGGTTTCACGGGTGTGTTTTCGGGATACACTCCCCAGCTCCCACATCTCTCCTTATATAGCCTCCAATCAGATCCATATCCGATATAAGTAGATATCGAATCCCACTCAGAAACTATCATCCGACCCCTTGTCGTTCCAGCCCATTAAGTGTGTGACCTTGTAGGTTCATGTGTATTTGGCTATAGGCCAAAAACTCCTTTCCGGACCATATGACAAGAGCAGTTCCTAGCAGGATATAACGACTCCCAAACACACATAAAGATTATATTGGACGAACCTATATAGTGCTTATGTACCAATCCCTTTGCCTCATGATACTAGATCGAACTCAAGGCGAGAAACGTTATATTCTATGATAGCTCGATCTTTCACTCGAACCTGTAGTGTATTACTCAGTTGTGATTGACTCCTCAACCACGTTTGGTATGGCCATGCACTTTCTTAATCCAACCACATCAAGGGGCCCAGGGATATCTCTCTTGTTATATAGGAGGGGCAAATTCCATCTTGATCGCTCATATTTCTCTGCATGTTTTATAGCAAACCCGAAAGCTACCTTTATTACCACCCAGTTACGGAGTAGTGTTTGGTAACGCCTAAGCAAGCTATTACACATGTAGGAAATAATGTCGACCTCAGGTCTAAGGATCCTACATACACTATGTATAAGACCAACTGATGACACTGAAGAATATAACAATTCTCGCAGTATTTCATGATGGGTCAATCCAACATCATGTTCTCTAACAAGTGTCCACATTATTGATTTGATATCTCATATCCATGATCCGTGAAATATGATCATCAATCAATATATGTACTGATCTATAAATCATAATCGTCCCACATAATGATATAATATCAGGGATAATTTAGAATAACATCAAAACATGAATAAAGAGTTTCACGAACAAGTCACATATTTGTTGATAAATATGAAATATATTTATTCAGGGGACAAAATAATATTTTATTCAAATGTTTATAAACATAGAAATGATACAATCATCTTCATAATTATCTCTAGATCATATTACTAGCGCTTCATAGTCCAAACGCACAATATGTTTGCATGGCATGTGCGCCATGTCCAGGGTGTTCACAGCTCCCGATTCGTTGGGTGCGAGGTTTCCTTCCAAACGTACGTACGTACGTGCGGCGGCGCCCACTGATCTCGCTCGCTCCGCCGTCCGTTCGTTCGATCCGCGAGGTCAAACCATCGTGTGCGCCCCTGGAGAACGACACAACAATCTCTTCAGCTAACACGCATGCTTCCAAAGTGATCCAGCGATGATCAATGCAACCAGTTAACCACCACCACAGAGCACTAGCAGAGCGCACCCCACACGGCCTGCAACGAAAATTGGAATAGAATAAGTCTATAAATCCTTGCTAAAGTCTAGATTTCAACCTCAAATTTTAAAGCCGGATGTTTTATAATCTTCATATATCAACACCATTTATCCTGCCCCTAAGACCGATTGAAGACAGTTTTTCTCTGAGATGGCACTAACGTGGAAACATTTTTTTTATATATGCATTTTTAGGGTGACATAGCTGCCATGTCATCATGAACACCAAGTAAAATTTTAAAAATATTGCAGAGTTCACCCGTCAGCCCCTTACTCTTCTCCACCCTCCTCTATTATCTTCCTCTCCTTCCTCCATTTCTCTTCCTCTCTCCTCCATGGCTATGGCCATGAGCACCTCTGGATGCCGAGGCTCTGCTCCCTTCCTGCTCCACACCCACCTCCACCGCAGCTCATCCTCCTCCTCAACCTAGCCCTCCTATTTGCACTCCGTGACATGCATCTCAATGCTAGCGCCGGCGCTAGCACTAACGACCACACCCATGGCCGTCTCTCCCATCTGGTCTCCTCCCGTAGATTTGGTCGTAGCTCCCAGTGACCGTCGTAGAGATGGTGTAACTACCTGTGACCGTCCCCCAGGTCTCAGTAGAGGCAGCGGCGCAAGTCCTAGCTGGAGGCAGTGCGTAGCTGGGGGAGGTAGTGACGTGGCTCACGACTGGGGAAGTAGGCGGTGTGGCTTGCGGACGGTGGAGGCGGCGGCTTAGCCCCCAGCCGGAGGCAACACAGATCTGGTTGGAGCTTAGCTGCCAGTGTTGTCCTCAGCCTCCTCCTCCTCACTTACCGGCCAGCCACAAAATCACAACGGCACGACTACCATGCTGCATTGCCAAATCCATGTTCTTCTTTGAATCTAACACTCCCAACATCTCCCGTGGGACCAGCGCACTGCATGATAGGGCGACTCTAGCAACATCGACTAGATCCCATGCCCAAGGTCCCCGTCACACCTGCACAGACCACCAGTGCACCAACATTGCGTGCGAGGTCAATGGCCTTGTGTGGGAGGTTGGTCAAGGCAGCTGTTGCCTCGTGTGCACCCATCGCGGCCCTCGTTTCCTTCGGGTCCAATAGGAGGCGGCGAGATGGCTAGAGTTAGAGAAGAAAGCCTCGGCGATGACGGTGCAGTGGCGAGGAGACAAAATTAGTTGAGGCCTTTTGTTTCCGTGGTCGTGAGGACTCTCCTAATGCAAGGAATTGGCCATAGTCCACTGAATTGGGAGATTAGTGCGGTGGCACACTTCATTGGACTTGGAGAAGATGAACAAGGGTGGCGGCAGTGTGGGAGGAAGAGAAGAGGTGTGCATTGCGCCCCAGAAACAATCGACGAGGTGGGTGGGGAGTAGGAGGGGATCAGGTGGTGGGAGGTGTTCATGCATGGCCACATCCATGGAGGTCTTGGAGGAGGAGAGAATGGGAGGAAGAAGCAGAGTGGGGAGGAAGATAGACGGAAGGCAAGAGGAAGGTGGAGAGGAGGCTGATTTTGGGATTTTTGGTTTTTTATTTGCTGTTTTGCTGACTAGATGCCAGATAATCTTAAAATCAGTTCATGTGTCAAAACCAATGTTACGTATGTGCCACGTCGGATGAAAACCGGGGTAGAATAGCATCAGAGGGTAATATACCTGATTTTAACAGTTGAGGGGTGTACGTTATCCAGTTTTATGGTTGAAGGTTGAAATTTAGATAATTATGATAGTTCAGATAGGTAAAATAGACTATTCGAATCGAAATCGCTAAACATCAATCAACCAAAATTTTTGTTACACTGTCTTTTTTCGAAAAAAAGTCAGTATATTTGATGTATAGTCGGATCGATGTAACATTTTTTTTGAGAACATGCAACAAATCGATGTAATTGGTTTGATCGACCAACTAAATTCTGGTATATCCATGAGATCGAAAGTGCGTGCAATTAAAAGCCCAAACCAAGGGATGAATTTATATAGGTGCCGCTATATTAGGCTAAAATAAGCTGTCTTATGGCTGAAATTACACTATAAGTGATGATGATTTATTTGGCGTAGCTAAATTTATAAAAATTTAAAATAAAAAATAGCTTAGCCCATCATAGATAATACAAACGAATACAGGAAAAAAATCCAGCAAAAAAGCTAAAAAAATAAAATTTAAAAATAATGAAACATAAACCAGAAATCAGAAGGTTAAATCAAAACGAGCGGGCCAAAATCGTTTCAACAACCAATATGATTCAATATGATCACTAAATTCATGCGTATATTGCGAGGCAACATCAATCAACTACCGATTAAAGATCGATCCCCTCACTCCCGTCGTCGAATGTTGATGACTACTGGCGGATCGATCCCGCTTCATGTGACGCCTTTTAATGGCGATCGAGACGCGCGCCATGCCGGCCCGTCCGGCCAGCCGGTCGGTTGTCCTGGACCATGGAACAGAACAATTTCAGCCGAACATGCATGCACTAACACATCTGTACCGCCAAATGGCGTGTGTATGCCAATGAGTCAATCATCTTCTTCGCCTGCATGCCAAAGTATAATCGGGACCAGATGAGACCCAATGATTTGTGTTAGTTGCACGTAACAGTTCTGGGAGGACGAGAGGATCAGGGGCTGCTTGCATTGATTTGCAGCTCGCATGTATGTGCTTAATTGGCTGCTTGTCATGGGACTGTATTTCAACCTTCTTTAAGACCAGGAGATTTTTCCCGATTTTTATAGGAACTGAACTATTTTCTATGAAATTCAGGTGAAATTACTATAATATTCCGAT
Organism: Bonia amplexicaulis; assembly: GCA_036346245.1. Classification (NCBI taxonomy): domain Eukaryota; kingdom Viridiplantae; phylum Streptophyta; class Magnoliopsida; order Poales; family Poaceae; genus Bonia; species Bonia amplexicaulis. The sequence continues at coordinate 15,025,420 of CM070740.1, forward strand.
GTGGGGCTAAGAATTTTTTTCCATAAAAAACACAAATTTTTAACCTGGGGTGACAAAGGTACAATGATTCTTTTTTTCAAGAATGGATTGTGGGCAAAGCTTTCCTAAGAATTGTATCTTTTTTTCAAACCCCCAATCTCTGAGAAATCGTCAGAATAATCCCTTAATAGTGTTTTTGTGTGCTCGGGACTATTTTTGAACCGTCGATCTCTTCCAACACAATTGGGTCCCTTACCAGTTAGGCTACTTGCTGGTTGACAAGGATTGACATCATTGTTTTTACCACCTAACAAAAAATACACTTTCATAGTCACAAAGATTATCATCATTTTGCATGTGCTTTGATCTCAAGCATAGCAAATTTTGACAAATTATTACGTGCATTTCTTCAAACTAGCTGAGGACCACGTGATAAGATTTAGAGTTATTTATGATGAATCATTGTCAATGTTTGTGGAGTTAAATTTCAAATTTGTGAATGATTTGATTTTTACACTGTTGTTCGGTTTACGGTGGTCTCGACGGCTTGGTCGAAAGGATCAGGCAAATTGGTCTGACCGGCTCGGCTGAGCAGTCAGACTGGCATTCCTCTGGTTTCAGCGGCGAGTTCTGAAATTTAGAAAATTGATCAAGGATTGGGTAATTTGATCATATGTCAATGCATTCATATTGCACGAAGAATATCTTAGCAAGCGTGGTTCAAGTTATGAAAGACTTGTGCTCAAAAATAATTTCTTTATTTTTAGATGTGCAGGGAAGCTTCGATTCAATCATGGTTAACGACGAGGACCAGGACTACGCTTATGAAGGAACTGAGTTCCATAACAATTAAGAATGCTGAGTGAGATGGTTAATTTCAAGTGTGGTACACGGAAAGCAAGTCATGTTGAAGGGAAGGTTTGGTCGGTCCAAGTGAGGCATGATCCAGTGAAACTGGAGCGAGAGAGACATGCTGATGCATAGCAAACCATTAGTGCACCTACATATGGCGAGCATAGCGATTGCTTACAAGGAAAGATGAAAACAAGGTCAAGACGAGGGTATTTTGGTAGTTTGCTAAATACCAAAAACTTTGTTGGATCCGTGGTGCTTGGAAAAGTGGTTTAGGTCAAGAAGATGCTGAGATGATGTCAGACCTAGATTTTGCAATCTGGAATTCTCTGTGATTTATTGCACTATTCCCTGGATCAGTAGATAGTACTCACAAATATATAAATGAATATCAAATACATACCATGCGGAAGCATAAATATAATAGTAAACTTACACATGGGCCGATTAGGCCGAAATCAGTAAATTGCAGCAGCGGAAAATGAAGCACACCGGGGGAACCCTCAGGACATGCCCACAGGCAGCCAACTGGAGATACGCAACCTAGCCCTTGACATCTTTATCTTCTTTGCCATCATGAATAAGAGAATTGCTGAAGCGCAGTGATCTGAGTCCTAATTCTGGATTTGTTGTGAGAGCGAGTGTGAGCACACTAACCACCGTGCTCCGCGAGCCAATACACAGGATGCAAATAGATAATATGTAGGGCTAATCAAAGGAGAGGCTCGGGTTGTTTTATTTGCCAGAAATTGCTTTGAGCATTATTCTTATTATTTAATCATGTTGTTATTATTACTGCCTAAAACTACGAACAACGAGTGTCCTCACCTATGTAATACCGATCATACACTCTCTATATTAATTGTTGTCTAGAACTCCGATCAGCAAGTGTCAACATTTATGTAATCCACCGGTCAAACAATTCCCCTTGCATTGTCTAAAAATGCACTGGATCAACATTTTTTGTTGATTTCGTATTTATTGTATCCAGAGTAAAGATTTGTTGCAAGCATAATGACTAATTGTTGTGTTTCTGAGATTTTTTGTTGCACCGGATCGAATTAGTTATCTCACCTTTATCCACTCACCCACCAAGCCTATGCCTCCCAATCTATATTCTCACATCACAGCTCCTAGTCTCCAGCGGCTTGCTAGTCTCCAACAGCTAGAGGCAGCCATGCTCTTCCCACTCTTCTCTCTTTCTAGAATGCCAAGGGTGGGGTGTGGCAGTGGAGCGACACGACGGCCGCTGGAGGAGCAAGGCAGCGCGGCTACTTCTGCAGCCTTCTCCTCCCGGTGCCTCCATCATCGAATGACAGTTTGGAGAGGTGGGAGAGGAGCGCCCGATGGGAGGCATTGCGTGTGGGTGTTTGTGTTTGTGCCACCATGGATGAGATCAAACGATAATACTTGATAGCACTCTGATTTATGAAGATCCGATGGTAGAGGAGCGTACGATGGACAGCTCGCATCGTATAGCTGGGCGCTAGCTAGTACATCTCTTTTATTGATTATTTTTTTGGTATTGATACCGTGAGGATGTCCAGTGTAACAGGAAAATTCCGAACGCCCCACTCCCAGCTATCTCACACTTCCCCACTATATGCTTATCCTATCCACCACTCATTTCTACCTACTCCTGTCTTATCCTTTTCATATGTTCCATCTCTCTCTTCTCTCTCTCCCCATCCAATGAAGTAGCCATAGAAGCTTTTATAGTTGAAACTACAAGAGAGCGGAGGTCTCATCTCTTGTGGTTGCTGCTTTCTCGCTGACCGTCTGCTGAACGAAGAGCAGAGGAGCGGCAAGGCTCGAGGCGGACAGCCCGGCCCAACAACAAGGGCGGATGATGTTGGCTAGTGACGAGGCCGACGTGCTCTTCCTTGAAGCGCCCGTGAAGAAGCATCGCTTAGTTCTCCTCCTCAGCCGACAAGCTCTACTAGTCCCATCGCCTATATGCTCCTCCTACAAGTATGATTTGTTGCTGGCATTTGCTTAAATTGTTGCAAAAAGTGTTTTTGGTTGTTGCAATATCTTTATTGAATCTTACAGCAAGATATATTTTTATTGCAGTGGATTGTTTATTTGTTATACGGGTAGCAACCTCTTGTTGCCTTCTTCCGTGAAATTTGTTGCAACCGAAGTTCACATAAAATAAGGGTAGTATAGCCGTTTTTGTTGCACCATTGATAAATTTGTGGCATGTTCTTTTTTTTGCACTGGTTGATTGAATTGTTGCATTACCCATATGATATTTGTTTGATTTTCGGCGCAAGAGCAGCGACAAATCCATGTAAGTGTGCATGGCATGGTGCCGTGCGTGGCGTTGTGACAATCCTCAGCAGGCACAATTTTATTTTAGTGATTTTATGTTTGCCGTATTGAGAGCAAAGACTTATTGTAAACTTATGATCTAATTGTTGTGTTTTTCGAATTTTTATTGTATTAGATGAAATGGCTGTGATCGGTGTCTTTGAGTAAGATCGAGCAGGTGAGATCGAAGACGTACGATAGGAACGTTTTCATCGACGGCAGGAGCTTCATCTATTCGTACGATCAGAAGCTAGCTGCTTAATTCCAAATCTTGCATGTGCCGATGCGCTGCAGAGCCCAGCAAGAATCCAAAACATCGGCGCATGCATGCATGCATCCATGGCCGGCCGCTAGCTCGGTCACCTCGAACCATACAAAACTATAGCGACACATGGACCGGGCTGTAGCTGCTGGTGTGAATGGTGGTGCAATGGCTGTGTATATACTAGGCTCATGGGCGCGGCGCCACGCCGCGTCAGTAACCGTACGTAAAAAATAAGAGAGGCGATAACTCGTGAAAAGTTGGGGGAAAAAATCGGAGAAAAAATGCGTATTTTCGAGAAAGGCGAAGGTCTTTTTTGGAAAAAATAAGGGCATGTACGTAAACAAAAAAGCTGCCAGGGACTTTTTTGCGAGAACCAAGGACCAGCGCGCAATTTGGGAAACCGCGGGGGGCCATCCTGCAAAGTGGAGGGGTAAAAAAAAGGGCCAGGGGCCTCTTCGCGAGGAAAAAGGACCTGTTCACGAGAAAAAAGGATCTGTACGTAATTTTTGAAAAGTGCAAAAAAATACCCTCCCCTGGCCGTACGGGAAATCCCGCGCCACGCACCGGCCGGGGCGCGCGTGGGGTGAGGTGGCGTAGCGAGGTGGCCGGAATCCCCCCGCTAATAAAGAGGCGGAGCATATGCACGTACGTACGCAGGAGGGAGGCTGGGAAACGTCAAAAGGGGCACCAGCTAGCGTGTGGCTGTGCAAACAATGCAACGATCGAGTCCACGTCGGCCGGCCGTCTGCATGCATTCACGTACAGATTTCTGTCTGACATGTTCAGCCAGCGCACCCTGCTTTGGCCTCTTCTCTACCCAATCTCCGGTTATACAGACAAGATCGATCATTTTGTTCGGTACTGTGATTGTTCTAGGCTTACGTATCAACTATCATGAGAGAGAGAACTCCATTTGAAACGGACGGTGATCCGAGCCATGACATGAGCCGTGACATGACCATACAAAAGTTACATTTCTATTAATTTAAATTTAGCTCTATAAAAGACCATAGATGCCAATAATTTAATAAAAACAAACTTTGCTCTCTCATAAGTAGAATTAAATAAATACTTTATAAGATAATTACTAAAAATATTTAATAGTTATTAAGGAAAATAGAAATATTAGAGAGGGCTAGCGCCTGCTCGTCCCCTTGTCTCCGCCACTGATCAGCATGAAAATAGATGACGCGTATTGGATCAGGAAGATATCGACCTTGTTCTTTTTTGTTTTTAAAAGCTGTTTTTCGTTTTTTCTATAATAATTATCTTTTAAATGGAGTATCTTTTTAAGATAGGGTCTACTAGTTAATTATAATATATACTATACCGACTTCATTTATATCGACAAAATTATACGTGAGTTTCTGTTACTACAAGACTCAATGATTAGTACAAGGCTCCTAATCGAAAGTGAGCATTTGGAGCAGGCCAGGGCCCGGGACACCTACCTACCTACTCGATCACTTGGAGAAGAGAGAAGGCAGCGTTTCTTCTTATGCTTTTGCAGTAGGAGAACGAAATCAATTCACTTTCACAATATCGACGGTGCGTACATAGCTAGTGGTTGGATGTTGAGAGAAACGGAAAAATGTACTATGTGTCTCTACTTTCTAGTCCAAATAGAGTTAAGCACTTTGACTGGTTAACATTAATTGGCTGTTGGTACATGTGCAAAAATGGTTTTGTCAATTTTGCAACAGTATTCTCTAAAAGGCTAGTGTCGAAAAAGCCAAGGGTCGCGATAACGAGTGATGAGCTTTGGTGTTGTTGAAGAAGTTAGTAGCTAAAGAAACTCGATGATGGAGAAACCTAGGCAGATAGGAGATGAAGCTTTCCATTAAAGACGAGTTATGGACGATATCGGGCCATCGGATAGTTAGGAGCATGATTTTGTTGTTAAAAAGCATGACAACACCAGCGACAGTTGGAATGTTCTCCATATCGCTATATAATGACTAAAGTAGACATGCGACATCAATGGAGATCGATAGAAGGTCACCATGGTTAGTGAGGAGGCCACATCATTGAGTTGGCAAATATCAAAGAAAAGGAGACCGACGCAAGAGAAGAACACATCAAGTATGTATAACATCATGCATATGTATATACATGTATGTATCCATATGAATAGAAGCACAAGCGTACAGAAGTAGAGGAACAAATATCTTGAAGTAAAGATGGTGCAACCATAGAGATAGGCTCAGAGCCACCAAAGATACCGTGACGGTTGTCCCTAACAGGGATTGGTGACGATTACACATGTATGTGTGTTTGATGTTGCAACTGTTAGCATTACGTAATAATTAGACAAAAATAGAAGATAACTATATGGTAGAGTATTGTATAAGAAATGGTAGCAGGTAAGAAGGACCGATCAAGAATTAGGCTTGATGTTAAAGCAGAAAAGTTGTGACGGTGAGAAGAGATTAAAGGCATATAGTTTGGTAGGGTAGTCGACATATGAGGGAAGATAAGTTCAAATTAGATCATCCATGATGCATCAGTGTATGCGTGAGCAAGGTACTCTAATACCATGTAAACTAAAAAGATAATTTACCACATATAATCAAAGTATTGCTTGAGATTAAATAAAGGTATATGTGTGTACATGTATTTTAGAAAAGAGTAACTAATGGAGGAAGAATATGGACATACAACTATATGATCCATGCACGATGGATAGTGGTTACATTTCTAAAAACCCCCAACAATTTTCTCAACGATTTTCTTCCATCAAAACTCATACTTTAGTTGCATTCCTCAAGTTGCATTTCCTTCAAGGTTCTATTGTCATTTCTAATACTTATGATGTCTTAAAATCTAAGTAGTCTACAATATACGTAAATATATTCTCAAACATCTAAATTATATCATTTGATACTAGAATATTTGAAACAAATTTAGTCGCGCAAATGCGTGGGCCACCCTGCTAGTTAAAACAATGTTAAAAAAAGTTGTCATGTTCACTTTGAGAGGCTAGAAATTCCCATATTAATCAGATAAAAAGTGCACACTGCTTATTTTGGTGAGTTCATATTATAACAGTGAAAATTAATATGATATATAGCAGAGTTGTTACATAATTGCATAAAAAATGCAACTATATTTCCGACCGTAAGCATTATAGTTGAGTTGTATAGCAAATACAATTACATTTTCAAATTTAAATGTATTACAATATGATCTATCTAACCGATGTAATTGCACGAAAAAATTAGCTATTTCTCACATGATTCCAACGAAAAATCGTTTGTTCCAGGCGGAGCCTAAATTCAAAACCACAGTAGAAGTATATTCACAACTTGTTTCGACTCAGGAGTTCCTTCACAACAAATTTATAGCTAGGAATCATTGTGACCTATTTTTTTGGCTGAGACTTATGATTTTTGGCTGTGTTTTATGGATTTTTGGTTGTTCGTGCGAGAGATTACAAAATAACAGAAACTTATGTGCGGTTTTTATCGATATAAATGAAGTTGGTACAATATGTACTACAATTAACTTAGTAGACTTTATCTTAAAAAGATATTTTGTTTAAAAATTAGTTATCGTAGAAAAATGAAAAATAAAAATCAAAAATTGAAAAAGAACATGCCCTAATTCTTACGAGATGCCATGCATGTTCCAAACTGAGGCCCAAGCGGTTTTTATGAAGTCCCCGTTCACGCAGATCGATAGAATGAACCAGGAGTTCATCCATTGATGCTATTTTGTTCGCACCATGCACGCGTGCGTACGTACGTGGTGCGTATGGTATGGATATGAGATCTGGCTTGTTGCAGACCGATCGAGAGACGTACGGGGTACAAAAAAGTTGACAGCCGTAACACAGGCACATGCCTGCTGCTGCTATAGCCATCGTCACCTACCGCTGCGACGTATATACTCCAAGTCAAAGAAGTGGAGAGAGCGAGAGAACGAGGTAGCCAGCAATGGCTGCCTTGCTGATCAGGAGAGTGGCCGTGGCCGCGCTGGGCATTGCCTCCCTGCTCGCCCTCGGCGCCGTGGCGCAGCTCTCGCCGACGTTCTACGACGGCAGCTGCCCGAGCCTGCAGTCCATCGTGCGGTCGGGGATGGCGGCCGCCGTGCGGCGCGAGCTGCGGATGGGCGCCTCCATCCTCCGCCTCTTCTTCCACGACTGCTTCGTCAACGTACGTCCGCCGGCAAAACTCGCGCTGCTCTGTTCTTGCATAGCGTACTCCTCCGGCCTAGCTTGCATGGGTAGCTGAAACGGGAATCACAATTGCAGGGCTGCGACGCGTCGGTGCTGCTTGACGACTCGTCGACGCTGACGGGGGAGAAGAACGCCGCGCCGAACGCCAACTCGCTGCGCGGCTACGAGGTCATCGACTCCATCAAGTCACAGGTCGAGGGCTCCTGCCCCGGCACCGTCTCCTGCGCCGACATCCTCGCCATCGCCGCGCGCGACGGCGTCAAGCTGGTAAATGGAGTAATTACAATGTCCCAGTGAACTTTTTCTTACTATACCTGCCGACATCCGTACAACGAACTAGCTGCCCAGTGTCAAAAAAGTCGCTCCATTTTAACAGCGCACGCGCGACAAACTAGTTCGTGTGCGAGTCTTTTAAAACCGGATATTTATATAAACTTTTACTTTTAATTTTTAGTTAAATAAGCTAAAAGATAATATAAATATTCGGTTTCTCGAAGCAACTTTTTTACCTTTCTCGTTCTCATCTTGCTTGAGTGATAAAGCAAGGGTCACAGACATATCACACATCTCACTCATCTTCTCCGTCTTATGCACGCATCTCTTCCTCACTGCTCACGTCCTTCTTCCAAAAACAACTTATTTTAATCATTATTATTTATTTTTAGTTAAAATCTATCGGCCGTAGCTAATACAAACGTCTCCTAGTTACAGTGAGGTTGCACCATACAATTGGAAGTTTTATCTGAGGTAGTTAATTCTGTCGTGCATGAATGGCTCCATAAACGAACATTTAGCTACTGTTTACAGTTGCTCAGTTACCATAGCGAATTGTAGGGTAGAACTCGAGATTGACGCAGATTCTAATAGTGAATCACAGAAGCAGTACAAGTGAACACAGTTTGGCTCATTTTTGTTGCACTGAACTTTGTAACTATTTTTCATGCCCTTTTGTTTACATGACGTACGTGCAGCTGGACGGGCCGACGTGGGCGGTGCCGCTGGGCCGTCGCGACGCGCGCACGGCGAGCCTTGCTGCGGCGAACAGCAACCTACCCTTGCCGTCGTCGAGCGCGAGCACGCTGGTCTCCGTGTTCGCGTCCAAGGGTCTCAACTCCCGCGACCTGGTGGCGCTGTCGGGCGCGCACACGATCGGCGCGGCGCGGTGTGCGAGCTTCCGGTCTCGCGTGTACAACGATAGCAACATCAGCCCCGGGTTGGCGTGGCGGCGACGGCAGGTGTGCCCGGCGCACGGCAGTGACGGCAACCTGGCCCCGCTTGACGCGCTGAGCTCCGTGCGCTTCGACAACGGCTACTTCCTCAACCTGATGGGCCGCTTCGGGCTCCTCCACTCCGACCAGGAGCTCTTCAGCGGCGGGCCTGTCGACTCCATCGCGCAGCAGTACGCCGTCAACGGCGCCGCCTTCTCCCGCGACTTCGTCACCGCCATGATCAAGATGGGCAACCTCAGCCCGCTCACCGGCTCCAACGGCGAGATACGATCCAACTGCAGAAAGCCCAACTAGGAGGACCAGTAAGCTGGTCTTTGAGATTCGTGCTGACATCAATCGATGGTTCGGATCGATCGCTCGACATTGCCAGCTAAGAGGAGGGAGCTCGCAATTAATAGCGTAGCGAGATGCGTGGCTTTTTTTTCGTTGAAAGGGTGGAGTGGCGCTGTCAAGGGAGGGAGGTGGGGGCCGCGACACATCATACTGCATTGGCATTGCTTGATCTGGTTGTATTCTTTTCTGTAACATATATGATGATATCTGTAACGCCTCTATTTTTAAAGGGTATCATGTTTCTCTCATAACTGTTTATGACTATTCAGCTGTGAGATACTATAGTCGAGTGTACATCATTACCATCATATGCTCAAATATAAAAGCCAACTTTATTACAAGATAACGGCTTACCGACCAGGTCTTACAATGGAGCATGCGACCCTTAGATATATTACAATACAAAAGAACGCTACAGGCGTGTCTGAGCACAGAATAACCCTAAATCCAAACATCATCTACTTCATAGTATTCTTCCACGTCGTTCTTGTAGACTTCCTCATTTTCTTGCCACGTACTTTCTGTTAATGTTTTTAGCAAGTATGAGTACAAACAGCCATACTCAACAAGTCATATGGGAAAATATTATTTAATTACATGCAAGGATTTTCAAGGGATGTGATTGTAATGGTTTTATTTTACGTGGATGCGATTTTAGTTGCAAACATTTTTGAGCATAAAATCATAAACTTCTTAAGGAAATTAGGGTTTCAACAACTTGATTACCAAACATAACAAATTCCAAATCTACTTATACTTTATTGTTGGATTCACCCATTAAACACAGCTTCATTTATCGGAAGCATGGTGTATTCAAATATCATTAAATTTTGACACTGCAGAGCTACCCAGCTTTACCTACAAGATCTCTTAACCCCCTCAACTGAGTTATAAAAATAAGGCTTTTCATTGCTCAATTCTTTATATAGCCTCTACCCAGTAGGTCTTTGATCCTAACGAACTCGAGTGGCCCATGGCCTCGCCCGATTTGAAGCGGCCCTACTGTTGTTAAGTATGGTTATACCCTCTCCCATACCACAAAACTCCTTCAGTCTCCCCATACCCTTTGTAGATATTCAATCAAAATTGAGCAGCTACTAAACCAGATTTGACGAATTAACCTTGTGGTTGAGTGACTGCTATGTTCTTTACTTGGCATAAAGTTCTAGTCCTTATATTTTCACTGAGGTAACTTCCATCCACAAGCCCTTGTTTCAGTGCCCATCCTCACTGCCACCCTTCCAGTCCAAGCCTCCACTCTAGGATAAGGTCATAGGACCCAACCATCTCGTGATTTCCTGTGACATCTCCTTATCCTAGAACCACTTTTAAAATTCTATCAGCAAAATGCCAAATCTCTTAATAGTGTAAAACTATTGAGTTTCTGATCTACCATAATTATTAAATAGTATATTTATAACAATACTAAGTCTTGGCAAGGTGAATATGGCCATCAATTTGAACTGGGCTTTATAAGTTGGCAGGACATAACTAGTATCTTATTATTCTAAAATTTTGTTGTACATGAAATAACAATGCACAAATAACATAATGAAAATACTGATAAATAAATAATTAAAGGAATATAGGTTCAATATGATAAAAAAATATGTGACTTGCCTTGCGGATAAACGTATTCTATAAGTTCGTATTCTTTCGAGTCTTGTGTTTGTACTTGAGAATCTCCCTCTTGGACTAGTTGGTCTGCGACGTTGTGAGCTAGCACAAAGCAAGAAAACCATTCAACTCTATGCTCGAAGGGTTGAGCTAGGAAACAGAAAGAAATAAAATCTAGAAAAATAAAATAAAATAGGTTTAGGATTTATCGGAGTTTGATATGGGGAAACGGAGCTGAGAAATGGATAGACGGGCTTGAAACGATTGAAATGGATGTATATGTGTATTTTATGGTTTTGTGAACAGTAACAGGTAGGTTACTGTTCATCGCGGGTTTTACTGTTCACACCGGGTCCGGTTACTGTTCACATTAGATTTTCCCACTACAGTAATGCACAGTTAAAGCCCGAACCAATTTGCTATAGTACCACAGCCTTTTACTGTTCAGGCCCAAAGTGCCACTGTTCATCTTCTCCGTTTGGTACTATTGTAGCGACCGAGAAACAGGAGAGAGAGGCGGCGGCAATTGGGGGGCTAGGGTAATTTGCGATGGCATCTGAGGCCATGGTTGGGTTCCTGGGCCCTACAAGATTCCATTTTGGGGTTCAGTGGCGGCTGGAAGTCAGGCCATCGTCGGCGGTGAGGTCTTCCTTCCTCGGGATTTTTGAATGGCATAGGGAGTAATGGCGGGTTAAGAGGACAATAGCATTTGCGATTGAGCATCTCTAGGTATAGGGGAAGCTTAGGGGTGTGGTGGTTTGGGTCAGGGATGGCTGAGCCGAGCTGCCCACGGTGAGGCTCCATGGCCGAGCGGCAAGCTTCGTTGATAGGGAAGAGAGGAGCTCAGGAAGCTATGGAAAGGCTTTGGTGATGTTTCTGGGAGTATGAGGACACTACGGGTGAATGCAATTGGAATATAATCGACTAGTTAATGGGAATTGAAATATGGCTTACTCTGGGGCCGTCAGTTGATCACCGACAGTGTAGGGGTTGTAGGAGCAATAGGGGTTGGGTGGCTCGTGGGTTTAAATAGCACGAGAGAGGTGGTTTAGCACAGGGCACGGGTCATGGCGGCGATAGCGCATGGTGGGGGTCGGGAAGGCGCGGGAGGGCGCGACGCGGCTAGTGCTGCATATATTTGGCACTTTCTCAGGCACGACATTGTGGCGGTCAAACAGAAGAACAGAGTGCCAGGTCATCCGTGAAAGGGGTGAGAGCAGAGAGGGATCAGAGGTCGGCGAGGTAGTGGGGAGTGAGGTGACGACGTCGCTCAGCCAGGTGGTGGTCAGGGCAATTAAGGGGTGAGGTATGGTTGCTCAAGCTGGCGGCGGTGGCTTCACAGGGTCAAAATCTGTGGCGCGGGAGAGGTCGGTCGTGAGGGGAGACAGAGTAGAGGGAGTAGAGTGGCGGCAGGTGAGCTCCAGCTTGGCTTCCTTGACGCGTGGCCAAAGGCATTTAAAGGCTGTCAGGGTGTAGCAGGTGAGGCATACGAGCTTGATTAGATTACAACGGTGTGGTAGCGGCTAGACAGAGCGGTGATATTTTCGGGTGGTGAACAGTGCCGCTTTGCCGCACTGCTCACATGTGGATGAGGCGGTTGCTATGGCGGGAGCGAAGGAGTTTGAACGATGGATAATTGAGGTGAATAGGATGAAGAACCACTTGAAATAAAACTCCAATGCAATTCAAATCCTTTTTGAAATTTTGAGGCCGTTTCAATAGCAATTTAAGTCTGTAAGTTTGTATGTACGTGGCTCGATCGATTGATCGCTTCCCATGAGAAAAGAAATCATCTCTCTAGTTTGTATGTACGTGGCTCGATCGATTGATCGCTTCCCATGAGAAAAGAAATCATCTCTCTCTCTGTATGTGTCTATTTGCATGGTGGATGACATGGAGTGTCCATGCTTAGTTCTAAGGACTGCACGTCCATATAGTTTTTAGGAGCTCCAATACAGTTCAGAGAATACAGGTGTTAAAAAATAGCAATGCATACTTGAAGCTTCAAGAGTTATTAAGTGCTATACTAAGCCAAGGAACAAAACTAGTCTTGACTAGTTAATTCTAGATGGTTCTTGAGCTAAGTCGGCAAGTAGTAAAAATCTGCACAACCGACTTGTATGGATACATGAACTCTTAGCTGAATATAGCATGATATTTGTTATTTAAGTCAGTTGTATGTGTCAGTTTGGTAGGCTATATAAACCAGGGTATCCTCTTAATGTTAGTAGCAACTCCTGGTGGATGTATGGGTGTTATGTGAGCCAACAGAGTAATATATGATGGTCATGCGTGTCTACTACTTCCTTGTCCTCTTGCTTTCTACCTTGTAAGTTTCAACAAGTGGTATCAGAGCTGTTCGGACCATCAGGATCGAGAAGAGTCTTTGAGGCACTAAGGGGACCATGGAGGCCCAAAACAAGGTGGACAGAAGGTGGCAAGCAGCATCCAAGAGAGAGAAGCAACTCTTTAGGGGGAGCTCAATGAGGAACACAAGATCGACAACAAGAGAAGAATGAGAAGAAACAATATGGTGGATGCTTCAATTGTGGTAAAAAAAGGGGCACTTTGCTTGAGACGGCAATTTGAAGGGAACTTGGCCACAACAAAGAAGAAGGAGGAGACACCTTTAGAAGCATCTGTAAGTGAAGAAGATTGAGATGCTAAAGTTGGATTTTCTCAAGAAGTTGAAGAAGAGGAGCTTGAGGAGGACATGGAAGCACCAGCTTTTGTAGCAACGATAGATCCAGGGATAAATTATAAGGAAGATTGGATTATCGATTCTAGTTGATCTAATCATATGGCTAATGATGATAAGAAGCTGCAAAATATGACTGAGTACAAGGGAAGGTGTAACAGCCTAGCAGTTTATTTCAAAATTTCAGTAAAAAAATTATTCAATTAATTTAATTTAAAATAAAATCAAGTGTTCTTCGGTCGCCTAAATTGTGAAGATTTCATTTTGCCTGTTTTAGCTATTAAAAAAAAGCTTTTGTCAAAAGTAATTTAATCAAAAACATAAAATTATTATTAAATAAAAGGTATTTGTAAATTTTTGTAAAGGTACTATTTCAAATTTAGTATTTAAAAGCATTTGGCTTTTATTTGGATTTTCTGTGATTTTCTGGGATTTATTTGGAGTTATCTGGATTTTATTTCAAAACCTAGCACAAGAAAATATATTTTAAATATTTTATTAAAGCCAAAAAGAGATCATTTTATTTTTCCCAAGCTCCCCAACATTTTATGGAATTTTTGAGAAATTGTTGGAATTAAAAATCTATTTTAAAAGTTAAAAAGGTATTTTATAAAATTATTAATGGCCAAATTTTCATTAAATATATTTTCCCTAACTTTAAAATATCTCCAGGTATTTAATATAAATTTTTTGGAATTTTTAAAAATTATTTAGTATTTTCTAAGTATTTATAAATATTCCTGGTATTTTCTGAAAATTTAATCCGAATTTAAATCCGGATTTGTCTCAGGCCGACACGTGTCGCGCTTGGATTAAATCTATCCTCTCCCCGATCTAATCTCAGCCGTCCACCACAACTTACCCCTTCACTTCATCCAACGGCCAAGATTTTCTTCTCGCCACGTGGTGCAAATCCGGCGGCTACCCTTTCCTCTCCCCTCCTTTCTCACCGACAGGCGGGGCCCACATGTCATTTGCGTCTTCTTCCTCCCTCTTCTTCAACTTCTGGCCATACGCCATTAATGCCGCTGAAGCTTCGTCTTCCGGGCCGGACTCGCCTCCCTAGACGCTGCCTCGGTCCTCCTCCCTCGCCGCCTTAATTGCTTGTGACCCTTGCTTGCGTTCACATCTCTTCCCGAACCGGTTCCGCCGCCGCCATTATTGCCCGCCGAACCTCGGTTTTCCAGCTGCCTCCTCTTCCCGAAAAAGCCTCCTCCCTCACATGCACTTCCCCGCCTTAATTGCACCGCTGCGTTCACACCGCCCCATCGAACCAGGTTCGCCATGAAACCGTGAGCCGTCCACCTTCCCTATAAAAGCCCCAGAGCCCCATTTCCGCACCACCTCCTCCGCTCTCCCTTTTCCCTCATTAGTGAGCCTTAGCCACAGACCTCGCCCCCGAACATCACCGCCGCCATCTCTCTCTCCGCCTCCGCCTTCCTCCGGCCACCCCGAGCCCCGTGCCTGGTATGAGCCGACTCCCGCCGCCCTCACGGCCGCCACCGGCGCCTGGCTCCGGCTAGCCCGCCGCCCGCCGCGCCGCCACGTCCGCCGGCCACATCGGCGAGCCTGCCGCGTGGCGGTAGGCGTGGACGCCGAGTGGCGGCCGCGTGGTCGACCACGTAAGCAGCTCCGCCACATCAGCATTTCGGTTTAAAAATAAATCCCGCCCAAAATTTAATTATCTGCTGATGTCATAATTAATCTTTTTCAGTACAAAAATAATTCCCAAAAATCAGTCTTTTTCTTTTTCTTCTTTTTAAACTTCCGAAAGCCTGTACTTCCTCATTTGAACTCTGATTTGACCCGTTCAAGTTTCTAAATTCTTATAAAATCCTAATCTACCCATTTATATACTATTTTTGAATTTTTGAATTTTATTTGAATTTTGTTTGAATTTGTTTGTTTGGTTCTTCGCGCGTATAGATTTCGACGATCTCGGAGAGCACGACTTCAACGATTCGAATCAGGTCTTCGAGCAAGGTAAGTTACACCTTTGACCATGTTGATCCTAATAATTTAAATTATTTATATTGTTTTTAAATTATTATGTATGTGTAATTTTATTCAATTCTAGTTTAAATTCAGTTTGAATTGTAGTTATGCCTGAATCCTTTGTATAGCCAAATTTGACATTGAATACCATTATACCTTGTCAACCCAAGATAAAACCTAGTTAGTACAATAGCACTAACTAGAAATTTTGTAGAAATGCTTAGCCATGCTTAGAATGATTATGGTTTGGGATAATCTTTCACATAAAATGATAAACTTTAAAACTGGATTCTTGACTTTGGTGAGTCAGGAATGTTTATGAAATTATTTTCAAACAAAGTATAAAAAAACTTGGTTTAGACTTAGGTAAATGGTTAGAGTGGTGGTTGCTTGCTGGCATGCGTTGTTGTTTGGTGACGTAATGTTGATTGCCAGGCACAAGGGGTATGTGGTTGGTGCCTAAGTCAGCAAAGGACCGGTCTGTGAGCTATTATTGGAAAGCCCTATCGTACTACCACAAGTCTGGTATGGGACAGACCTGACCGAATAATTTGTGAAGTTCCAACGTGATCTCGCTATAGGCTGAATGTGGGCGCGGCGTAGGCCGTGAGAAGTCTTACATGGCACAAGAGGGGGCTCCAACATGTGGATTCATGTTGTGATGAAACCTTAGTGGCAGCGTGATTATGTTGATAATGGATTATTGTAAAGGCCTTGTAATGATTTTCTCAGTCGCACGCCTATGGAAGCGTGTAGTGGTCGACATTATGAGATTATCATATCTTGTGGGTAAAGCTGTACAACCTCTGCAGAGTGTATAATATATCCTAGATAGCCGTGCCCACGGTCATAGGCAAGTTGAGTGAAGTTTTTCACGGATTAAACTTTGCTTTTGAAAATGTTTTATGAAACCTTATGGATGGATGGAATCCATGAGAGATTTGAAAAACCTTATGGATGGATGGAATCCATGAGAGATTTTGAAAACTTTGTGGATGGATAGAATCCATGAGAGATTTTGAGAACCGTATGGATGGGTGGAATCCATACGAGTTTGTTTTTGAGAAAAAATGGTCCGGGTGGGATGCCTGTGAGGTTAGTGTAGGGTATGGACCTGCACTAACGTTATTTATTTGATTACAATGTTGATTTTACATATTGTATCAAATTCAGCTTTTGCACTTACTTTATATTATTTATTCCAATGTTGCCTTTTATGCAAATTAACCATATTATGCCTTCCTTTGATATTCCATATGCGTGCATTAACTCTATTAAACATCCTGGTGTAACTTGTGGAGTACTTTTTGTACTCATGTTGCTCAATTTAACTCTTTCAGAGGAAGCCTTCGACGACTTCGGTGAGGATTGCGACTAGGCTATGTCTTACAGTCATTCGCCTTGTGGGAAGGCTGGATGAGCTGCTGCTTATTATTTATCTTTCACTGTCATCTTCCGCTGCTATTGTAAACTTTGGCCATCAGGCTCATATTAGTTAAATAAAGTTTGTCATTACGCATGATATTTGTCTTTATTTTCACTGTGTGCACTAGCTTTTCCTGGGATAGTGTGATTAACACAGAGGGTTTTGGATTTGTTGCTCCGGATCCCGACAGAAGGAATGTGGTGCTGACAGCTAATAACTCTAAGCTACACATCTCTCATATCGGGAACACACAGTTGTTCCAAGGTATGTTCCTCAACAATTTCATCTTAAGAAGATCTATCATGTCCCAAGCTTGAAAAAGAATCTGCTATCAGTGTCAGTGCCTCAGTTGACAGCAAAAGGGAACTATGTACTCTTTGGCCCTAAAGAAGTTGCTGTTTTTAGAAAAGTAAAGGTGATTGGCACACCTATCATGGAAGGAAGAAGAAGATAATCTGTTTATGTGCTCTTGGCAGAGTCAGCATATATAGACAAGATTCGAAAGAATGAAACATATGATCTCTAGCATGCGTGGCTTGGACATGTTAGCTACAACAAGTTGAATGGAATGATGGAAAAGCACGCGTTGAAAGTACTTCCTCATTTGGACATCCCGAATAGATGTAGTCTGTGCTTGCTGTCAGTATGGCAAGGCTCACCAATTGCCATACATGGAGTCAGAATATTGGTGCAAAATACCTTTGGAGCTCATACACTCATATGTGTTTGGCCCAGTCAAGCAAATATCACTTGGAGGTATGAGGTACATGGTGACATTTATCGACGACTTCTCAAGGTATGTTTGGATTTATTTTATGAAAGAGAAATATGAAACTTTATGAAGTTCAAGGAATTTAAGAAGAAAATAGAGAGTGAACTTGACAAAAAGATTCAATGCTTACGCACTGACAATGGGAGAGAATATTTATCCAATGAGTTCACTATCTATTTCAGGGAGCATAAGATAAAAAGACAATTAACTTGCCCAATTACTCCACAACAAATTGGAGTAGCGGAGCACAAGAATCGTCACCTTGCAAAAACCTGTCGGAGTATGCTACATGCAAGGAATGTACCTGGAAGATTCTAGGCCGAGTGTATGAGGACTGCAACCTATGTGATTAATAGGCTACCACAAATAAGTCTGGGATTTTAATTACCACATGAGAAGTTGTAGAAGATAAAGCCAGTCATCAGCCACTTCAAAGTATTTGGTTGTGTATGCTATGTCTTTGTGCCAGATCACTTGAGGAGCAAGTTTGACAAGAAGGCAATTCGGTGCATCTTCGTTGGCTATGATGATGCCCGAAAAGGTTGGAGGTGTTGTGATCCGACTACAAGCACGTGCCACACTTCAAGAAATGTTGTGTTTGATAAGCCTCTTTATGATGGACTCCCAAGAAGATTGAGATTTCTGAATTCCAAGATTTGGATGAGGTTCTAGAAGAAGTTAAGCCAGAAGTTGAGGAGCAAGCAGCAACTCCAAGTGAAGTTGAAGGGAGCTCACCCAGTAAGGCCAAGAGTCCACGGAAGACTGGCGAACATCAGCATGTACTCGAGGAACATCGTCCAAATCAAGTGAAAGTTGAAGATCCTGTACGTGAATTACGAAGATCTACAAGGAAACGGAATCCCAATCTTAGTTATCCCACTCTTGGGAGCGTGAGACCCAGATGACGACAATGACGACTGTGTGGACACTATCTCTCTTCTAAGAAAAAACTAGGTGTAGTGAGCTGTGGGCGTAAATAAACTTCTATGAATCAAATTACACATACCAGTGTATCAAGTTCATTGAACCTGATACACTGGAGTGTGTAACTTGCTTCATGCCCTTTGAAGGTCTATGTGGCACATATTATTACTGCAAGGTCCCTTTAGAACAGTAACATGTCATTCCAAATAGATCTTGTAGCTAACTAGTGAAGCATATATCATGAAGTACCAAAGGTTATGACCACAAATTAGCCAACTACTGAAGATCACGAAACAAATTAGCCAACTACTGAAGATCACAAAACAAATTAGCCAACTATTGAGACAAACCACAAGATTGACAAATGACAGTAACAATAAAAATTTAGAGCTCAAGCTTGAATGTCCAATTTTAGTATTGGATATTGTAGCTAACAAGTGCAACATATATTATGAAGTACTAATGGTCATAAAACAATTTAGCCAACTACTGAAGTTCACAAAATAAATTATCCAACTATTGAGACAGGGCACAAGATTGACAAATGACAGTAATAGTAAAGATTTAGAGCTCAATCTTGAATATCCAATTTTAGTATTAGATCTTGTAGCTAATAAGTGCAGCATATATCATGAAGTACTAAAGGTCATAAAACAATTTAGCCAACTATTGAAGATCACAAAACAAATTAGTCAACTATTGAGACAGACCATAAGATTGACAAATGACAGTAATAGTAAAGATTTAGAGCTCAAGCTTGAATATCCAATTTTAATATTAGATCTCATAGCTAACAAGTGAAGCATATATCATAAATTACTAAAGGTCATAAAACAATTTACCCATCTACTGAAGATCACAAAATAAATTAGCCAACTATTGAGACATACCACAAGATAGACAAATGAGGGAGAGGCGGCCGGCGTCGCGAGGGAGAGGCGATCGACGTCGGGAGGGAGAGGTGGACGGCGTCGGGAGTAGGGTTGTGCATTTTTTAACCGAACCGGAAAAATCGAACCAAAAAAACCAAACCGAACCGGTCAACTCGGTTTGACCGATTTTGGTATTCGGTTCGGTTTTCAAAATTTGGGTTTTTTAGCATTCGGTTTTTTCGGAAAAAACCGATTAAAAACCGAATCTACCGAAAAAGGAAAAAGGGCGCTGAGTGGGCCGTGCAAACGGGCCAGGTAGGCCAGCGTGTAGTAATCTATACCGAAAACAGGACGCAGAGCCGAACTCGAACGCAGGCGGGCAACAGCGGCCACACGCTCTTGCCAACTGAGCTAGGCTCAGCTCTGCCGCCAGCCTTAATATAGCCAATAGGTGATTAGGTGATATACTCCATGCAACAATGGCAGGTGCATTAGTGCACTCCCGGATTTATAAATCTCCAGTCCAAAATACACGCCATTAGCATCACAACATGCAGGAATAGCATTTTATTGCTTCCTAGGCTCTAATACATGTACTACCATTATTGCTTCCAAGTTCTTTGCTGACATCTAGTCATGCGATATTACCGCCTACTCGTCTCGTTAGTCGCTATATCGTTTGCAATTCGCGTCAACTTTGGTAAATATGGTATTTACTGATACCGCACCGAAATAAATTGGGATTTACCGATACCGAACCGTACTTCTAAAAATACCGTATATTACCGAACTACAAATACCGTATATTACCGAACTACAAATATCATATATACCGAACCGATTAAACCGAAAAAACCAAAAAAACCGATTGCACAGTCCTAGTCGGGAGGGAGAGGCGGCCGGCGTCATGAGGGAAAGGCGGCCGGTGTCGCGAGGGAGAGGCTGCCGACGTTGGGAGGGAGAGGCGGCATCGCGCGTGAGTGATGTGTTAGATCTAGCAGAACCTAGCAGTGGCAATGGAGACAGAGTGAGTGAGTGAGGACTCTACGAGTAGAGCCTATTGTGGGATATTTATAGGGAAACTATCACAGACGGTTCATTTAAGGAACCGTCTGTGATAATACTGTCACAGACGGTTCTTTTATGGCAGACAGGAGGCGCAAGGTAGTGCCATAGTGGCGCAAGCCCACAATGGCCACACGAGGCGGCGGCCAAGGAAAGCGAGAGAGAGTGTGCGGCGTATAGTGACGGCCAACGATGGCGAGCTGCTGAGTAGGCAAACTAATTCCCAAATCTAGGCCACAGGTATGCTCTAGGAGTGAGGTGAGGGTGTGAGGCGGTGCGGGCGAGTAAGAAAGTGACACAGCGAGTTAGGTGGCGACGTGGTAAGCAGAGAGGTATGAAACGTACGATGTTGCGGCGGGGTCTCATTCCTAGGTGAGTTGCGTTTGGTCTTCCACTCTCCTTCCCAATTCTGAAATCGGCGAATCCCAAATAGTTCATTGAATGATTGTGTCTTTGTGAAATGCAGATCGTAGAATCTTAAAAAATGAAGAAGTTTTCAAATTTGAAATCTTTGTAGATAGTGTTGGTTATATTAACATAATAAAGGAAATTTCCTTTCACTTTTAAATTGGTTAGCATAAAAATTTGAACAAGTTAACAAGGTGGTTCTAAGAAACAATAAAAATGGCTGTTCCCAAAATTTGCATAGTGTCGTAGATTTAAAATTATATTTTGCTTAATTATTTTATAATTTTCTATATTATTTTGAGATGTTTTTTGTTTAGACAATTTGTACTTTGATTTTTTCACCAAGGACATTTCCTTTTTCCTTTTAGCAATATTTTTGATAAAGATTAAATAATCAATTAAATACAGCTTTGAGGCCTTAAGACCTATGTGACCGTAACTTTTCAAAACTAATTGCTCAAGTACCCCTGATCGGAGGCTCACTACATATTTTATCTAACCAGCAGACCACTCGAAGATTCCATAAACTAGTATAAGGACCCACATCCAGGCAATTCTCTCTTGTGCCACGGATAAAACACGTGCTTTATCCACTCCTAACCGCACAACAATTCGAACTTGTCCTGATAATAATCACCCTGCAGTTGTCTCCACACTTATCTCCCACTGATAATAACTAAATATCAATTATTAGCATACCTCTCTCTGACTGCAACCACCCCCTCGACCAGATAGGATGATTCAACAAGACGTCTACTCACGTCGATAACTAACACCCCTTCAGCATTGTTTAAGGGTTGACGAGAGAAGACACAAGGAAGGGGAGAATGGGAACTCTAACAACCAGACTAGACAAAGATGTTCCGATCAGTGAAGATTAGGGCTAGTTATATCCATTCGTAATCTCTTAAGAAGAGTATCTTGTAACCAATTCATAGCAATAAATATCATCTTTAATCTCTTGCTGAGTCATTCTAAAGAATCTAGTCTTCTTTCTCACATTTTCGTTAGGTCAACAACTCCATTGTTGATAATTTTGTTAACTCTAAACACTCAAATCTCACAAATACTGAGGTCTCACTGCCATACAGTGGTATGACTTTGCTTACTGACGTGGCGGATGGAGTTTCTTTACATCAAGACACCCTGCTTCAGTTCAGGGTTCTCTTTTATGAAAGCAATTTTTAGATGTTTTTGGCGTTGGTTCCTTAAGATCTAAGATCTGGGTGCTTGAAAAACAGAACCATCTAATTTAGTTACCCCTCAACAATCATGGAAAATTTACAGAGATCACAGAAGTGGATCTACCTCGTTCTGTAAGATTAACCTGAACTACTGCTAGCTTCTACTGAGATCATGATGTCTGTCGTCAAATACAGTATTAAAAATCAATGTAACGCTACATGCTTTAACATTTTTCAGACAACGAGTGCAACAACACTAGTAGTTTTACTAAAATTTAGGAGGAAAATGTTGGAGAATATTCCAAACTCCGAGCGTACAACAGAGGGCGCAGGAAGCCTGACTAACTCCATGGTTGGTTTCATATCTGAGCACAACAATAGCTCCTCAAAGCACACTTGCAACCATGCGAGGAGGAAAAAACCAGCGTGCTCAGTTGCTAGCATCGTCGCAGCTATTTGCGGAGATACAACGTAAACAAGCAGAGAGGAAAAAAAAGAAGAGACAGTTTTGAGCTAACAGCAACGAGAAGAAAGAGAAATCAATAATCATCGCACTGAGATAGTTGACTAGAGGAGAACATCCCAGACTTAAAAATCATCGCATGCACAGAGGCAAAGAAGCACACCGGATGCAAGAATCAAAGAGAGACAACGAAAGACTCCAGATTCAGAAATCGACAAGCGATTCGATTCCGTGCCTGCCATTCCACGGGAGCGATTAGGGACAGAACGTAGCCGCCGCCACAGATGCGAGGAGGAAGAAGCAGCAGGAAAGCCCTAGGCACACCGTCCACGGCGGAGGAGGCGGCACCTCCTTTTAGAGGCGGGGAGCTTACAGGCCGCACTTATGGGCCTTACGTTTAGGCCGAAATATAGCAAAACAAGAGCCCGTAATGCGGCCCGCTCTCTTCAGTCTTCAGGCTATGTGCCTACTGATGTGAAGATGGGCTTCGGCCCATCTATCCACACAGGCTTGCGAGTGCAATTTTGGTGTTACGCATGAGGCGATGCAATGCAAGCTAACCAGTCTTCTCGGCCTGCTGGGAGTGGTAAACATTTTCTGTTGTAGTACGTGGTTCATGCGGACAAAGGCTTCTATGACCGTTTTACCCTTATTTAAAAGCCCGAATTTTCTAACCTATTCTGGTGGATGTTTAGGATTTCTATTCAAAATCCCAGTTCATCTCTGTTTTAGGTCTTGTTTGAAAGCTCAAAATCGCCAATCTATCCATGTGGATGAACCGATGTTTTAATTCAAAATCCTAACCCATCATAGGGATAAGTCAGGAATTTTAGGCTCCTAAACAAAGCCTTATATATGCTTTTTTTTTTGTATGTTCTCTTTTCTTTGAGAGCTTGACATTTATGATCTCATACTTTTATGTGGAATAGAATTTTGTAGAAATTAAACATGCGAATCCTACGGGAAATAACGCAAAGTTCCTATGTTCCAAGTGAGGCCTGAGTATGTTATTGTTTGTTTTGTCCCGTACGTCACGTAGGTTGAAACGTTGGCGAATGCCTCCGCCCATTATAACCGGGGGATTCCGGCCTCCCCGCGCCACGTCGCCAGCGCCTCCCAGCTGAACATGAACATGCGCCGCGTGGATGGAGAAAAACGCGTACGATCGGCTGAGGACTTTTTCCGAGTTTTTACGAAATTACATACAGATCTCTGGTTCTCGCAAAAAGGTCCCTGGAATTTTTTTTGGCCCCTCACTTTTGCAGGATGGCCACCCGCGTTTTCGAAAATTGCACACGGGTCCCGGTTTTTTCACATACAGGTCCTCGGTTTTTTTAAAAAACCCCTTTGTTTTTTCCGAAAATTCGTTTTTGCCCCTGGTTTTTTTAAACAGATCCTTGTTGTTTTGCAAATGGCCCCTTTGCCTTTTCCGAAAATACGTTTTTGTCCCCGTTTTTTTTAAAACTCCTCACGAATTGTCGTCTCTTTTATTTTGGTGCGTCGTCTCTTTTATTTTTTTACGTACGGTGGCTGGCGCGGCGTGGCGCCGCGCCTATAATTCTAGTGGATAATACGCGCGAGTAGACCCGAGTAAATTCGATCAAGGCTTGAAAGCGTAGGTTGACCAACAAGCACTCGTTAGTTTTACTATATATATATAGAAAACCTCTTTTCTACATCCGGGTGTAGTTATACCCTATATCGTATCTCACAATGTAGAGAGTATCTCGCGTAACGGAGGGTATGTACGTGTAGTATACAAGTATTTAAAACCATCTAGGTTGTATATATATATATATATCCCGAACCCAGACAAGCCCGGAAATACACAAATTTTTTTGTAACCCACGCTCGATTGGGGCTCCTACATACAGGCATATACATACCGGAAGCGGTTTTTTTCCTCTTGAGGGGACATCCCTTATCTCATCCACCGTTCAATTTGTTCCTTTTTACTTCGAGATCCATGCTGATATATTTTGAGGAATAGATCATACAGTAAGAAATAAAACGGTGTAAATCTTGGGATAAAATAGACGGTGAATGAGACAGTACGATGTCCCTTAAGAGGTAAAAGCTTTTGCATATACATGCATTTGATTTCGTTTCACTGCTACAGAAAACTCTGTTACAGACGGTTTAAAAACATCATCACAGACGGTTTTCTGAACCGTCTGAATTTATGGATCAGTGATAATCGAAGGTTATCACAGACGGTTTTCGAACCGTCTGTGGTGTAAATATCACGAGCGGTTTTCACTAAAACCATCGTGATAGGCGATAATCACGAGCGGTTTATAAGTAAAACCGTCGTGATAGGTGATAATCACGAGCGGTTTTAACTAAAACCGTGCGTGATTATCAGCTATCACAGACGGTTTTTAGTTAAAAACCGTTTGTGTTATTCTTTTCTACCCCTAAACCTATTTTTGTTTATTGGCTAGCCTTAGGAAATGCTAGCCATGCTCTCTGAAACAAGCAGATCAACATGCACATGTATACATCCAATTCACATCTCAATTCATTTCACAAACATAAAACATCCATTTCGCAAATCAATTAATTGAAATGAAAACAAACAAATATAGTATGAAACACAGTACACATTTTATTTTCATTAAGATTAGAACCTACTATTACAATATCCCAAAACAACAAATAGGTTACCCATCTAGCTAACACAACAAGAACAGAGAAAAGCAAAGATCCTCTATGCCTAGGCCTTCTCGCCCCTGATGCAGCGCACGAGCTGGATGTCTTTGATGCCCACCATCATCGGTGTTGATTGAGCACTGCCTTGTGCATCATCTGTTTCGTGGGGCTATTATGGTATGAGTCAACACTACTACAAAAGAGGCTAAACTGGACGGCTACATCACAGACGGTTCATACGGAACCATCTGTGCTTAAACTATCACAAACGGTTTATAATAGAAACCGTCTGTAATGTGAGTTATCATAGACGGCTTGTGAGCCGTCTGTGATAATCACCTATTATCACTGACAGATAAACACTAACGGTTCAGGAACCGTCTGTGATGATTGTTCCGAACCGTCTGTGATAGGATTGTCTGTAGCAGTGCAAGGAGGAGGAGGAGGAAGAGGAGGAGGAGAAGAACAACAAAGAGGAGGAGAACAACAAAGAGGAAGAGAATATCACAGAGGAGGAGAAAGCAAAGAGGAGGAGAACAACAAAGAGGAAGAGAATATCACAGAGGAGAACACAGCATGGAGGAGAACAGTGGGGTCAATCTGGAATTATTTATAGGGGACGAAGAGGCGGAGCTACGATCCGTGGGGTGAGGATTGCTGGATTTCTATTGGCTAGAATTGGGTTAAGGAGGATCGACGGGTCCAGCGGTCAGATTATCAAAACTGAATCCTACTCGGACTCAGGCGGGAAATTATGAAATTTTAGATAATTGCAAGGCGGGAAACATATCACGACGGTTTTAATAAAAACCGTCGTGATAATCTCGATTATCACGCACGGTTTTAATTAAAACCGTGCGTGATAGTCGATATCACGCAGCGGTTTTAATTAAAACCGTCGTGATATCTCGATTATCACGAGCGGTTTTAATAAAAACCGTCGTGATAATCGACCTATCACGTAACCGCTCGTGATAATTACGAATTATCACAGACGGTTTTTTATTAAAATCGTCTGTGATACTGGAATATCACAGACGGTTCATCGATAAGAACCGTCTGTGATACTCGTTTTCTCCGACGCCATCAACATGGACGGTGTCCAAATTAAAACCGTCTGTGTTAGTGTTGGTCACAGACGGTTTTGTCAAACCGTCTGTGATTTGGCGTCTAGTATTAGGCTTTTTGTAGTAGTGTTTGCCATACGTTACTAGTGTTTTCATGCCAGCTCAAGTTCATAACTTTTTGTACCCTAAAAAAAAATTAAGAAGTAACGATCCATCAATGCTTTGCGGGCATCGTTAATTAATGTGTGGCCCATGGAGCACGTAAGCCATCCCAAACCTAATTAAGCCCTTTCTTGCTCGACATAATTAACAAAGTAAAATTATTCAGCTCCTTAATTATCTCTAGCTTGCTTTGCACATATATATTGGACAGCTAGCCGGATATATACTATAGAAGAACGGACATTACAAGAACTGAAGAAGCTGATCATAAACAACCTCTATAAACAAATTAAATCCATGCGCATAATAACAAATCCCGAAAAGTTATACCAATCATCCAATCCATTCAGCCACGCATGAGAACAAATTCAATAGGTACTAGTAATGCCGGCCACATCTCGTAAGAGAGAATATAAGCTACCAGACATGATCTCCAGCTGGGAACGAGAGCAACCTCTCTTCAGCAACAGGCAACTAGCTGCAGAAAGAGACGAAGCGAACAAAGGAATGTTACACAAACTGCCTGCCTACCCATTCTAATCAAGTAGGAAACGAGCTGACCAGCGACGGCCGGCCGATAAAAAAGAGGAAAAAAATTAAAAATGAAAGCTTTAGGGTTTGCAGAAGTCCGCAGACAAGCCAAACCCCTAGTTAATGAGTGATGGGGAAGAAGGGGAACACGACGAAATATCAAGAGCGAAACGGTTCATTGTTCTTGCGCATTTTGCGTTATACATGCACATGCAACGACACGATCCATATATGTATACGTCAAAGGTCAAACGAAATCATCATTCCCCAGCTGGTCGAAAATTTCCAGGTTTAGTAGGTCGATCAGGCCGTAATGGCACCGAGTTAGCTCACTTAGGGGAGGATCGAGTCGTCAAATGCATGAAGTGACTCGCGCATGTTGCGAGCATTTCGCGGGGGCAGGCGCGCGCGCGACTGATCAACGCGCGCGCTTGGATGCACGTAGGGCCGGGACGTTGAAACTTTTAGCCCGTTAAACATTTCTGCCTTTGACTTTTAAAAGACGGTTTTTTAAATAGAATGGTTTGTTAAGATGATTTTTATAAATCATTTATAAGAATTAGCAGAAGCTGTATTGAACAAAGTAACTTCTCAACATAAATATTCCTTACTATCTCAACATGAACACTTTTGAACGGAGTCTTAGGGCATGCATATGCTTAGCTTGTCATGTCGGAAACTCGTCCAGGAATTCAAAACGTAGCTAGGCAGGAATCTCATAAGAATATTAGGGCATGTTCTTTATAGCTTCTAAAAGTGGTTTTTAACTTTTGCTATAGTACCTAACTTTTAAATGAAGTATTTTCTCAAGACGAAATCTACAAGTTAATTGTAGTACACGTTAAAAGCCTAACATCTGTATCAACCAAAATCTCAAGCGAGTATCTCTCTCTTCGCAATCTTTATCACAAACAGCTAAAATTCAAAAATTTCAACCAAAAATCATGTCGTAGCTTATAATACAATGCTAATATATATGTATACTTAATTCGCAATGAGCGCAACACTAATGTCGTATGCCTCCATGCGTGAGCATTAATATTAGCCAGTTAAGATAACTTTAAAAACTAGTTCACGAAGCAAACCTACCGAGGCATGAGACATGAAACTTAATTCAATTAGCTGGCTGAATACGATCTCTACCAGTAAAGACAACCCACACTTCAACTTCTTTATTTGCATATATATATATGATACATATGCTCTTTGCTAATGACTTCTGAGCAGTAGTATATAATTAAACGATAATTTTTGGGCGTCTATATATGCGTTGCTTTGTCAACAAGAAGGGAAAGGTCGTAGAACTTCTCCCAACTTTTCCACATCTCTTAGCGGCCTAACTTTGACTCGATTCGCGTCACGGATGAAAACTACCCTTTTGCATGCATGCAACCGCGAGGACACTATAAATAGGCAGCTCGTGTCTGTCCCAATTAAGCAAGCCACTGAGCTAGCTAGCTAGTACTCTTCTAGTAAAGAGGAACACTTAATTACCTAGCTAGCTAGATGAATTTGTGAAGTTACAATGGCTTTCAGGACCTGGCATTGCTTGCTTGCCCTCTTCCTCCTCTCCTCCACCACCCACGGGCAGCTCTCGCCGACGTTCTACGCGACGAGCTGCCCGACGCTGCAGCTCATCGTGCGCGCCACCATGATCAGGGCACTCCTCGCCGAGCGCCGGATGGGCGCCTCCCTCCTCAGGCTCCACTTCCATGACTGCTTCGTTCAAGTAATTAAACCCTTAACTATACCGAACATATACAGACTCACCATGCTTGCGACCTAGCGTAGATCATGCTTACATGGTGACATTTGGTTATGTATATATAGGGCTGCGACGGATCGATTCTCCTGGACGACGTGCCTGGGAGCTTCACGGGGGAGAAGACCGCCGGCCCGAACGACAAGTCCGTCCGCGGATACGAGGTCATCGACCAGATCAAGGCGAATGTCGAGGCCATCTGCCCCGGCGTCGTCTCCTGCGCCGACATCGTCGCCCTCGCCGCACGGGACGGCACCTTCCTGGTACGTACAGTGGTACACGTGCGTAGACGCAAGTGGTACGTAGAATAACAGTGTATGTATAGTATAAGTGCTGAGCTGACCACCGAGTACATTTCGGTCGTTACAGCTCGGCGGGCCAAGCTGGGCGGTGCCGCTCGGCCGCCGCGACTCGACGACGGCGAGCTTTGACGGGGCGAACAACGACCTCCCCGCACCGACTTTAAACCTCGACAAGCTCATCGCGGCGTTCCGCAAAAAGGGACTGAGTCCGCGCGACCTGACGGCTCTCTCCGGCGCGCACACGATCGGCTTCTCACAGTGCCAGAACTTTCGGGACCACATCTACAACGACACCAACATCGACACGGCGTTCGCGGCGCTGCGCCGGGGCAACTGCCCGGCCGCTACTGGCTCCGGCGACATGAACCTGGCGCCGCTCGACGTGCAGACGCAGCTCGTCTTCGACAACGCCTACTACCGCAACCTGCTCGTCCAGCGCGGCTTGCTGCACTCCGACCAGGAGCTCTTCAATGGCAACTCGCAGGACGCGCTGGTGCGGCAGTACAGCTCCAACCCGGCACTCTTCGCCTCCGACTTTGTCACGGCGATGAAAAACATGGGGAACATCAGCCCGCTCACCGGAACCGCCGGCCAGATCAGGGCCAACTGCAGGGTCGTCAACAGCAACTGATTGCTTCAGTAGCATCAGTACAATTAAGTGTATAACTATACCTATGTATAAGTACATGGTGATGGGGGGGTATATATGTAGTTTGGTTGGCTACAAAGGTAACCAACCAACCATGCATGGAAGAATAAGAACTTCACAAGTTCACATACGGCCTGGGCCGGTTCAAAGGTGAGTAAGCCCCAGGATTGTCAGATAACTCTGTTTTCGTGTTAAGTTTCCAAACTACATATATGCAATGCACATCCAAAAATGGATCGTAAGAAAAATTTCTGACATCCAGATGATGTTTATCTATACCCTTTTGTATCAATCTGTGCTCCTTACTCTCCGTGATGCATGCATGGACCAATGGAGTTTTGGTTCTTGGTACAAGCCACATGTTTACTAGACCACTAGTGTATATGTAGGATCGAGGCTGACGATCTGAGAGGAGGGTGGTGAATTAGAGCCTAGAACTTTTTCCCTTGATAATCCTAGATTCTTTCGCTCCAATAGTTATGAGAAGTTATGAAGATAAGAGTCTCACACTCTTAGCAAAAATCACCACGAAAACCAAGCAAGACAAACCACGACTTAGTCCAAAGACAGACGAGCGGTGTATCTAAGGCGGATGGTCTAAGGGTCTGAATCTCTATGCACTTAAGCCAGAGTTCAAACAATGCAAACAATCTGTGTCTTTGTGCTGAAGCCAATCTGTAGGCCTGAAGCTCTACGCACTTAAACCGGAGTTCAGACAGTGCAAATGGTCTACCTCTTTCTACTGAAGACAGACAGTAGGTCTGATAGAAAACTTACCAAAACCACAAAATAACACAATTTTCATACCAAAGCTTCAAATGACATGAAACACACCTTCTCTAAGACCTGAGGAACCTATTTTAACAAGAAATCTAAGAAATCATTGCCAAAGTTTCAACATTTTCAATTCAAAGTAAAGTTGCACCAAAATCGGCCAAAAACCAAATATGATCCTAGAGCTTTCTTGAGGATTAAAGATGGTCAAGGTGAGCTAGGATCAACTCCCACATCTCATAGCAAGTCTGATAATAGCAAGAACCTAAGCAAAACCCTACAGAAACAATATTCCCAAGAACCACCTCAAAACAAGGTAAAAATTGAGAAAACTTCATGCTTTTGCTATGAGGATGCCTTAAGCAACATATTGGACCCAGATTTGACAATATAGAAATACATATCATGCGGAAGCGTAAATATAATAGTAGACTTACACATGGCCCGATCATGCCAAAATCAATAAAATGCAGCAACGGAAATGAAACACATAGGTGGGACCCTCAGGACGTGTTCACAGGCAACCAACTGGGGTTCACAACCTAATTCTTAGCACCTTCATCTTCTTTACCAGTTGCATCCCAAGACGTAGTGATCTGACTCTCCTGATTCTGGATTAATTAAGTGAGCGAGGGTGAGTACAAACCACCATGCTCTGCGAGCTATACTCTCGACATCCTGGACCGCGCTGGCATGACTGCTTGCAAGCCTTGCAACACCCCTATCGACACTCATGCCAAGGTCTCCTCTACTGCTGGCGCTTCTGTGGCTAATCCGACATTCTACCGAAGTCTTGTCAGTGCTTTGCAATACCTCACCTTCACTCACCCGGATATTGTGTACGCCATACAACAAGTTTGTCTCCATATGCATGATCCTCGCGAGCCGCACCTCGCTGCCGTAAAGCGCATTCTTTGGTATCTTCACGACCCCATCGACCATGGCCTACTTCTTCACCAAGTAGCCTCTACGGATCTGTTTGTCTACTCCGATATTGACTGGGCTGGTTGTCCCGACACGCGCAAATCCACTTCGGGCTACGCCGTGTTCCTAGGTGACAATCTTGTCCCCTAATCCTCCAAGCGGCAACATACTGTCTCTCGTTCGAGTATGGAGGCTGAGTGCCAGGATGTAGCCAATGTTGTTGCTGAGGCGTGCTGGCTGTGCCAACTTCTTCAAGAACTTCACAGTCCTCTACGCCGAGCTACCCTCGTCTACTGCGATAATGTCAGTACAATCTATCTCTCAACAAATCCAATGCAACATCAGCGCATCAAACATGTTGAGATTGATCTCCACTTCATCCGGGAATGAGTTGGTCTTGACGATGTCTGTGTTCTTCATGTTCCGTCGTCATCTCAGTATGCCGACATCTTCACCAAAGGACTGCTTACTTCTGTTTTCATCGAGTTCTGGTCCAGTTTAAATGTCCGCTCCGCTGATGCTCCAACTGCGGGGGGTGTTAGAAGACTTGATTAACATGTTAGACGCCTCGGTTCCTAACCTATACTTAAGGCATGATATGGTTTCACACTTGCTTCCTCACCTGCCTGGCATGGTTTTACACTTGCCCTTACTTGCCTAGCATAGTTTATATAAGTAATATTTGGTTCTTCATTCTATTCATTGCCTGATTGCACCAAATATTCCATACTCTCACTCACGATCTACTATTGTTGACGTTGTGCCTAGCTCAGCCCCATGGATCTGCCTCAACGCCCACAAGCCTACACAGCTAGACCTCCAGAAACCACAGAATTCCTGCCAATTGGGTGCCGGGAGGACGAGATCTCACCTGGCAAACCCGAGGGGCTGGGGGGAGTGACTGCGCTGCAGGATCCGGGTCACGGAGGAGGGGGTCGCTTTCTGGGAAGCAGAAGCAAAGTTGTGGGGGGGAGGCTGTGTAGCATGTGTGCTGAGGATGGAAGGGGCGGCGCCTGGGAGGAAGGAGGGGCGGCGGTACCTGGGACTAGGAGGAAGCAGATGAGATGGGACGGGATAGGAAAAAGAAGCTCTAAGACTGAAGGAAGGACGGCTGCAGGAAGGATGGGGAGGACATGAAAGAATAAATCATGTGCATGGTAGCACTGTTCACATGCATGACACTGTTCACATGTGTTCTGTTCATGTATACGTATTTGTACGCGTCGGTTGCTGGAACGCCGCAGCGATTCCGCGTAAAGCAGGCATCGCGTTGTTAGCATGCATCACGTTGTTTGGTAGTAGAACAACCATGGCGTAACTGATGTATCCGTGTATAAATAAGTTCAATGGAAAGTAGAAGTTGTGATGCATTCAGAGCAGCACCAAACATCCATTCCAGAGTAACATACTTCCTCTCGCGTGCGTGTGATCCATTCCGTGAAGTCGTGCCTCAGGCACCGTTCGGAAGGAAGCGAAGAACTGCGCGCAGGCGGTGGCCTCAAGACCCTCGACGGTGCGGCGGCGCCGCTAGAGAGGACGCGTCAGTCTGCAGTGCCAGAATCCCGGGAGTCTTCCAAGCCAAAATTAACTTGTGGCTTCTACACGTGGTATCAGAGCCGTTATGTCCATCCAATCGACTCCCGTTGGCGGTGGTGATCGTTCGCCATCACCCCCTCCTCGACGATGGGTATCGCACTCGCCTGTGCCGCGCCGAGGGCGCCACCGGGCGGCAAAGTCGTCATCGAGCGTTTCGTCAAGGAGTTAGAGGCGCATGTCCAATACCCGATGCTGACGAAGACAAACTACCCGGAGTGGGTGGTGATGATGCGCATCAACTTGCAGGCACAAGGCCTGTGGGGCGCAATTGAACCCGGTGACGTCGAGTACAACAAGGATCGGCTGGCACTAGCAGTGATCGCTTGCTCGGTCCCGACGGAGATACTGAATTTGATAGACAGCAAGGAGACCGCGCAGGAGGCGTGGAAGGCGGTCAAGGTCATGCGGATGAGCGTCGAGCGGGTGCGTGTGGCGAACGCGCAGAAGCTTCGACGCGATTTCAACAACATCGCTTTCAAGGAAGGCGAGAACGTGGACGACTTCTCGATGCGAATTGTAGGTCTCGCCAACAATCTACGTCTTCTTGACGACGAGATCGACGAAACCGAGGTTGTTCGCAAGTTTCTCTAGGTAGTTCCTGACCGGTTCATGCAGGTCGCGATATCAATCGAGACGCTGCTGGACATCGAGGAGTTGTCCATCTAGGAGGTCACGGGCCGTCTCCGGTCCATGGAGTAGCGGCTCGACGCGCGAGCAGTGGCCGCAGAGTTTGGTTATCGGCTACTTCTCTCGTCGAAGGAGGAGGATCTCATCCGTCGCCTACGCAAGCGCAACGAGGAGGGTGCGCGCGTCGGCAGCACTGGCGCCAGCGGAAGTGGTACGAGCGGCGGCTCGGTTCTGCCACAGCGCGGCACGCAGCCACCCAAGCGCGATACCGACGACGCACGCAAGGACGATGACAGCAAGGTCATCGATAAGGATACGTGCAAATACTGCAGGAAAACTGGGCATTGGTCCCGAGAGTGCTGGAAGAAGAAGAGAGATGAGGCGGCGGCCACAGCGCTGCTAGCCAAGGTAGACGATGACCTCGAGCCGTCACTCTTGATGGCCCAGGTGGTCTCTCTTTCACCGGAGCCCGCGCGGCTTCCAGAGCGTGTTGCACCTGTGCACGTCGGCGGACGGCTCTTCCTCAACGAAGAATGCGCGATGGTGCAGTTGGGTGACACCAACAACCACACCGACGGCCAGGACGACGGCGTGTGGTACCTCGACACGGGCGCGTCGAACCATATGACGGGAAACGACGCGGCTTTCTCCGAGCTGAACCGCGACATCGCGGGCACAGTAAAGTTCGGGGATGGATCAACGGTGGACATCCTCGGGCGCGGCACAATCATGTTTGCTGCAGGGGGTGAACACCATTTTCTACTGTCGGACGTGTACTTCATCCCACGTCTGCGCAGCAACATCATTAGCTTGGGACAACTCGACGGGGTCGAGTGCCAAGTGTTGATCGAGGACGGCGTACTGCTGGTGCGCGATCCGAGGATGAAGCTTCTCGCCAAGGTACGGCGATCGGCGAATCGTCTGTACGAGATCTCCCTCACACTTGCTCGATCGATCTTGCTCCTGGCGCATGCAAACGACGATGCGTGGTGCGGGCATGAGCGGTTCGGCTCCGAGCGGTCGGGGCCGGCGCCAGGGCCGAGCGACTGCAGACTGGCTCAAGTGCAGCGGCGACGCGGTGTTTTGGGCGTAGCTACCTTG
Source organism: Bonia amplexicaulis (assembly GCA_036346245.1). Taxonomy (NCBI): domain Eukaryota; kingdom Viridiplantae; phylum Streptophyta; class Magnoliopsida; order Poales; family Poaceae; genus Bonia; species Bonia amplexicaulis. Next base: position 15,060,139 of record CM070740.1, read on the forward strand.
GGCGGAGGCCGAGTGGGGATCGAGTGGAGGTGGCCGCATGCGAGAGGCAAGTGGAGAGTCCGAGGCGGCACACGCGTGCGGACGCGGGTGCGACTACGGGCCGGCGTACGACCAAGGGCGAGGCCGGCTATGGGATGGCGAGGCAGCGCGCAACGGCATCGTGCCAGTGGCACACGTCCGCCGGGCGGCATGCGCATGCAGGCTGGAGCCAAGGCGGTCGGCGCGGGCGACGACACCATGCGGGGCGGCCGGTGTAGCGGCGGTTTCGAGGTGCCGTGCTCAATTTCGAGCGAGTTATGACAGCAGCTGGGTATAGTAGAAGTGGCACATGATTAGGGGGTGAAATGAAAGAATAAATCCTGTGCATGGTAGCACTGTTCAAGTGCATGGCACTGTTCACATGTACGTTATTGTTCATGTATATGTATTTGCACGCGTTGGTAACGTTTCCGCGTAAAGCAGGCATCGCGTTGTTTGGCAGTAGAACTACCATGGCGTAACTGATGTATCCGTGTATAAATAAGTTCAATGGAAAGTAGAAGTTGTGATGCATTCAGAGTAGCACCAAACAACCATTCCAGAGCAACAGACTTCCTCTCGCGTGCGTGTGATCCATTCCGCGAAGTCGTGCCTTAGGCACCGTTCGGAAGGAAGCGGAGAACTGCGCACAGGCGGTGGCCTCAAGTAATGGATCGCGAGTAGGCTACGAGAGCAGAAAACAAAATTTTTCTACCGCGCACACAAGAACATCATGCTTAAGGAGGGATCATGGATCGTTACCACTAGACGCGCAGCAGCAATGAAGAAGAGTTGGAGAAGCCGATCCAACCACGCGTCGAAGTAGTAGTGGAAGTAGTCGATCGTCCCGAACCGATCGTCTCCTCCACGCGATCAACCACACCACGAGCGGATCCAATCAGAGGTTGTTGATGCCGATCAACGCCGCAACGAGCGGCGCCCCACCGGTATCCACACGTCCGGGGTTGGAATGCCGATCGCGAGTGTACCAAAGACTCGCGAGCGGCTAGGGTTTGGCTCGAGGTGGCGGCTACGGATTAGCTCGGGGTTATCGGTGCGTTCCTCTCCCTCGCCTCCATATATAGACCTCCTCACTTGGGCCTCGTGGACCGAGGCCCAATAGGAGTCTATCCGGATCTCTATCCGAATTGAGCCCATATCCGAATCACATTCGAATTAGTGTTCCAACCCGTTAAGTGTGCGACCAGAGGTTCACGTATACTTGGTCGCGACCGAAACACCTTTCCGGTCACCACGTTAATAGCGGCCTCTAGCAAGACATATTAACCCCAAAGTATACGTAAAGATCATATCTTTGAACACGTAATGTTCTCATGTACTAATCCTTTGCCTCACGATATAGATTAAGCTCAAGGCGAGACACGTGTCATCCTCTTAATAGCTCAATCACTCTCTCGATTCCGTGATGGATTATAAACTCGTGATTGACTCCTCAATCACATTGGCATGGCCATGCACTTTCATAATCCATTACATCGAGGGGCCCGAGATATCTCTCCCATAAGGAGGGCAAATTCTATCTTGATCATTCACATCCCACTACATGTTTCATGGCAAACCCAAAGACTACTTTTATGACTACCCGATTCACGGAGTAGTGTTTAGTAGTCCCAAAGTAAGCTACTATGCATCTTGGGAACCATGATGATCTCAAGTCTAAGGATTCCACATAAACACTACTTGAGACCAAGCGATGACACTTGGAATCTCTGAGTGTCTCATGGCGGGTCTATCCAACATATGTTCACTAACACATGTCCATATTATTGATTTGGTATCTCCATACCATGATCCATGAGACATGATCATCAATCAATACATATGTCGATCTTTGAATCATATTTGTTCCTCATATGAAATATAATCGGGGATCATTTAGAAATAGCAACATTTTGGCATTAAGAGTCTCATGAATAAGTCACATACTCATTGATCAATAATGATAATGTCTATTTCAAGGAACAAAGCAATGTATCATAAACATAGTATGTGATATATTCAACATCTCCATGTTGCCTCTAGGGCATATCACCATGATCTCCCACTTGCACTAGAGTCAACCATGTAGGTGTCTAATACCCATTGCCCTAGTGTGAGCCTCATGCTTTGGTCGGGAAGCGGTTTTGTCAACGGATCTGCAATGTTCAAATCCGTGTGTACTTTGCATATCTTAACATCACCTCTCTCCACAATCTCGCGGATGAGATGAAATCGCCGTAGAATGTGCTTGGACTTACAGTGCGATCTAGGCTCCTTGGCTTGAATGGCTCCTTGTTGTCACTGAGAGAGGTCCATTGGGTGGAGGCACTAGCCATCACACCAAGCTCGAAACAAATTTCTTGATCCAAGCGACCTCTTTAGCGACTTGAGCCGCTATGTACTAAACCTGTTGTAGAATCAAGAATGTCTCTCGCTTGGAACTCTTCCGACCACCGCACCGCCATTCAGGCGAACACAAATCCGATTGCGATCTAAAATCATCTTTGTCGGTTTGGAAGCTAGCATCGGTGTAACCATTTACAACGAGCTCTTCCTCACCCCCATAGACGAGGAACACATCTTTAGTTCTTCTCAAGTACTTCAAGATGTTCTTTACGGTAATCCAGTGACTTTCACCTGGATCTGACTAGTATCTACTCGTAGCACTTAAAGCATACGAGACATCTGGACGTGTACAAAGCATGGCATACATAATGGATCCAATAGTGAAGCATATGGAATCGCATTCATTTTATCCCGCTCATCGGTGTACTAGGATACCGATTCTTGCTAAGATTTATACCATGTGACATAGGTAGGAAGCCTTTCTTGGAATCTCGCATGTTGAACCTTTTCAACACCTTGTCAATGTACGTATCTTGGCTTAATCCAATCGACCTTTTGATCTATCTCTATAGATCTTGATGCCCAGAATATATGTCGCCTCTCCTAAGTCTTTCATAGAGAAACTACTTTTCAATGAAGACTTAATGATTCGACATAGGAATGTCATTTCGATCAATAATATGTCATCCACATATAAGACCGTAAACACGAGTGCGCCCCACTAGCCTTTTGTAAACACAAGGCTCTTCTTCGTTCTTGATGAAACCAAACCCTTTGATTACTTCATCAAAGCGAATGTTCCAACTCCGAGATGCTGCTTTAATCCATAAATGGATCTTTGCGACTTGCATATCTTTCTAGGCGATTGCGGATCGACAAAACACGTGGGTGTGTCATGTACACATCCTCACTCGATTTCCATTAAGGAAAGCTGTTTTGACATCCATTTGCCATATTTCATAGTCGAAATAAGCAAACAATTGCTAGAATGATCCGAATAGACTTTAGCATTGCGACGGCGAAAAAGTTTCATCATAATCAACACCTTGAATTTGTTTGAAACCTTCGCCACCAATCGCGCTTTATAGATGTGAACATTTCCATCTATGTCTATCTTTTCTTGAAAACCCATTTGCACTCAATGGTTTTAACACCATCGTGGATCAACCAAGTTCCAAACTTGATTTTGTGCATGGATTCAATTTGGATCTCATGGCTTCAAGCCATTTCTCGTAGTCTGGTCCCACCATCGCTTCTTCATAGGTCTTAGGTTCATCGTTGTCTAACAACAATATATCCCGTTGTTGAGTAGTCAAGAACATGTACCTCTCGGTACACGACGTGACCTCTCGACCCACGTGGTGCGGTGTGTCCACAAGGTTCTTCAACAGCTTGTTCATCTGTTGTGGTTACAGAGGAGCTGAAACGTTTTCGGTGTTTCTAATTTCTTCAAGTTGCACCATGCTCCTACTATCCCTTCTTGAGAGAAACTCTTTCTAAGAAGACACCATCTTGGGCGACAAACACTTTGCCTTCTTCTTGATTATAGAAGTAATATCCTTTTGTTTCCTTAGGATACCCGATAAAGAAGCATTTATCGATTTAGGACCGAGCTTATCGATTGTAAACGTTTTACATAAGTCTCACATCCCCAAATCTTAAGAAAAGACAAGCTAGGACGTTGTCCTGTCCACATCTCATATGGTGTCTTTTCTCGATTTTGATGGAACTCATTTAGTGTGAAAGCGGTGTTTCAAGAGCGCACCCCAAAAGACAACGGAAGATCACTGTGGCTCATCATGGGCGCACCATATCTAATAAGGTGCGATTTCTCGTTCGATACCCCATTCCATTGAGGTGTTCGGGCGGAGTCAATTGTGGAACAATTCCACAATCCTTGAGATGATTACCAAACTCATGGCTCAAATACTCGCCTCCACGATCGGATCGTAGAAACTTGATTGTCTTGCCTAAATGATTTTGCACTTCATTTTGGAATTCTTTGAACTTTTCAAAGGATTCGGACTTATCTTCATCGGTAGATATATCCATATCTACTAAAGTCATCGAAGAAAGTTATGAAGCATCGAAAACCACCTCGGTCGTTGAGCTCATTGGTCCACATACATCGAATGTACGAGTGCCAATAAGTCACTTGCCCGTTCACCTTGACCGGTGAAAGGTGCTTTTGTCATCTTACCAAGTAAACAAGATTCGCATGTCTCAAATGATTCAAAATCAAATGAGTGCGAATACCATCTCTATGGAGCTTCTCCATGCGTTTCTCATTTATGTGACCTAGCGGCGGTGCCAAATAAGCGTGGGATTCAAATCATTCGATCGTTGCCTCTTTGTATTAATGTTATAGACCGATGACTCTTCAAGAGTAAGAACATATAACCCATTCACCAATGGAGTATGACAATAGAACATATCTTTGAAATAAAGAGAACAACCATTGTTCACGATCTAAAGTCATAACCTTCGCTTGTAAACATGAAGCGAAATAATGTTCTTGGAAAGAGATGGAACACAATAACAATTATTCAATTCCAAAACTAATCACGAAGGTAAAGACAATGGCATGGTGCCAACGACCACCGCAGACAACTTTTGCTCCATTGCCAACGCGAAGATCCACTTCGCTCCTCCTCAAACTTCTACTTCTTCTTAGCCCCGCAACGATTTGCAAATGTGAGCAACCGATCCGTATCAAATACCCAAGAATCGATAGATGAAGTAGCAAGATTGATTTCTATAACATTTATACCGGAGCGGAAGTCGTACTTCCTTCTTTTCTCAAGATCCTCCAAGTACTTTGGGCGTTCCTTTTCCAATGTCCCGATTGCTTACGAGAGTAGCAATCGCATCGAGCAGGCCCTTCTTGACTTGCTTGGCCTTAGAACCGCTCGCGATCTCATCGGAGCTAACTTTCTTTGACCGCCTTTCTTTATATAGGGCTTGCCTTGCCTTTTCGCATCATCATCACATGATGGTGCTTTTCTTAATGCTTTCCTCGGTGATTTTAGCATCCCATGCAACTCACCAAGGTCTTGTCCATGTTGTTCATGTGATAGTTCGAATGAATGGCTCAAAGCTCGAGGGAGCGATGAAGAATCACATCGATAGCCAACTCTTGGCTAAGGGGAAAACCAAGCTTTTCGGACTCTCAATGTAGCCAATCATCTTAATCACATGAGGGTCGACGGATTCCCTTCGCAAGCTCGCACGCAAACAAGGACTTTGAAGTGTTGAACCTCTCACCCTTGCTTGGTTCTCAAACATACCACGCAACCCCACAATGATATTGTAGGCATCGTGTTCTCATATTGCTTCAAGCTCAGAGGACATTGTGGCAAGCATGAGACAGACTCACATCAAGGTAATCATTCGTTTGCTTCTCATAAGCTTTCCGTGCAGCCACGTAGCATTATCGTGCAAGTCATCGGGATAAGGAGACTCAAGGACATGCTCCTTGCGCTCTTGCTTGAGAACAATTCTCGGGTTGCGATACCAATCCAAAAGTTCGTTCCATTGAGTTTTCTTTCTCAAGAATAGATCGCAAATTAAAAGAACTGGATGCGACATTAGTTGACATGATCTACAACAAAGAATATGCAAAGTTTAGCACTATGTTCATGTTTGATCTTCCATTAAACAATTTAACAAAGATACTCCCACTATATGTTTTGTAATCGTCTTCCTCTAACGACATATAGTGGTCAAGATCCATGTTCATCTAAGTTCTAGTGAGCTTTGGCATCACCGCTAGAAACTTAGTGACGAGGTAAGCAACACTTACTAATCACATCTTATGTGACTCTTGTTTGTTGGGTGGCATCCAATGCCCCGGCTCCCAACACCATGCCCCAAGGCCCAAATCTAATTTGATAGCCTTGTCAAGTAAACCAATACTATGCATGTGGATGTCCGACATCCACCCTATTAGATCAAGATAGTTGATGGTACTCGCTTTGCAGACCTACCAAACAATGATCATGATTCTTATAAGCGCAAAGAATTGGAAGGGCATCAAAACAAATTCTTAATTTTTCTTGAGAGAAGCTATTCTATCATGAAAACTAACCCTTAGTTGGTATGGCATGAAAGAATAGTATGACAAGAAATAAACATCACATGCATATAATCACATTATCGTGAATGGTATGGCATTTTGTATCGTAGTGGTCGCCATCGCCATGGTTCCACGGTGATATTCTTCGCCACACTTCTTGTCCTCTTTGTCATCATGCTTGAAGCCTCCATAGCAAAGAACTAAACTATTACAACTAATAGGTAGCAAATGAATTACATGAGGAGCTCAAGCATCACAAGTCGACACGCAGTCGTTATACAATTAAAGAACGACCTCAACCCTACTGTGATTAATACGACACACAGCCGCCAAAACACACATGCATCACATATGCATCTATGCCATACCATTCACATCATTCCCCGCAAAAACAAGTTAAGCGTAGAACATATTCTACCATACGACATGAATGTGTTTCTATAACAATCACGCGTACGCAACGGCGGTCCCGCTCCCGATCGCATCTATGAAATCGCTATGAAAATCTCATCGGCCGATCAAATCAACCCAAACCGAGCCATTCAAAATGTCTCAATTTTCATTAGATCAATCATCGCGATCGGTATGCTTGAGGAGACCGCAACACAAGACCTCGATCCGTTGGCTCAATCCATCGATCGTATGTGCATTAGCCCGATGGTGTTACCAAAGGTAGGGGCAAGTCGCGCATACATCAAAGAAGGAGCACGAACTAATCTTTTGGCCACATGATGCTATCAACTCATACATATTCCAACCCCTTATGACCGATTGATCTAGTCCGTAATAGATCCAATCTATTACAACCGCATATCAACATATGCGCCGATCCGATCGCAAACTAAGCAAGATGGCTCGATACCACTAATGGATCGCGAGTAGGCTACGAGAGCGAAAACAAAATTTTTCTACCGCACACAAGAACATCATGCTTAAGGAGGGATCATGGATCGTTACCACTAGACGCCAGCAGCAATGAAGAAGAGTTGGAGAAGCCGATCCAACCACGCGTCGAAGTAGTAGTGGAAGTAGTCGATCGTCCCGAACCGATCGTCTCCTCCACGCGATCAACCACACCACGAGCGGATCCAATCAGAGGTTGTTGATGCCGATCAACACCGCAACGAGCGCGCCTCCACCGGTATCCACACGTCCGGTTGGAACGCCGATCGCGAGTGTACCAAAGACTCGCGAGCGGCTAGGGTTTGGCTCGAGGTGGCGGCTACGGATTAGCTCGGGATTATCGGTCGGTTCCTCGGCCCTCGCCTCCATATATAGACCTCCTCACTTGGGCCTCGTGGACCGAGGCCCAATAGGAGTCTATCCGGATCTCTATCCGAATTGAGCCCATATCCGAATCACATTCGAATTTAGTGTTCCAACCCGTTAAGTGTGCGACCAGAGGTTCACGTATACTTGGTCGCGACCGTAAACACCTTTCCGGTCACCACCGTTAATAGCGGCCTCTAGCAAGACATATTAACCCCAAAGTATACGTAAAGATCATATCGGTGAACCGTAATGTTCTCATGTACTAATCCTTTGCCTCACGATATAGATTAAGCTCAAGGCGAGACTGTGTCATCCTCTTAATAGCTCAATCACTCTCTCGATTCCGTGATGGATTATAAACTCGTGATTGACTCCTCAATCACATTGGCATGGCCATGCACTTTCATAATCCATTACATCGAGGGGCCGAGATATCTCTCCCATAAGGAGGGCAAATTCTATCTTGATCATTCACATCCCACTACATGTTTCATGGCAAACCCAAAGACTACTTTTATGACTACCCGCCACGGAGTAGTGTTTAGTAGTCCCAAAGTAAGCTACTACGCATGCTGGGAACCATGATGATCTCAAGTCTAAGGATTCCACATAAACACTACTTGAGACCAACTGATGACACTTGGAATCTCTGCAGTGTCTCATGGCGGGTCTATCCAACATATGTTCACTAACACATGTCCATATTATTGATTTGGTATCTCCATACCATGATCCATGAGACATGATCATCAATCAATACATATGCTGATCTTTGAATCATATTTGTTCCTCATATGAAATATAATCAGGGATCATTTAGAAATAGCAACATTTTGGCATTAAGAGTCTCATGAATAAGTCACATACTCATTGATCAATAATGATAATGTCTATTTCAAGGAACAAAGCAATGTATCATAAACATAGTATGTGATATATTCAACATCTCCATGTTGCCTCTAGGGCATATCACCAACATCAAGACCCTCTACGGTGCGGGCGACGCTGCCGAAGAGGACGCGTCAGTCTACAGTGCTGGAATCCCGGGAGTCTTCCATGCCAAAATCAACTTGCGGCTTCTACAGGACAAGCAGCTTTAAGGTTGGTGACGTGGCGAAATCTAACGTAGGGCCTTCAACAGTGCAACTCAGGCTCCGTACCACAGAATTTTATTCCCGTACCCTGGTTGCAGCTCGGCGGGCCAAGCTAGTGTTGAAATGTGGGCAATATTTTAATTCCAAGTTTTAGTAGGAGACAAATACAATAAACTAATGATGCAGAACTCACAACTAACAACAGGCTACTCATCATACTTCAGAATATACTCAAATATATTAACAAAGTCGTACGTGCACGTGAACGACTTACTAGTTAGCCTGATGAAGAACAGGAAGCCGCGCAGGCTTGATGCAGTGCAGAACGTAGATGTCGCAGTGCAGTGAGCGGTCGCGCAGATGCGCTGCCCAGAAACCTTATTGCCGCCCCGTGCAGGTACTTTCTGCGGCAATGGTTCGGAGATAGCCGCTCTCCCTTCTTTTAGGTGCACGCCAGGAAGAAAGGTCGACGTGGTTCAGACGGCACAGTACTCGAGCACAGAATTACAGAAAGGAAGGAGATGGAGACAGTGAGTTTCGCACACATACTCTGGACGTCTTCAGGCATATAAATAGACAGACTGATAACTGACGTGATTAAAGCAGCCATTTACCCACTGGTAACTGACACATTCAACCAGTCATTTATCTATTGGTAACTGTCTGTCATCAAAACCCCAATAAAGCCTCAAATTCAAACGTTTGAATCGCATTCAAACAGGGAGAGAGAGAGAGAGTGGTGCAAAAATAGAGATAGACTTAGTCTGCCAAGTGGCGCGCCATGGTCGCGCGTCGCAAGTCACAAGTCACGCGATTTTCACAGTGACAAGTCACACGATTTTCACGCGAAAATACGCGTATACGTGCGCGCGCGTGCGTGCGCGTGTGTGTGACTAGATATAACCCTCCACATACCATCTCTATCCATATTCAAGGAGTGGGAAGGACTCTACCTTATAAATTGGTCTTCTTCTCCTTTCCTTAGCAATATGGTACTAAACAAAGTATGCTTTGAAATTAAAGAAATGAGTCATAAAAATAGGCCACATTCTAACAGCTGGAACGTGCTTCTCGGCCGGCGCGACTCGACGACGGCGAGCCTGACCAAAGCAAACAGCGACCTCCCGGCACCGACCAGCGGCCTAGGCACTCTCATCAGGGCTTTCCGCAAGAAGGGCCTTAGCGCGCGCGACCTGACGGCGCTCTCCGGCGCGCACGCCATCGGCGTCGCGCAGTGCCAGAACTTCCGGGGCCACATCTACCACGACGCCAACGTCGATCCGGCGTTCGCCGCGCAGCTCAAGGCCAACTGTTCGTCCTCGCCGGGCCCCACCGACAGCAACCTTGCGCCGCTTGACGTGCAGACGCGGCTCAACTTCGACAACGCCTACTACGAGAACCTCCTCGCCAGGCGCGGACTGCTGCACTCTGACCAGGAGCTCTTCAACAGCGGCTCGCAGGACGCGCTGGTGCAGCAGTACAGCTCGAACAGCACGCTCTTCTTCGCCGACTTCGTCGCGGCGATGTTTAACATGGGCAGATGGCGAGTCCGGCGAGCGATGATTCTCGGGCGGCTAGCCATCTGCCCGGGCTCCATTCCTGGGCTGGCTCCGCCCCTGACCCCGCTCACCGGAACCGCTGGCCAGATCAGGCTCAACTGTAGGGCCGTGAACACCTGATTGATTGCTTCAGACTTGCAGTATATATACAGGGAGACTTTTAAGTAAAATGAATTCTATAAAGTCGTTTGTTGGACAGCTTCTGTAGCTAATGGTGACAAAAACATTGTTGCACCTCTGTAATAAGTAGTATTGTTCTGATGGGATCAGTGGCGAAGCCGGGAATAAAATTGAGGGTGGGCTGAACTATTTATAGATCCAAACTAAGTTGACATAAAAATTATTCTTTTACTCCTATAAAATTTTAAATTTATATAAAAATTATAAATTGGATGGAGACAAACAATTGAAAAAAATAGAGAAATAGAAAGTAGATGCCTCGATAATAGAAAACACCATGAGTGCGAGTAGCGATAGGTCACTTATGTATAAAACATATCAAAATTAGTAATATAATAGAAAATTATGAATGACAATGAAAATTTAGATCATATGAAATATACCAGAATTAAGCTAATTTGAATCACGAGATAATAGAAATAAAATGTGATATCTTTTTTCACACTCTATCCAATATTTTTATCATTTTCACGGCGGGTTTCTCGTGGTGCGGTGCCTTTAGGGCACGTGCGCAGACGACATCATCATGGAGCGGCAATGAGAGGAGAACATCAATTAGAGGTTCATAGAGCTCTCCACCGTCATCCCGGATTCAAAAGGTTTATATATATATATATATATATATATATATATATATATATATATATATATTTTTTTCTTCTTTTTTCTTTGAGTGATTATCTCTTCTTTAATTTTATGATTTTCACTACTCCTCCTCCTCTTCTTTAATTTTATCATTTACATATATTATTTCACTTTCTTTCTTTCTTTGATTGATTGATTATCTCTTTTTTAATTTTATGATTTCCACTCCTCCTCCTCGTCGTCTTCTTTAATTTCATACTTATTGTTAACCTTCCCATCAAGGGGAGCTAGTTTCTCTTTAGATTTATTTATCTATCTATTTATCTCTCTATTTTTATATTTTTATTATGTATAAAATTGCCACCGGGGGAGATGAGGCTCAAGCCTCATTAAGCACCCTCGGTGGCTACGCCCCTGGATGGGATGTAATGGTTCTGCGCCCATTATATCCGTTGCGAACTACTCGCCGTTTACATGGGATGCAACTGATCATGCTCGTTCTTTAACGGTCTATTTGGAATTTTCACAGAAAATTCATAGAAAACGGTTCAATTTTCACGTGAATCGGGAAAAAGTCCCGCATTCTGAACGCTGTGTCATCAATCTGTTTTCGTCGTAATCTAGACTGGAGAGTGTACGTGTGTGGACCAATCACAACTCTAAAAGGCCAGAGAGGAGAAGATGGCCCGACGAAAGATGGTGTGGAAAAATCACCGTAATGCAGCCCATCTTAAGGCGATGTTGTTGAGCAGCTGGCTTTCAGCCGAGCGATAGCCCATGTATTTGCCCAACAGGCGAACGTGAAAGAGCATTTTACGGCTTCGTTTTCGGCCATCCAGATTATTCTCCTCGGCCTCAATGACTTTGCATGAATTGGAACACCACAATAACTTGCGACATGGAACTGACACATCCTCGTACAGCGCATCACATTTTTTATGTTGCACTAGCCACCGTCTGACGACCCTGGGTTGCTGCCCGGCCTCGTCAGCGAGCAGCCCCGCCATCGTCCGAGCTCCTTCACCTGCTGGCGGCTAGCTCTGTCCGATCTATTGCACTCTGTTCACGCTTCCACCGGCGGCTAACTCTGCCACTGCTATTGCAGTGGTAGTATCTGTTGGACTAGAAGAGCAGCTGCAGCTGCCACCCCAGCTAGCCCAGTAGGATCAACAACTCAATTCACGTCGTATTCACGAAATAAAAAAAATGTTTCGACCGGGCACGCAATTGGAATTAGCCTTGTCATTTCCAGCCAAAGCGCTGGGTAGCCTAGGCTCTGGGTCATTCAGCCGCACGTCACTTGGACTGTAGTACCGCTTAATGACAAATTGACCTGACCGTAACAGGCTTTCAGAGACAGGGGAAAAGCAATCTTCCGAGATGTCACTTGACGTTGTGCACCTTCGAGAAAAGGAGAATCTGCAGGAGATGAATTTTTGTCAAAAAATAGTACTGATAGTCTTGAGAATAATCTAGTCTTTAAAACACCATAATTCCACTTTTAGCTACCTCTCTGACCGCGGGACTACCAAAAGGCTTGACACGTCGCAATCGTGCGGCCGAAAACCGCACGACAGCGAGATCGTGTGGTCGTCCCGACCACACGATTACTGTTCACTTGACCGCACGACTTGGTAACTACGCTCGGTTTCTTTGGCCTTGGCCTTGGCAGGCACATACACGCCTTACACGATTACTGTTCACTTGACCGCACGACTTGGTAACTACGCTCGGTTTCTTTGGCCCGACCACACGATTACTGTTCACTTGACCGCACGATTACTGTTCACTTGACAGCGAGATCTTTGGCCTTGGCCGTCATTTCTCTTTTTTTTTTCTCGCGCTCCCTACACGTACACGCCTCGAGATGAGCTTTCGTCTCCCAACGTATACGCTCGGTTTGCTCATCGTGGCGTCGCTCCTCCTCGTAGATCTCACATGCCCTCATAGTCGAGAGTCCACTGGTCATATGGGTGGATCTCTAGGTCGATCCACTTGAGGTAGGCACATAGCAGTTTCGGAGACTGTGGGTATGTGAGAGAGTTTGTTATTGCATACTTTGAATGAGAAATAGTAGGGAGAACATATTGTAAGTAGTCCTTACCGGTTGCTGATAGCTGATCATGTCGAAACGAAGGTCAAGATAGTCACAGGAGTAGTTCGCACAACCTCAGTAATGCAAACCCAGGCTGAGCCGATGTTTAGTCTTGAAGAATTTACATGGATCTCTACACCAACAGAGGGACGGCGTCTCGCCCTCGGGCAGGTGTTGTGGCGAAAATTTGGTTGGAACGTTAAGTACGAACATGCTCCTCTGGGGGCGTCGTTATGGGGGTGTGACCTTCTAGCACGCTCCGCTTGTTCAGCCCGGGCCGCAGCGGCCCTTGTTCATCGCGGGACATAAAGACCTTGCTAGTGTAATACCCTGATCGTCGATTCGGCGTAAGTTTTTAAAATAATCGCGGAGTCACCGGTTTTTTGGTAAATCGTGGGAAGAAAAAAATAAAAATTATGGAACAGTATAAAATAAATTAAAAATTAAATAATAAACTCAGAGTGCGCTGCCTGGAGAGTGGGCCGACCGCCCTGGGCCAAGGGCCAAGGGGGTGGCCGCACCCCCCTTTGGCCGCCCCCTCCCCCTTTTCTTTTCAAACCCTAGCCCCTCTCCCCTCTCCCCCACAACCGCCACCCCCCTCTTTTCCACCCCTGACCGCACCCCTTTCATCCCCACATGGCTGCTGCCGATTGATGCAAAGGAGGAAAAGAAGGAAGAAGAGGAAAGGGAAGAGAAGGAAGAAGAAGAGAAGGGGGAGAAGAAGAGGAGGAAAGAAGAGGGATGATCCCAAGGGATCATCTAGGTAATTTTTTCCCATCCCAAACACTCTGTTTTATGGATTAATTAGGGTTCTTGGCACGGAATTTGAAGGGATTAATAGATTAATTGCCCGATTAGAGATTACGTGCTGTCTGCATGTAGATTGATTCGCGCAGTGTGTCTGTTTGCACGGTTTCGACCCATCAAACGATTTTTCCTGTGGATCTTACCAAAAGGAAAATTGTAGAGGACTTCTAAAACCATCTTATGTATTTTTTACAGAATTTTTTACCGTGGGATCTGGGCGTAGCAGGGTCGGGAATACCGCTGTCTGTCAGGGAGCAAATTAGGACAGACTGCTGTTCAACTGTGATTTAGGGGTAGTAAATGATTTTTATGATTATGTCCGCAATTGATAAAGTTGTAGGGAATTCAGAAATATAGCTTTTGTATAAAAATTATATTTTTTAGACCCCTGTATTGTTGTTGGGACGCATTTGAATCTTGCTGTCTAGTCTGTCAGAACAGAGAACTTCCTCTGTTTTGTGCATTAAGTTACACCTAGTTATGATCAAAATAAAAATATGTGATCTGCATAAAACATGTAGGATTTCAAGTGATGAATCCATATATATATCGTTTGCTGTAGTTGGATTAATATTTTTAAATATACGAAAATATTAAGCAGCGTTGCTACAGTGGGTAGTTTGTTGATTTGTTGAGCAGAGAGGAGTTTGTGCGGGTTCGGGGTTCTAGCGACGCCTTTAATTATTAAGTCGTGTTTGTATGCTGTAGCATTGTTCTGAGAGATACCTTGTGGACAGGTGGTTTTGGTCCTGAGCGCACGTGACTGCTTCACTTCAACGGTTGAGGCAAGTAAATGTAGCAGTTATGCTACTGTTTAACTCGTTAATTATTCTACCTTCGCACTAATTAATTCTATTAGATGGTAATGCTATGTATTTGTTACATGCTTCCTTAACGTGGTCTAGATGGTAGTATTTTTATGAATTCAATTGCTTATGATCTTGATGGATTAATTGTGGATATGCGGGATTGTTCTTGATGAATTTATGTAGTTGTGGGGTAGAAATCTTTACGAGTATTTTGTGGTCTAAGTGGTAGTATTCTTAGTGAATACTTGTGGTTGTGGTGGTAGAAATTATTGATCAATTGATATGTTTGGATAAATTTCTCATACTCATGTGGAAATTTGTTTAGTGTGCTAATGTGGAGTATCAAAGCAAATATGTGGTGGGATATGTGGTTGTGAATATGTTGTGAGCATGCTGATGCTCCTTTGTGGTTGGAATTCATGTGGTTTAGGATTATCATATCATTCATATCATATCATGACATTTGTATATGTGGATGTCGCCGCACCTAGCCGCAATCGTACCGGTACAACATCGTATATTGCCGTAATACGATGCACCTCTTCTCCCGCTGGGAAAAAGTGATGTGGAGCATAGCGTGAAAGCATTCATATGCATTGCATTGTGGAAAGATCATTTGCATACCTATGCAATGTATTGTGGTGAAGTTATTTTGGTGGAATTTTGAACTTCATAGTTATAATGTGGAATATACAACTTCATAGTTGTAATGTGGAATTGGCTCATGTGAGCTACTTGTGGTATGAGGAATGTGGATGTGGTCGTGGAATGGGGTTCGTCCCATGTGTATGGTAAGGGTTGTGATTATGGCATGAGATTCTTTTCTCTTGTAGTAATTGTTGATAGCAATTGTGGATGTGAGAATTAATAAAGTATTGAAGTAAAACATACATATATTTTATTGTCTTTGGTAGTGGTAGTGGTTGAGGTTTTAAAGTAGTCAAATAAGATTTATTTGCTAATGCTTTACCGTCGTTGATGTGATTTGAGGTTGAGGATATAAACATTGTTAATTGTGGAAGATTAAATGTTGATGATTAAACTATTGTTGTTTAATTAGCCTGTTAAACAGTTTACTTGCTGAAATTTTATCTCACCCTTGTTTCCCCCTCCCTACAGGTGGACTTTGAGCATACATGGGAAGGGTAGAGTGGCACCACACTGATGCACGTGAATCATATTATTATGCTGTAATAAAGTTGAAAGGATTCTAGACCTTTGCATAGCTTTGTTTACATTATCTTAATAATGTTAAATTTGTGAACTATATTTTAGATTAAAATGTTGGAGGTTGTTTTAAATATTGAATTGTTATCACTATCCTGTTATTTCTTAGTTGTTTATGCTTCCGCTTATACTATCTTGTTTAGTAATTGTTGCCAGTTTAATTTAACTTGTAAATTGGCTAGTTGTGGAGTGGTTTTAGTGGCATCCCAGGGTAATGTGGGTCCTAGGGTGTTACAGCTAGGTCACGGGTCTCCTCCCATTGTTTCATCATCTTGTTCCATTGTTTCTTCTGCCTCTTGTCCATCTCGGCGTGGTGAAGGAAAGTCCGATATAGTGTTCGGTTGTATAGTGTTCTCGCGCAGATCTATGTTCTCTCACTATGCAAAGCTGCCCCCTTTGGTCTTGTCACTGCACAAAGCTACCCCTTTGGTCTTGTCACTGTGCAAATCTGACTCCTTTGGTTTTGTCACTACGCAAACTGCCAAATTTGGTCTTGATTCTGCGCAAAGTTGCCCCCTTTGGTCTTGTCATTGTGCAAAGCTACCCCCTTTGGTCTTGTCACTGTGCAAAGCTGCCCCCTTTGGTCTTGTCACTACATAAAACTATCCCTTTAGTCTTGTCACTGTGCAAAGCTGTCCCCTTTGGTCTTGTCACTGCGCATAGCTGGCCCTTTGGTCTTGTCACTATACAAAGCTGTCCTCTTTGGTCTTGTCACTACGCAAAGCTGCTCCTTTGGTCTTGTCATAGTGTATAGTTGCCCCTTTGGTCTTGTTACTATGCAAATATGCCCCCGTCTGGACGTGTTGCTGCGTAAAGCTACACCATATTCTTGATGTTGGCACTACGTAAAGGTACGCTGTCTGGTCAGGTCACTGCACTAATCTATCTCATTTGCCGTAAATTGTGCAGTGCACCCCACGAAAGTAGGACCAGTCGATCTTGTGAATTGAACAAAGAAGTACCTTCTCCATCATGCAGTAACATACCATGGCGGACGCCGATAGGCCAATCGAGACGTGGTCACCAAAGGTAGATCTTCCGTGGAAAGGAGGAGGACTTGGTCCTAACTACCACTTGATGCCAAACAAGCATGGTCAACCAGTATGGCCGAAATGCAGACACAAGGAGTACATGGTCATGCAGGTTGTGAAAGGCCATTTCAATGGCGGACGACGTTTCTTCCGATGCCCACACTCCGGGTGAGAGACCATGTGGTGGTCATCCCGTTGTGTATGATGAGTAATTGACATCGTTTACGAAAAGTCGAGTTTGAGTCGGTTTGTTCGGACCCAGACGTTGCATGGTGCAACGGGCTCGGTCGGACTTTGGTCAAACTTAGTCGTATGGGTTAGGATGTATATTCCATTGTTGCGACATGTTTGATCTTGCTAATGCTATTTGCGCGTTCATATATCGAGCGGTGCTATGTGACGTGTTTTCTTGTCTGTGTGACTGCAGGACAGCGAGGCGGAGTCGTGGCGAGACACGGTGGACCGGACTAGGCGCAGGTGGCGCTGATGTCAGAACGGTCATGAGGTGTCGAAGACGACGTGGACTCGACGTGTTGCGGAGCGTACGAGACAAGGAGCGCGGAAGCTTCCCGGAAGGTGCAGGAGGGGCGAAACGGGAATTTCGCAAAGCTGCACAAGCGGGAGACGGCTCCGTTAGGGTTTAGCCGGCGTAACGGGTTGGAGACCCGTTAGCCAAAGGCTATAAATAGAGGTTGGGGGCTGCATACCCCTTAGGACACAATAGAGAGAGTTAGGGTTTTAAGAGTTCATCCCTTTGTGTGTTGTGTTCCTCCCAAGAAGCATATGAGGTTCTTGGTGTTCTTGAGGATTGAGAGGAAGAGGATGGATTGAGAGTCTTGTAATCATTCCTCTCTTTGATTCTATTTGAGAAGCCTTGAATTGGAGATGGACTGGTTATTTGTTTTAGTCTGCATTTCTTCTGCGCTTTGGTTGTCTCTATTGGTTCTTGGCTCATTTACTCTTTAGCCAGCAGATTCGTGTTTTGGAAACCTTTTTGTCATTGGTATTCTGTCTCTCCAAGTGAAGTTCGGTTAGTATTTGTTGATTTTACCGCGATCTGCAGTTTCGCTCAGCTTTCTAAGAAGAAGAAACGTATGCTCAATTTCGTTTTCAGTTGTGCCATCTTCTCTTCTTTGTAGTACTCATTTGCTCTCGATTTCTAGCAAATGTTCTCCGTCAATCATTCTCGGTCTTTTCAAGTTGGAAATCGAGTGTTTAATCTCAATCAGATTTTCTCTCTTTTGTCCAAGTCTTTGAAGAGAATTTCTTACTGAGACTATTGATCTTTGTTCAGTTTTCTTCAGCTGCAACTTCCTTTTCTTTTCTGAACTTCTCCTTATCAGTTGTTTACTTTCAGTGTTTGTCTGTTTTTCTCCCGAGAGGAACGTTCGATCTGATCTCTCTCTCTCTGAGAACATTTGGGTGTTCAGGTTGAAGTTTAAGTTTCTTTGATCCAAGAAGCATAGGGACAGATCATTATTGTGTGAAGTCTAGCTGCCAGCCAAGATTTTCGTGTTTGTCGTTGTCTTTTTCTTTCGGTTGTGAACAGGGAATACTTTGCCGCATGCATGCCAGACCGGTTTCTTCTCTTTGGTTGTGACCTCCTTTTTCTTTTCTTTGTAGTATCGGTTGGCGATTTGCAATGGAGGCACTAAATATTTTGTGCAAGACGTCGAAGAGTGAGCTTCTCCATTTAGTGCTTCTTTCTTTATTTCTCTTCTTAATCTTTGGTGATTTTGCATGTAGATCAAACGGCAATATTTTCAGCTGAAATTTTTACTGACTACTCTCTGATTTATGCTGAATTTTTTAGTGTCGCATGCGTTCTAAATATTAACAAGATTAATTTTAATTTTCTGTGAGGTGCTTTGTTTTGCATCGTTTTGAAAAACAGTGTCGAATTCTTGGGGGCGATTTTAAGAAGAGAGCGACATTCACCCCCCCTCTGTCGCCATTTCGGTCCTACAATTGGTATCAGAGCCGGTTAGCTCTTGTCTATAGATCTTAACCGGTCCGCAAGCCATGGCGATGACAAGTATTCCACTGCCGCCCATCTTCGATGGCTGGATTACCCTTCCGAAAAGCCGAATGGAAACTTACATCCGTGCTCGTGGGTATGCCATCCGCGAAGGTGAAGATTCAGTTTATTGTTCCTGCCGATGAGAACATCAATGCCGGGAATATGGCTGATGTTGAGGCAAATGCTAAGGCAAGGAATATCATCATTCAGGGGTTGAGTAGAAGCGAGTTCGATCGCATCTCTCACCTGTCGTCCGCCTACGACATCTGGGTGACTCTCGATGCATACCATGAGGGCACCACCCAGATCAAGACGGTTCGACAAGACCGGTTCAGCGAGAATACAAGAAATTCGAGATGCTTGCCGGTGAGTCCCTTGACGAGTGCTTTTCTCGCTTTCACAAGATTTTGAGCAACCTCCGAGCCGTCGGTCTCACATACTCCGACTCGGATAACGCCGTCAAATTCTTTCTCGCACTCGATCTTAGGGTTTAGGAGATGAAGGTGACTACCATCAAGGACACCACGGACCTCTCGACCTTGACTCTTGATGCGCTTTACTCGCGCCTCAAGACTCACGAGATTGACATAGTCTCTCGTCGGTCGAAGTCTCGATCGATGGCACTAGTCACCGATCCCGCTCGATCCACTTCTTCCGAGCCATCTTGCGGATTCTCCTCGCCGCTCTCGTGACATAACCGATGATCGACAGAGCGACTTGCGGATGAGCGACTAGCCCTCCTCGCACGGAGATTCTCCCATGCTTACAAAGGGAGGAGGGACGGAAGGAAAAGAGGACCCGTGATTTGTTTCGAGTGTGGTGGCCCCAACCACATCCGAGCAAACTGTCCCAAGCTTGGGAAGGGTAAAGGTGACTTCGGCGGTTCGGGCAAGAACGACTACATCGACAAGAACCGTAATCAAGCCCTCAAGACCGGCCCCGGAAAGAAGAAGTTCGCGACCTTGGGAAGGCCAAGAAGCTCTTCCACCGCGTTCTTGCCGCTTCGACGACCTCGACCTCACCGAGGTGGAGGGATGGAGCGACGACGACGGGACCGGTGACCAAGACCCCAAGGGCGACAGCGACTTCTCGGGATGTGCTTCATGGCCCTTGAGGGCGAACCGAGCGACAGCGATCTCTATTCGACCGATGAGGTATGTCCCTCTTATGACCAACTTAATGAAGCATTTCTTAAGTTAGGAGGTTTTCATGCTAGAGCTAAGACTAGATGTAGCGAGTTGGAGAAGGAAGTAGAGAGATTGTCACGGGAGCTTACTTCACTTATATCTCGCTCCCTCCCGTGACGATCGTGATACATGCCGTGCTTTGATCGGTGATATGGAGAAGCTAAGGACCTCACATGATAGTCGTCCTCCGAGCTTGATGCAATTAAGGTGGAGAATGTTAGTTTGCTTGTCGATTTAGAATTGAGTAGGATGGTCATACCCTACTTACTACCGATGAGACTATTGCTCCCACCTCATGTGAGGATAAGGACTTTAATGCTAGAGGACCTTATGCCATGCTTACGGATCTGCCCGAGTCTTGTGTAAATTGTGATAACTTGAATATGAAACTAAAACGGGCAGATCATAAAATTGCAGAATTTCAAACCTACTTACTTGAGCCTATTGCTTCTTGCGTGAATTGTCCCAAGCTTATCTTGAACTTGAAGTCGTCTCCAAACAGTTTCAAGAATTAGTTGATGACAATAACAAATTGGCTAAGTTTGCTTCTAAAGACCCTGTTAGCTCACCATGCAATTGTTGTAACAAACTAAAATCTGAATTGGTTGCATTAGATGAAAAATATGTGAAGCTAACTAAGGATCTTATAGAAAAGTAACCATCTGCTTGCATTGTGTGTGCTGGGAAGAAGCATGAGGGTTTGGTAAAGACGCTAGCGACGTGAACCAATTGGCTAGCGAGAGGGCTGTCCTTCTCGAGTCGGTGTGCGTGCACAAGCCAATCTTTCCTCTCGCTGTTGGTTCTTCTTCTACTCCCTTACCTCCTGCTGTCTCTTCTCTTCCCGCTCTTCTTGCGCCTCTCTCTTTCGGGAGTGTCGCACCTTATGAACACTCTCGAGAAATTTGTAGGAGGCAAGAAGAAACTCAATCTTATTCTAGACCAATCAAAGATTTGCAAGTTCAAAAGGGTCTAGGATATGATCTCCGTGAGGATGTGAGGAAACATCCACCTGCCGTGCTCGGACCGTAGGCAGCAGGTGTGTTTGAGGTCAAGCCCAGAACAAGAAAGTTCAATTTAAATCAGCGGGCTTTGTCCAAGGGATTTCGGCGACAAGGTGATTTCACTGCACTTGACCCCTCGAAGGCGGTATCATTGCACCTTCTGTTAGAAGGATGGGCATTTATTTGACCATTGCTTTAAGCGCCAAGATCGCCAGAGACCGTGTTGCAGCTCTTAGGCGTATTCGTGGTCGCCCCGCACCTTGAGTGCACCTAAGACCAACACGAGGTCTAGGCTTGCTCTTGTTGGTAGCTTTGGGCAACATCGAGGACTTGGTTCTTCCGTTTTTTTTTTCGTCCTCATGCTCCTCTCGGTCGTGACTTCCGCCGTCCCGAGGGTAGATCTTGTTTCCATCGAGATAGCTACCGCGGCGTGATCGCGTCTTCTTGGGTGCTCGACTCGCTCTCCGTAGTAGTCGGACCCAAGAATGCCTTGTGTCCGCACATAGACCTTCCGCTTCTTTGAGCGACGGAGGCGAGGGTAGTTAGAGGTCGATCGTGTGTGACTACTTCTTCGCTCGACGTGTGACTCAAGATTGGGTGCCAAAATCTATGTTGATTTATCCCAAGATCGAGACTTTGCTCTCTTGTTGACTCGGGTTCACGGGTGGAAGGAAAGGTTTGGCTTGTAGACTCCGGTGTTCACGACACATGACCGGAGATTCCGTTGGTTTTCTTCCCTTGCCGTGCTCGGTGACGAGACTATCACCTTTGGAGACTCTTCGATCGACGCATCATCGCCAAAGGTACCGTTGCGTTAATGACTCATTTGTTCTAAAAGATGTTGCCTTGGTGAGTAAGCGCATTACAATTTGCTTTGGTTTCTCACCACCGATGACGGTTTCGAGGTAAGCTTTAAGAAAACGCCGCAAAATTGTTGATTCTTCTGTAGTCCGGTTTGCGGGATTTCTCGTTTTGGGAGGATCTTTCGTGCTGATTTTTCTGAGTCTTCTGGTGATCCTCTCCGGTGTTTGGTTGCTTCTGAGTCCCGCGACCTTTCCTTCTGGCATAGGAGACTTGGTCATATTGGCTTTGATCATTTGACCCGAGTTAGCGGTCACGATCTCATTCGTGGTCTGCCGAAACTCAAGATGGTCAAAGATGTTGTTTGCGCTCCATGCCGGTACGGCAAGATGGTTGCCGCTTCTCACCCTCCGGTCCACAGTGACTATGACCGATGCACCGGACATTGCTCCACATGGACACAATCGGACCAGCTCGAGTGCGATCTGAGGAGGGAAGTGGTATGTTCTTGTCGTGGTCGATGACTTCTCGAGGTACTCTTGGGTGTTTTTCTTAGCCTCGAAGGATGAGACGTTTACACATTTTCGAGGTCTTTTCAGTAGGCTTTCTGTTGAGCTTCCAGGTGCCTTACGAGCGATCCGCAGTGACAATGGCACGGAGTTCAAGAATTCCTACCGAGAGGTTCGTGGTGAGACAGTGTAGAGCACCGTTCTCTTCTCCGCACGTCCACAGCGAGAATGGCGTCGTGGAGAGGAAGAACCGCACCTTGGTCGAGATGGCGTGACGATGCTCGATGAATACTCTACACCACGGAAGTTTTGGGTGAGGCTATAGCCACCGCGTGCCATGTTTGAACAGAGTTTTCTCGGGCACACCCGCACCGCTTCTTATGAGTTGAGATATGGGCGTAAACCGGTGTTTCTCATTTTCGTGTGTTTGGTTGCAAGTGCTTTATTCTGAAGTCTGGAAACCTAGATAAGTTCGAATCACATTCTTGTGATGGGATCTTTCTAGGCTACTCGACTTCTTCGCGGGCTTATAGGGTCTGGAACTGCGAGTCTAGTAAAATGGTAGAAACCTGTGAGGTGACTTTCGATGAGGCCAGTCCAGGGACTAGGCCCGATATCTCAGGTTCACTAGAGCAGTCCGAGACCATCTTCGTGGATGATGAGGATGATGGAGATGAGGGTTGTCTACCCGATCCAGTCCCTCATCCACCCCTTGAGGTGCCTTCTTCCACCGCACCCTGGGTGATCGACCCTTACCTTACGCTTCTTCGGAGCTAGTGGCTCTGTTCCTACCCCGTCAGGTAACGAAGTAGAGGCCACTTCTTCATCTCATCCAGGACCTCCAAGACATATTCAAAAATCTCATCCTTCTGAGCAGATGATTGGAGATCTATTTGAGCGAGTCACACGTTCCAAGTCTGGCGTGTCACTTTTCTGTCTCTACTCTGCCTTCGTAGCTTCCTTTGAGCCCAAGGACGTTTGTCATGCTTTATCTAACGAGTCTTGGGTCAATGCCATGCATGAGGAGCTAGAGAGTTTCGAAAGAAACAAGGTCTGGACGCTTGTTGAACCCCCTCGAGATCACAATATCATTGGAACCAAATGGGTGTTCAAGAACAAGCAAAGTGAGGATGGGGTAGTCATTCAAAACAAGGCTAGGCTGGTTGCAGTGGGTACTCCTGTGTTGAGGGTCCGGATTTCGAGGAGACCTTTGCCCCTGTAGCTCGTCTTGAGGCCATTAGAATTCTGCTTGCCTTTGCAGCTTCTAAGGGTTTCAAGCTCTACCAGATGGACGTCAAGAGTGCCTTTCTCAATGGCTTCATTGAGGAAGAAGTCTATGTCAGACAGCCTCCAGGTTTCGAGAACCCCAAATACCCTAGTCATGTCTTCAAGCTTTTCAAAGCGTTGTATAGACTTAAGCAAGCCCCTAGAGCTTGGTATGAGAGGCTTAAGTCCTATCTATTGAGACATGATTTTGAGATGGGTAAAGTTGACAAGACCTTGTTCATTCACGGCTTATAATGATCTCTGCTCGTCAAATTTATGTCGATGACATCATCTTTGGCGGCTCTTCCCATGCTCTAGTTTCACAGTTCTCGGATGTCATGAGCACCGAGTTTGAGATGAGCATGATGGGTGAGTTGACATTCTTCCTTGGCTTCCGTGATCAAGCTGACTCGGAGGGTACCTTCTTGCATCAAGGCAAGTACACTCGAGACCTCCTGAGATGCTTCGACATGAGTGATGGAAAGCCGGTGTCGACTCCGATGGCTTCTACAGCCGTTCTAGACCCAGATGAGGACGGTGAGCGGTCGATCAAAAGAATTGAAGCATGATTGGCTCTCTTGTACCTCACCGCCTCGAGACCGGACATACACTTCTCCGTGTGTCTTTGTGCTCGGTTTCGAGCTTCTCCTCGCGTGTCTCACCGCCAGCGGTGAAGCGCATCTTTCGGTACCTTCGAGCTACCATTGACTATGGTATCTGGTACTCTTCATCCTCTTGTCTATCCCTTAGAGCCTTTTGGATGCGAGACTTTCTTTGGTGTAGGATAGATAGGAAGAGCACCTGGCACTGCCGGTTCATTGGCACTTCTCTCGTTTCTTGGTCTTCGAGGAAGCAATCCGGTGTTGCACGCCCACCGCAGAGGTCGAGTATGTTGTTTGCTGACCGATTCTTTGTAGCCAAGTGCTGGATGGTCTCGACTGCGGGATTTTGGGTTAGCTATCGATCGTGTTCCGCTCTTTTGCGATAACACGTCTGCGATTAGCATTGCTAAGAACCAACAGCGACACTCTCGGACCAAGCACATCGATATCGATATCATTTTCTTCGAGACCATGTAGAGAAGGGTGACATCGTGCTCGGTTTGTAGAGAGTGACCACCGGTTATCGATATCTTCACCAAGCCTTTGGATAGCACGAGATTTTCACTCTGGGAGAGCTTGGGGTGGTTTGTCCTTACGGACTGTTGTGAGAGAGCTTTGAGCCTTCTCGCTTTATCATATTATTTATGCTTCGTCTCCTTACTTTTGCACCGCATTTGTGGGTGCATTGGGTTTAGTCCTTCCGCATAGGTTAGAGTGTATCTCTTCTTTGAGTTGCTTAGACTTCTTACTCTTATCTTATGCTTTCGGGATAGTTGTTTCTTATCTCACTAGATTGAGCTCACTCACTTCTTGCGATCTAGCGAGGTTGGGCCACCTTCGGGCAGAGCAGTGCGTGTTTGCTCTCTAGTGTGTGTTTTTACGGTCAGCTATTAGTCCTGGAGTCATATGGGGTAGATGAGAGTCAGTCTGAGCCATAGTATCCTCTATATCTTATCTATGCTTTAAGGACTGCCTGTTTTCTTTGCCAGCTTCTCGTTTTTTATTGCTTTGGTTCATGGGGAGTTCATTTGGGAACTTCTAGATTTTAATGATGACATAACTCAACTTGAACTAAAAGTTGTATCTCCGATTGTGGGGAGTGGATTTTCTTCATTTGATTTGTAACATAACTTAATGGAGCCTTGATTATTATCCTTTCATGACATGTTTTCATTATATTATATCTTGCCATGATTTATGCTCCATTGCTAATTTGATCATGACTTTATATGTGTAGTCAAGTCTTTGTCATGATAGGTTAATTAAAATGCTAAATTTTGACCTAATTCATGTCATGTTCATATTTGAGACTAGTCAGCTTTGTGTTATCCTTTTATGGTTCATGCCATGTCAAATAGGCTGAGTTGAGTCTTGAATCTTAAGTTGAGCAATAGATTGAGCTATACAGTTTCTTGATGACACATAAGTTAGTACAATCTATTAAAAGCAAAAAGATCTCTTTTGTGCGAAAAAAACTGATCTCACCAATTCTTTCTCATGAGACGGCTTGCCATTGCACAAGGCATGAACTCAGGGGAGTTTTGGATGACCAAGATCATTTCCTTAAGCTTCTCGCTTGGAATGATCGCATAAGGCTTGAGGTCTAGCACATGACTGAATACAAAGATGGTTGAAAACAACCATGTGATCTCTAAAGAAAAATGTCATTTGTGCTCAATTGCAAAAATGTCAAAGTACTCCAACAATTGTATCATTCTTGAACAAATAGCACTCTAGTTTGCTCAACACTAGCTTCTTGATTCCATTTAGCTTATTGACATGGCTTGCATCATTTGGGGATATCATTAGCTAGACTAAAATCATATTTGACTTGACTTGCTAAGCACTTCAATTAAAATTCAGATTATAACTTATGTTGCTTAGCTTCTCTTTACATACTTAGTCATGATCTTTATAGCATATTTGTATGTTATGGCTTGATGTAATGCATGATGGTCATTTTGGATAATTCTCATGGCTCTACATACTTAAAAATGATCAAATCAACCTTTTCATCCATTTTCATGACTTTTTCTCCTTCCTTCCTTCTTGATGGGTTTATTGTCAAAAGGGGGAGAATAGTGGTAGAAAAAGCCACTTGGGAGCTTTGAAGAAAAATTGTTCTTTCTTTTTGCTCCTTCTGTCGACATGGTCATTAGCTTCACTCTTTACCTATGGACCATGTTAGACTCCATCTTGTGCAGTGCACCCCACGAAAGTAGGACCAGTCGATCTTGTGAATTGAACAAAGAAGTACCTTCTCCATCATGCAGTAACATACCATGGCGGACGCCGATAGGCCAATCGGAGCGGGGTCACCAAAGGTAGATCTTCCCGTGGAAAGGAGGGAGGACTTCGGTCCTAACTACCACTTGATGCCAAACAAGCATGGTCAACCAGTATGGCCGAAATGTAGACACAAGGAGTACATGGTCATGCAGGTTGTGAAAGGCCATTTCAATGGCGGACGACGTTTCTTCCGATGCCCACACTCCGGGTGAGAGACCATGTGGTGGTCATCCCGTTGTGTATGATGAGTAATTGACATCGTTTACGAAAAGTCGAGTTTGAGTCGGTTTGTTCGGACCCAGACGTTGCATGGTGCAACGGGCTCGGTCGGACTTTGGTCAAACTTAGTCGTATGTGTTATGATGTATATTCCATTGTTGCGACAGGTTTGATCTTGCTAATGCTATTTGCGCGTTCATATATCGAGCGGTGCTATGTGACGTGTTTTCTTGTCGTGTGCAGGACAATGAGGCGAGTCGTGGCGAGACACGGTGGACGGACTAGGCGCAGTGGCGCCGAGGTCGAACGGTCATGAGGTGTCGAAGACGACGTGGACTCGACGTGTTGCGGAGCGCACGAGACAAGGAGCGGAAGCTTCCGGAAGGTGCGGAGAGGCGAAACGGGAATTTCGCAAAGTCGCACAAGGTGAGACGGCTCCGTTAGGGTTTAACCGCGTAATAAGGTTGGAGACCCGTTAGCCAAAGGCTATAAATAGAGGTTGGGGCTGCATACCCTTAGGACACAATAGAGAGTTAGGGTTTTAAGAGTTCATCCCTTTGTGTGTTGTGTTCCTCCCAAGAAGCATATGAGGTTCTTGGTGTTCTTGAGGATTGAGAGGAAGATGATGGATTGAGAGTCTTGTAATCATTCCTCTCTTTGATTCTATTTGAGAAGCCTTGAATTGGAGATGGGTGGTTATTTGTTTTAGTCGCATTTCTTCGCGCTTTGGTTGTCTCTATTGGTTCTTGGCTCATTTACTCTTTAGCCAGCAGATTCGTGTTTTGGAAACCTTTTTGTCATTGGCTGTTCTGTCTCTCCAAGTGAAGTTCAGTTAGTATTTGCTGATTTAATTTGCGATCTGCAGTTTCCGCTCATTTCTCGGAAGAAGAAACGTATGCTCAATTTCAGTTTTCAGTTGTGCCATCTTCTCTTCTTTGTAGTACTCATTTGCTCTCGATTTCTAGCAAATGTTCCCGTCAATCATCTTTGGTCTTTTCAAGTTGGAAATCGAGTGTTTAATCTCAATCGATTTTCTCTTTGTCCAAGTCTTTGAAGAGAATTTCATCGAGACTATTGATCTTTGTTCAGTTTTCTTCAGCTGCAACTTCCTTTTCTTTTCTGAACTTCTCCTTATCAGTTGTTTACTTTCAGTGTTTGTCTGTTTTTCTCCCGAGAGGAACGTTCGATCTGATCTCTCTCTCTCTGAGAACATTTGGGTGTTCAGGTTGAAGTTTAAGTTTCTTTGATCCAAGAAGCATAGGGACAGATCATTATTGTGTGAAGTCTAGCTGCCAGCCAAGATTTTCGTGTTTGTCGTTGTCTTTTTCTTTCGGTTGTGAACAGGGAATACTTTGCCAGACAAACAGCAGACTGGTTTCTTCTCTTTTGGTTGTGACCTCCTTTTTCTTTTGCTGCAGTATCAGTTGGCGATTTGCAATGGAGGCACTAAATATTTTGTGCAGCAGCGTCCAGTAGTGAGCTTCTCCATTTAGTGCTTCTTTCTTTATTTCTCTTCTTAATCTTTGGTGATTTTGCATGCAGATCAAACGGCAATATTTTCAGCTGAAATTTTTACTGACTACTCTCTGATTTATGCTGAATTTTTTAGTGTCGCATGCATTCTAAATATTAACAAGATTAATTTTAATTTTCTGTGAGGTGCTTTGTTTTGCATCGTTTTGAAAAACAGTGTCGAATTCTCGGGGGCGATTTTAAGAAGAGAGCGACATTCACCCCCCTCTGTCGCCATTTCGGTCCTACACCGGGGTACAAATTGCTAATAGTATTTTTTCCTTACCGCTAATATAGCCTCCATGTTAACCGTCCTTTGCAGCAGTTGGTGAAATGCGACTTCGTCCACTGGATCAATCCTCCGCATGAACGCTATATTGTGAGTTATGTGGATACGTTATGGGAGCGAATCTTAGAGTTGGAGGCACGAATCGATGCTCTCAATGAGGAGAACAATGACATCCGCCAATAGATGCAGCGCAAGAGGGGCAACGAGGAGGTCGTCAACATAGCAAGTTTGTATGATCCGACATGTGCTGCGCGAACCCTAGCTACATATGTGTGTGCCGCTACAACGACGGTCAGCCACATCCGAGGCGGCCAGCCACGTTGTACTGCGAGGCTTGCGTCCAGGGCGGTGCTACGTAGAACTCCATGGAGAGTTGCAATGGATGGCCAAAAATGGAGCTCAGCCTTGGATAAGTAGTGACATCAAAATATACTTCCGCTTCATACACAACCACGGAGGAAGGTTGTACACATACAGAGTCACGGGCCAGGTGCTATGTCGGCTGCTCATGTTACCAAAAGGATTCATTCCATCTACACTCAACCCAAACCTTATATTCTTAGGTTCCACACCAAAATCTACAACCATCCTATTGATGTTCCTCCACTGGGCAGAGTCAGCAATGTGTCTTATCATTCCGTCTTTCTTACGCTGCTCCCAGTGCCAACGCATCAATCTTACATCCTTGTGCTTTGCAAAGAAATGCTTCAAACGGGGAATTACAGAAAGATACCACAACACCTTAGCAGGAGATCCTTGCTTCACCTCGATGCCTTTACCATCATCGTAGTCATTTTTACGCTTGTATCGGGATGCTTTGCACACCGGACAAACATATAAGCTAGTATAATCTTTACGGTCCAGGATACAATCATTTGGACATACATGTATTCTTTCTACTTTCATTCCCAATGGATAAAGAATCTTTTTGGCTTGGTTGATGGTTCTCGGCAACACATTTTCCTCTGGAAGCATATACGCTAGGAGACCTAACAATGTAGTGAAACTCTTGTCGGACCAATCATTGCTTGCCTTCAATTTCAATAGTTTTAGAACTGATGACAACCTCGTGTATTGCGGCTTGCAGACCGAGAACAAAGGTTTTTCCGAGTTCTCTATCAAGCCCTCGAATTTACCAAACTCTCTCTCACTATAGTTCCCTTCTACATCACGTAGCATTTGATCCAGATAGTCATCCTGTAACTATCCTCATGATCAAAAGCACAGTCCACAACCAGCATATCGTTGTCTCCCTCGACGATGTCATAACTATCTTCTTGTGTACTCTTCTCTTTACCGTGACTGGTCTAACATTTGTACCCATTTTTGAAACCCCTTCGAATCAAGCGAATTTCGATCTGAGCTGAGTTGCTAAACATCTTTAGATTATCACAATCAATGCATAGACAGTACATATATTCCATCATCTTCTTCAACATATCCAGCTCGGCCGCTCTTCTAAAAGCAGACACGCCATTAATGTACTCTTCACTCACACGGTTCTCAATGTATATCCAGCTTCGGTCCATCTACGCTACACATGTAACAAATGGGTGTCAAAAACAATTATTAGTACTACTATATAACAAATCAGACTAGCTATATTTACATATGATATCTATATTATGTAGATAGCTAGCTAGCCACGTATTCGTGACACAATAATATTAAGCAAGAATGTATTGAAGTGAACTACGTGTACTTACCTATTCTGAAATTGAGCAAAGTAACATTATCTTTCTAAACCTAGTTAGCTAGATCTAAACATAAACCTATCTATCATCTCTTTCAATTACAAAGCATATAAGTTATTAGAAACAATTGAGTACTAACCTCTGATCACTAAGAAGACATATATAGATCTACAAGAGATATATTTTCACCAAACTCCCTAAAGCCGGCCACCTCGCTCCACCGACGCAGCGCAAGGAAGACAGATCGATCTGTGTCGAGACTACGTACGCCCAATATTTAATAGCACAGATTATCCCAGATAGTTTCAACCACAAACGGTATATGATACCAATATATAACAGACCGTTCATAGACGGTTATTTATACAAACTGTCTGTGATATCCGCAATATCACAGACGGTTCATGTTAAGAACCGTCTGTCATGTCCAGAATATCAGAGATGATTTTTTATATGAACCGTCTGTGATGTCGTAAACTTTCACAGACGGTTCGAGTTCCCACTTATCACAGACGGTTCATGTTAAGAACCGTTTGTGAAAGTTTACAGACGGTTATTAACACGAACCGTCTGTGATGTTCAATTATCACAGACGGTCCGTGCTAACAACCGTCTACAAAATTATCATAGACGGTTGCTAGTATAAACCGTCTGTGATAGTTTTACAGACGGTTGTTAGCACGGACCGTCTGTGATAATTGAACATCACAGACGGTTCGTGTTAACAACCGTCTGTGAACTTTTACAAACGGTTCTTAACATGAACCGTCTGTGATAAGTGGGAACTCGAACTATCTGAAAGTTTAGGACATCACAGACGGTTCATATAAAAAAACCGTTAGTTTAAGCACAGACGGTTCCGTATGAGCCATCTGTGATGTAGCCATCCAGTATAGCCTCTTTTGTAGCAGTGTTATATGGACGCGTTTTGTTTGATTCCAAAAGTTGTAGTTTTGCCCATATGTGCCACCACTTCAAGTTTACAATTTCAGAGATTTGAATTGCATAAATGCTTCACTTACATTTGCAAAAGTAGTTACAATAATTGTTGTGTGAGAAATTTTAATTTGCTCATTAACATATATGATTACTCTTGGGTTAATAATACAATGAGCTTATATGATCGCTGCTATTTTATAATATTAATTGTGCAACGACGAAGACCTATTAAAATGGATGACATATACATATACCATGCATACACCTTGGCTTCTTTGTTACCATATTTTCAACAT
Organism: Bonia amplexicaulis; assembly: GCA_036346245.1. Taxonomy (NCBI): domain Eukaryota; kingdom Viridiplantae; phylum Streptophyta; class Magnoliopsida; order Poales; family Poaceae; genus Bonia; species Bonia amplexicaulis. The sequence goes on from CM070740.1 coordinate 15,091,861, forward strand.
GACAAAAGCTGAGGACGACTTTGTTTTCAAGAAGGGGAGGATGATGAGGACATGACCCCTATAGATACAACCATATTTGCTATACTCGTTGTTCCAATTACAAGAGCTCCTATGCATCACTTAAATTATCAGGTGAGCTCATTTCAAAGAGGTTTTACTTTGTTTGATAAAGAACATACGATATTACATAATGACAGTCCATTGCATTTGTTGTCATGTACCAATATTTATGATCAAAATCATGCAACACGTGAGGCTACACATCTGTTAAAATCGAGGACGGTTTTCTATCAAGAAGGGGAGGATCTGTGACTATGCCACAAACACATACGACCATAGCATCCAATATTAAGATTAAACTAAAGGTGAATTTGTATCTTCAGCTTCAACATATTTTAAATGAGAATATAATGCTACCTAGTGATGAAAATATATATTTGTGCAGCTATGCAAGGAGGATTGCATCAACAATACGTGCTCGTGGTTGGGGTCCACCTAAAGGGCAGCCAACCAGCATATCAAGACCAAGTCGACATCTTTCCCAAATCTTCCTCAAGGTCACCACGTCACTTTTGGTCCAAGTAAAGCAAGAACTTAAGTTGGATACGTTTTGGAATCTAATTCGGCCTCCAGATTAATTCGGATTCAACATGATAGACCCAACTTCAAATGTGCAAAAAAAAACATAGCCTCACCTGCAAATTCCTTCTGTATGTACCGTAATCATCAAAAGAAGATGTTGCATCACCTATTTGGGTCAAATTAGGTCTTGTAATGCTTGGGCCCAATGGGAATAGTACCACCCCTAATTTCTTAATTTTTCACAGCTTTCCCTCCCCTATTTAAGGAGGGTACACTCTTCTAGTTTTTTTGGATTTTGTTTGCTTAGTTTTTCCATTGTGAAAACTCTTGTTCTTCGCTTGTGTCGACTAGATCAACCAAAAAAATCTCTGCAGAATCCCACCTTTTTGAACTTAATTTATATATTTACAATTCAGATTGCTTGTTATCTTATTCTTGTGTGTTCTTCGGTTGCATGCAGAAATAGACCTTCGTGGTCAGGTCAACCACGTTATTGGCACGGTTGACAACGACTTGGAGTGTGGTTTAGCGATTTGTTGGTGTTCTGGTCGTGGGCAGTTAGAAGCCTGCATCTTGGAGTGTGGTTTAGCGATTTATTGGTGTTCTGGTCGTGGGCAGTTAGAAGCCTGCATCGTCAAAATCATTCTCCTCCAAATCAAAGTTATCATCCTATCGGAAGATCGGGACCCTATTGCCTCATCAGTAAGCCTATTGCGGGTGCGTGGAATGTACCACGCAAAGTACGTAGTGTACATGTCGAGGTCATATGGCCGAGGTTCATCCACAACCTCTGTGTTCGTCCAGTCATGCCACATGTCCATCCACGGCTACTATGTGCCCCTCCAGTCATCATTCCATCGCCCTCTTCTCATTTGCCTGCAAGTTAATTGACACATTACACAATTAGTAGTACAATACATTAATACATTAAGTAAAATTACCGTGTAAAGACGTACTTGTGGGTCTTCCTGCAGGTGGCCGTCCTGGTAGGGGTGGAACCTGCTGGTACAGGCCAAACTACCTCATGACTCGCTATGGGTTGTACGGCTCAACAAAGTGAGAGAAGACCAGGTGTAAGGTCGTCAACCAGTACGTATGGTCTTGGTGATATTGAGATGAGAACCTGTGGGGGGCGTGTCCGCAATGAACTGTGGAGTCCATGGCCACCATACTATCTCGCCCTCGTGAAGAGTCTCAAACTGGTTGTGGAACTCCAAGTATACACGCCCGGTCTCTCCTTGGTCCACTGAAGCTGAGCATGTATCCAACACATCCCCATTGTCGGCCCATGAATGGGGTCATCGTCATCACCCTCGTCGTAGAACTCCGGGCTGAACTGGAAAGGGTGCAGGCACTACCAAAGTACGGCCTGCCAATGGGGAAGTGCTCTTATGACCACAACTAAAGGAGAATGTAGAACACCGTAAGGACTGGCTCGCTGGTCATAGTACGCTGCGAGGCATCACACAAGCCTCGGTACATGGCGCTAAGAACTACAGATCCCCAGCTGTATTGTGGCACCTGGTTGGGCCAGGCATCCGCCAAGAAATCCACAAGGTGTATGTAGCTAGGGTGAATAGAGTCTCCAGTGGTGGTAGGAAACAAGACCCACCCGAACAAAAACAGCAGGCACACGATGAAGTGCGTCCGCACCACCTCCTGGGGCGCGTGCATAAGGCAGGTCATGTAGCATTGAAGCCACGAATATGGCACACCGGATACGTTGTCCGGGATCGGGTGACTGAACCAGTGACCGAGGTGGACATTCTAGTCTGCTGGCTTGGGGGTGGCACTACTGCAGCACCACGTAGTGGTAGAGCTGTAAGCATTGACACGTCTTGAAGAGTAATAGTCATCTCGCCCCAGCGAAAGTGGAAGGTGTTAGTCTCTGATCTCCAACAATCAATGAGTGTGGCCAGTAACACCACATCGAACTGGAACACATGCGGTAGATCCAGCAAGCAGGCAATGGGCAGCAGGTCGGTGTCCCGCATTAGTGGAATGTACCATTGGTCTAGAGGCCAGTACTCTCGGGGACTCCTAAGGATCAAGCTCGGAGGGCTGGCACCCGATGACCATGCCAGGCATCAGTGCTGCTCATCTCAACGGGGGTCTAGCATCTCGTACGCCATCTCCTACCGATGAAGGAAAATAAATTAGTCCACAGTGAGAAGAGAATGTGCAACAAATGTAACGATAGCTAAACGCACCAAATGTAGCAAGACATGAATAAAATGTACACACGAATATCTCCCTATGATGAAGTCAGCACAGTACAAAGGTTGCAAGCTAATGTGCACGACATACACAAAATGTACATAACAAAGCCCTCACAAATTGAAAAGCGTGGAACCAACAATCAGCATAGAAAAACTATGTGCTTGCTACTACAGAGAGTTGCTTGATGTCGGCCTGTTTGGGCACTGGCTGAAAGAGTGCCCAAACCTCTTGTAGAGTCTGCACTTCGGGCGCCAAACCCGATCCCCACGCTGGCTATCATTCATGTCATTGCGGATGCAACGGCCATGTCATCTTCCAGGGCCAATGTGCTCTAATGCATCGTTCGGTACCCACTTCATCTGCCCTGGCCATAGGTCCCTATAGTGCATGTCTACCCCGTACGAATGGAACTCCATACTCCAGGTTTCATACAGGTGATGCATGTCGTAGTACTTTGAGATGTAATGCGTCGACGCTTGGTGCCATACCGCGCATGCCATGTAGACATGGGGGCATGGTTTGTATAGAAGTTACGGCTTGTTGCAGGTGCAAGATGCTTTCTCATCAATCATGCAGACCTAATAGCGATCCCCCAGTGTGACCAATCACATACTTCTGTTTGAGGCGGACCATGAACTTTTCCCTTAAGCCATCCATGGTATGAGGAATGTGGGAATGATTCTTCTTCATCTTCTTATCCATGTACAACTGCATTACCTTAGAGAATTGTTTGCCTTCGTCCAAATGTTTCTTTGCCATTATGGCTCTATTGACAAAGTACCCGACAGAGCCGTGATCGGTAGAGATCTCACGCCCTTCAAGACACTGTTGTACACCTCGGACATGTTAGTTGTCATTATTCCAACCTTTCTCCGTCAGTGTCGTGTAGCAGAGACCATATCTCCAATCAGGTGTGTTCTACTGAACCAATTGCATGAATTCCCCACTCTCATGGAGCCTCCCTCGACGGTCCCAGCTTCAGCCTGGTCGAGACGTAGTATATACTTGCTAGTATCTTGATCGTGTTGCCTCCACAAGGCCTCAAACTTTCGCTTGTAGTTCTGCATACAAAGCTTCTTGAACATCTTCATTAGGTCTTTGCTACGGATCCTTCTGTGGAAGTTCACCGCAAGATGCCTCATGCACCAGAGGTTTTTCATATCGTTCCACTGGAAGGGGGGCTACGTCCCGTTCTTCATCATACGCAACGTGGACAACAAGCCTACATTGCGGTCCGAGATGACACACACATCTAGGCGATTTGCACGATGGCCTGCTTCACATTGGCTAGGAACCGCAGCCAGCTATCGGTATTCTCGTTCTCCACAATTGCAAAGGTCATGGGGAGTAACTGGTCGTTGTTGTTAGCTGTAACCACAGTGAGGATAGTACCCTTGTACTTGCTGGATAGAAACGTCCTGTCCATCGTTAGCACAGGACGGCACCACTTGAACCCTTTTATCGCCTGATGGAAGGCTCAGAACACTCTGTCAAGAACAAAACAATTTGGGCCTTGCGTAGGATGAACCCGCTCCTTACCCTTAATGTATGTGCCTGAGTTTGATTCTGCAATTTGATGCAGCATTCTTGGGACCAGGTCGTATGCCTCCTCGTACATCCCGAACATATGCTACAACACCTTCCGTTTCCCCGCCACACCTTCTTGTAGCTAACATCAAACCCTACCATATTCGCTACATCCGCCAACAGAAGCTTCGGAGAAATATACACATCTTCCACCACGAGGACAGGACCGCAATATACACATATTCGCTACATCAGAATATACACATATGACGACATCATGTTGTGGTGCCTATGTAGTGGCGCCGCAAGCTCGCAACTGTGATCCTTCAGCACCGTTATCCAGAAGTTCGTGGCAGCGCCCCTGAACAGTTGCGCACGGACCTTACCAGGACAGGACCGGTCGACACACTTGATGATGTAGGTGTCCGGGTTGGACCTATGCACCCGATACGTCCGGCTAATGTTGACGGCGTATCTAGCAATAGCCTGCTGGGCAGCACTCTTGTTACGGAAGCACTGCCCTAAGATGAGTGTGCCCTCATTGAACCCCCACTCTACCTCGTCCACCCATGGCAAAACTAGGGATGTTGCTATGGTGTCGTCCAGTCTGGACGACACGTATGCAACGTCAGTGGTCACAACACCACCTAACACACCTCCCGTTGTAGCTTTGCCATCTTCATCCTCTCCAGAACTAGCTGTTTCCACATCCTCCTCCTCCTCGCTGTGCACTTCTTCCACCTGATCCGCAAGGTACTCGTGACAATCAACACGGGCGGCCCACTACCTCTCCGCACCTTCATTCGCCTGAAAATTCTCCACACGTCTCCTCAAGTCTCCATCGCCCACTCCCTCGCTGACATCTTCTCCCGCACCAGCGTCTTCATGAGCGTCGTAGACTAACCCAGGCACTTCATCTCCGCCAGCGCCACCAGAACCACCCATGGCGGACGATTCTGTCCTTTCCATGAAGTGAACATACACCATTGGCCTGGCATATATCGCTGCGGCAGGGTTGCACACGACCTCCATGTAGTTGGCCCATGAAGCATCACTCGTCACCTTCAGAAGTTGCCACATGGTCTCCCCTGCAGCACCTACCACTTAGGCATACACTGCCTCGATCCGTAACTTGTTCTTTGCGGTGTCTCGATCGAATGCAGAATGCACGCACCTCCGTAGCTCAGACAAGCTTATGGCATTCAGATTGGGTGTCCGGATCACGGCCTGGTCACAATTTGACAGGTCCACCCCGTACGGCCCGTCGCGTACAAGTACTCTCATGTTTCGAAATGTTTGAGTACGGTTACCACAATTACAGGTTTGACGCTTTCATGCACTCCTTGCATATAGACATCACCGCCGAGAATGCGAGGGACACCGGGTCAATCCTGGACAGGGTCACCTGAAAGATCAAGCTCCGTTTAAGTTGGTTTTGGTGATAATGACAAATGCAATTATGATATTTTTGCTGATAATGAAAAATCTATATGTGAGACTAATATCTTTGTTTAAGTATATTAATGCTTAGTTTCATTTGGATGAAATGGTGAAATCATTAAGGTATGCATTCGATATCTTTCTTATAATCTTGTTGCATTTCTCACATCCAAATATATGATTAAATTACAAATCTATATGTGAGACTAATATGTTTGTGTAAGTATATTATTGCTTAGTCTAATTTGGATGAAAATGTGAAATCAAAGACGTATGTATTCAGAATCACAATTTCTTATATTAGTGCATTCCTTAGATCCAAAATGTAGATTGAAGTCCACAAATAGTCCAAAATGAATATATGCATATGTCTTCAATACACATATTTGTATGCACACATTTAGGAGCAGTTTACTCTATATTTTGAGGTTTCATAAGTATTGATCCATATTTCCGTTAATACACATATTTAGGATTTTTACTTTGAAACACACCCTTTGAGTATATATAGCCTGTGTAGTTTGTATATACTCAATCGGGTTGTCATTTAACTTCTCCATTATGTGTTGATGGTTAGATGATTAATGACAATCGGATAAGTAAACTTTGCTTTAAAAGTTTATCATAGAGTATACAATTATTGTGTACATGCTATATACTAAAAAATCAATCTTTATCATATTGTTTGTTAAGATTGTCATGAATTACCAAAAACAAAATATTGCAGAATCTAGTCCCTCCATTATGAGTTAATAGTGAAGTTTGGTAATTGATGGAAATTGTTTTGTGGACTAACATTTTTCATGAGTTGGATGAATAGGTTAGGTTCCACAAATGAGGATGACTTGAGATGACTTCATGTGTTGAAGATCATCAAGTCAAGATGTGAGAAAAAGAAAACTTCATGTGTTGAAGATTATCAAGTCAAGATGTGAGAAGAAGATGACTTCATGTGCTAAAGGCTATTAAGAAGAAGATGTATCATAAGTTGGTGCATGTTCAAGAGGAGATGATCATGTGTTGATGCATATCAAGACAATTACCTAAGGTAAAGGTATGACTATCTAGGACTAAGAATGTGTTTCTAGTGTTTACCGGTCTTGGTATTTAGTTGAAAGACCGAATTGCCAGTATTGGTTGTCGTATTGTTAAGAGGGGTCATGTGTAGTAGTTGAGTCTCATCATGTGTTGATAGCTCAATCTCACTTACCCTAACTCTCTTACCATGATGCTTATATTTGCGAATGTGTTTTGCAAATAATTGAAGCTTATATGAGAAATCCTTGTAACATGGGACTATGCATTGCAAATGTGTTTTACAAGTGCTTGAAGTCCATGTTTCCATTCTTTGTTGTATGAGGTTTATATTTGCAAATATATTTTACAAATAGTTGAAGCTCATATATAATCCTTGTAGCATGTGACTTAGGTTTGCGAACGTGTTTTGCAAGTGTGAGGAGTCCATATACCTATTCTTTGTGTCATGATTTCAAAAGTGTGCAGATGTATTTTGCAACTTGTTGGGAATCATATTTGATCCTTGTGTGCATGATACTATAGTTTGCAAATGTGTTTTGCAAAATCTATTGAGATATCTGCACCTGTCAGGAAAATCAAAACTATTGTTATGTGTGTAGCGGTACTATCAGAGGATGGAAGTACTGGCTCTGTGTGAGCGGTACTACCGGACATCGGAAGCACTGGCATGTGTTGCGTGGTACTACCGGATGCGAGTGGTCTGATCAGCTCTGTGTGAGCGGCTTGTCCGGCCGTCAGAAGTACCAGCTCTGTGTGAGTGGTACTACTGGAAGGCGGAAGTACCAGCGTGTGTTGCGCGGTACTACCGGACTTCGGAAGCTTCGGATTTTTCTGCGGTATATTTTTTTCCAGAGAGTCCGCATGTGTGGAGCGGTACTTTTTATGATCGGAAGTATGAGAGAATGAATGGCGGAACTTCTGATTTTGACTGCAATGGCTAGTTTTCTGACCGTTGGCGAGGAGAGCGGAAGTACTAGCCCTAAGCCGACGGTACTTCCAATTTCCCTATTTTTTAGGGATTTGGCTCAAACGGCTAATTTTCTTGTGTGGGGTATAAATACCCCCTTGTGGCCGGTTGGATGGGTGGCTGTTGGACCCATTTCTATTCTCTTAAGCTAGTGTGAGGCTCTCCACTCAATTGTGCATGTGTTACACTTTATGAGCAAGGAGAGAGGATCTAGATTGCATGTGTTGCATCTAGATGTGGACTTAGTGTCCATTTGAGCTTGTGCATTCGTTGCACATGGTGAGAGTCAAGCAAGGGGCTTGACTTGTTACTCTTAGAGTTTGTCGACTCCTAGACGGCGTTGGAGATGTCGTGCGCGGTGATATTCTCAAAGAAGGTTGTGAGAAGACCCAACGAAGTGTGAAGGTTGGAGCTCACCTACCTGGAGTGGAAAAGAGCCACCACTAGTGGATTTGAGGTGGAAGGCTTAATTCGTGGAGCCGGTCCAATTAGTTTGGGCTTACCTCAACGTGATCTAGGGGAGACCAGCAAGTCTCCGATCATTACGGTAAAAAGCGACCGTGTCTTTGTAGTTTGTTTTCTTGTGCTCAATTTACTTTCAAGTAATTTATTTTCATAGAATTAAATTGATTGCTTGCATCTAAAACTGCATACCTTGACATAGCCTCAAATTGTTGGTGCACTTAGTTGAACCAACTTGATTTAAGCTTCCATATTGTTTACTTAGTTTAGACAAATAGAAAATGTCTTGAATTGTTATTAATAATTAGAAGAAATTTTTAGACCACCTATTAACCCCCTCTAGTCGGCCTCCTCGATCTTACATCGGCCACGGTTTGCCGGTGACGTGCGATGTGTTGCTGCAAGCTCTCCATTGGGCCTACACTGGGGCGAGGCATGCCGTGACCCTGATGTCGTGTAGGACACTCCCGGAAGTAGCCTTGTTGACGTGCCGTCGAGGCCATCACGTCCTACAGCATAGCTAGGAGGTTCCAGAGGGCCACATGCATGTGCCGACCAGTCCCTAACCAGCTTGGAGGGTCAGGGTGGACACGTGCCTACCCTCCACGACCGCCACCATCGCCGATCCTGGACCCCCCTCCCACCAGCATCATGGCAGCACTTGTTGTTCCCCGAGTTGTTCGGGCAGGGTAGGTATGGTCAGTATGACACTTGGACACGTGCCATGGCCCACGTCGAAGGTACGTTTCATCTCTTGAGGTTTGTTCGCGTCTATATATTGCACAAATAAATAATATTTGTCATGTAGGTTTCGCGCCCCAGCAGCGAGTTGAGCTATCCCTGCACGAGGATCCAAAGGACATGTCTGACTTCTTCGCAAACGACCCAGGGAGATCAGGGGAGCACCTCAGTTCGTACCATTGATGTTCTTTCTGAATCACAGCTCAACAGTGCCCCAGTAGCCACACAGGCAACGGTGGAGTCGACCCTCGAGGCCTTGGGAGCATGGATCAGCAAGTGTCCTGAGCGCCTCACCCTATTGTGGTGCTGACACCCCGCATTGAGGTAGGCCCAGCGGGGTCGTACAGACGAGCACTGACCGGGGGTGAGATAAGGCGACAACGGAGGAGGTGCTACGTGTGGTGTAGCGTGCAGCGAGTAGGGGGCCTTCATTATGCTTTTTGTACTTGTATTCATTGTTTAAGAATTCCCTCGTGCAAAGTAATATAACTTACCTTTCTACTTACAACATACAACGATCACAAAATGTTATTGCGAGTTTAACAGATTCCGTACCCTTGATAGTCTAAAAAAGTCACAAACAGATCAATCTATCTTGTCTGCCCTTTTATTTCCAAAAAATAAATAACAACCTGCAAACAAGATTTGGTAAATGTATTACTTACAAAAATTACTATTTATTTTCCCACAATTATTTCTGTTAGATTAATAAAATAATAATATTATTATTTAAATCATCCAACCGGTGTGTGACTTACTTTCCTGTCGCTCCACCGTTGAGCGACTAGGACGAGTCGCTCAATCGTTGGGCGAATAGGACTAGTCGCTTAATTGATGGACGACTTAGACATTTGGCACCCAACGGTTGGGTGCTAGCCCAAGTCACTCAACACTGGAACGACAGAGGGTTATGAGTGTAAAATAAAAAAACATGTATATTACTATAATTCGTACTAAAAATAGATTCTTTAAAAAAATCCAGTGAAAATCATGAACCACCAGAACTCCTTTAGCTTGCAGAGCAGGCATATGAGGGCATTTTTTTACTTTTTGCTTTTAACTATAATTTATTAATCTAATAAATAATGACTCCTAAAGAAGTCAAAATCTAAATCTAACTGAAAAGCCAAAAAAACTCTGTAACACATGGACGAAGTTTTTACTGTTCTGACCCTTTGATGGCTCGTTTTTATATGTTTGGCCTCTACGGCTTTTTTTTTTTTGCGTATTTGACCCCATCGGAACGTAGAATTACTGACGGTTGGCGCGTGAGGACCGCCGGTGATTCTGCTCTCCGAAGGGAGCCAAAAACGCCAAGAATAACTATAGGAGGCAGACGTGCAAAAACGAGCCGTCGAAGGGCTAGAACAGTAAAAATCACTTGGACGCTTGCTGGCATAACACAGAGGACAGGATCAATCAAAGCAAGTATTTCCAAGAGAACAACCACTGTGCCGGTCAATAGATCGAGATAGGGGCGCGGGATTCCCGAGGAGGAAGGGCACGAGGCGCAAGGGGACGGATCCGCCTCCGTCGGAGCGGGGCAGGGCGGTCCGGTGAGGGGAGCACACACGACAACCACCTCTGTCCGGAATCCTGATCCCGATCGAGTGATGACCAGCGCAGCGATCGACCGGCTCTGATCGGCAGGCACCACATGCGACGTTACGTGGTTGACGCGGCACGGACAGGGCCGGGCCAGTCTCCGGAAGAGTACAAGCTACATGTAACCAAGAGCGTGACGGCGATGACAGGTGCGATGCGATCGATGTCTGTATGATCGTGTTGTGTGGTGGGTGTTCGTGAGCTTATCTGGTGGTGCCATGGCGCCCTAGGAAAGCTGTAAAATGATCCCGGCCGTTGATTCGTCGATCGGACGCGTAACCAGCCCAGAATGCGGCCGATGCTCTAGGTATTGTGCGTTCTTTTTTTTTGACCAGCTTCGAGCGCTAGAATTTTCCAGAATTCCCGTATGGATTGAACCGTTTGCAATACGAAATTCGTGTAAATTATTGCGTTCGAAAGAATTGTTTACAAACTAAAAAGAAAATTTGTTTTCATGACGTGTTATGTTGGAAGATCTGAGGGGTCATTCTTGATACTTGTCAACAATCAAGTCTCTGATCTTACAAACTATGAGAAAAATGGTCAGTCTCTCAGAATGATTTAGGAGTAGAATGAGGCGATAAACTGTGTGGTAGGCTCTCACTAAGAGATTACATAAGGATGTAACTAGCCATAGTCTTCCTAATCTTTCCTCTGATCGGAAGATCTTGGTTATCTTGTTCATTGTTGTGGTTGAAATTCCTATTGTCCTTGTTTGTAAATGGCATTGATGTAACATTCCAAAATTGCATCTGCATTTTATTAGATTTATTGGAATTTATTTTGATTTTTCTGGATTTTATTCTAAAGACTAGAGAAAAACTAAATTTGTCTATTTTATAAAATCCAAAAATAGTTTATTTTATTTTTTATTGAGTTTAAATAGTTTTATAGTATTTTGTGAATTTTTCTGAAATTTTTACAATTTATTTGCTATTTTCTAAGTGTTTTTAAAACTTCCAAGCTTTTTTGAATACCAAAAGTTAAATTAAAAACCCAACTTCCTCCTGGCCGACACATTTCTGGCCGGATTACCTCCATCCCCATATGGATGAATCCTGTGCGTTCATTTCCACTTAACTCTCCCTCTCTCCAATCGGCAGTCAGGATTTAATCCTATTGAAACATGGCAGCCATCCGCACACCCCTCTCTCTGTTCTCTTCCTTCTTTCTTACCAACACGTGGGCCCCTGTCATCCTCTTCCTTGCCTCCTCTTCTTCCTCAGCTGGCCGCCATGACCGCCCCTCTCTGATCTTTAAAGCCTCGGTTTCCTCTTCCGTTTCTTCGTGAGCGAGTGCGCAATAACATCCCAATTAACTAAGCATTCACACTGGCCATTTTTCCCTCTCCTTAACCCCGCCATTCCGCCAATTCCACTTCCGGCAATATTAATTTTATTATAATATATTTATAAAACTAATAAAATTATAATATTATAAATGTATTTTTTAAGACAAATCTACATATATGATTTTCATCTACCCGATCTAAATATTTAAAAATATATCGATAGTTCCAAAATTTTGACTACACGTATTCTAAAATGGTATGACCCCGTTCTTTTGGGCTTTTGGCTTCTTCAAGAGTCAAAACACATGGAGCGGATTCTCCAAATGGCTTCTAGAGCCCAAAACCGCATACGCTATCCCAGTCGCGTCTCCACCGTTAGCTGGTGTCTTAAAAAGCACAGCCAAAAGCTATCAGCCGCAGTCCAAAAGAACATAGAACATTGAAACTAAGGATGCAACTTTATTTTGCATGTCTGATGTCTTTTATCTGTGATTTTTCGAGACGGCGGCAGATGGTGGAGATGCCGATTCGGACGGTGCACACGGTTTTAGACTCGAAAAACCGTTTGGAGAAGCGGCTTTGAAAAGTAGTTTGGAGAAACCGTCCTATTTGTTTCGGCTTCTGAAGAGGCTAAAGCCAAAAATAATATGCACATATATTTGTGATCGGAGGGAGTAATATCTCTACGAGTACAACATTTTGGGTGCCAACAGGTAGTCACTAATATTGTTCAAAGCAGGAGATTACTGTTGTAATATTTGCGGTATAAGTAAGGATATAAATATAATTCCAATATAGTCATATAAGCACATCAAGGACAACAATTCATATATACATATCATAACAAGAATGTAATCATATGAATTGAACATATCATTCATGATATACCACATATTCAAATAGAGAGACAATACTACTCTAAACATGAATATGTATGACAAGGTATAAAGCATGTATCAATTAAAACTAACAACAAGATCAAGATTTAATATTTGTTATTAGTGCTCTCAACTTGTAGGGTTACACAAGTTTAAACTTGGCCGTCTCGCTACTAAATCATATACTCTTAATTGATTGGTTATGCCAAATAATGAATTTAATCTTTTGAGCTCTAGACAAAAACTCTATATTCTCAAGATCAAAAATATATCCAGCATGTGTATATTCAGATAGCAGCTGTCAACAGATACACAATTCCATCCTGATACAAATCAATCTTTACTTCAAAGAGTTAATTTTAACTTGTCAAGATTCTTAACAGAAATGTACTCAATGTGTGAAATTGCTATTAACCTGAAAAACAGCAAGAACCGAATGGCACAATAATGATAGATCAATGTCTGCATACTATTTTGCAGTTTTTCAATTTGATTGAACCAACAGAGATGTCAACAGCTAGAGCTCAAAGATAAATCCAACCAATCTCAGCATATGATTTATATTATCATCGAGCAACACTATAACCCACAAGCAATCTATGTCCCCCAGCACTAGACAATGATCAGATAATCAACAATCTAGCATAGCTCACAAAGATTGCAACCAAATGACAAAATCACTCACAAAACAGTGATATTCGAAATCACCAGACGAACAGGGGCTAGGCACGCTTGCGCGCTGTCCCAGAAAACCTATTGCCCTCACACCACCATGAGAGAGAGCAGTAGGCACGGAGATACAAAGCCCTCTTGGCAAAGTGAAGCAGCGTCGGCAAGTCGAGGTAGAGGTACGCCGCACAAGCGCAAGGGAGGAGCCGGCCAGGCACCTCACCAAAAGCACCAGGGAACCACAGTCGTCAAACACCACAGGCAAAACTCAAAGAAGAAGAGGAAGAGGCTCACAGTTCACTTGTCCCCAACCAAAGAGCCGGCCACCATATATAGCCGAGAGAGGGGAGGGGCTGAGCACTCGGATGTGCCGCCAACGGCCAGGACCGAGTCTCACGCGCCACCATCGCAGCTCAAACTCACCTTGTGTGCCGGATCTGAGGACCGAGTCTCACGGGAAGAGGAGCGACGAGCTCATGGGAGAGAGAGGGGGATGCGCGATTCGCACGGGAGGGAGGACCGCAGAGGAGACCGGGCCGCCACCGAGCCGATCCGCTGGGCCCGCCAAGCCCGCCTGCCTCCGCCGCGACCTCCGGAATCGCCGCCGCCATCGCCTCCTCAAACACCGCCCGCTCGCCTTCTGCGAAAGAGGAAGGAGCAGCGCTCCCCTTTAGATTCTCTTCGGCCCACCGACAGGTGGGCCCCTCTTTCTTATCTCTTCTTCTCTTTTTTTTCCTTTTTATCAAATGAAAAATTCCCATTTTGCCTTGTTTATATAACAATTACTACAACGGCCTAGCTAGTTTAAGGAACATCATCATCTCATCAATTTGTACCTTAATTAGTACCCATCGCACTTGCCATGCAAGTCACGGCAACCAATCTCTATTGATTAATGGTAGACTTTGTAGAAATGAAAGAGCAAAGCAGTTTAACCGGGTCGTGCTCCCCGTGGCGTCGCTAGGAGGTAATGTTTTATGGTCAGCTTTTCACATGCAAGCTAGTCTTTCAGGCTAAGCGCGCGATGGGCGATCGTCTTAGCTAGACAGGAGTACTTGATTTAGGAGAAAATTGATACTTTGCCATCTTATTCGGTGGGCTTCGATAAAATGCCACTCCCTAGAATGACCACTATAAAATGCCACTCTTAACATTGACACTTTGATTATTTGCCATTTTGAGGGTTTTTTAGGATTCTTAATTATTTTTTAATCATTTTTAGATTATTTGCCATGGGAAAAGACATATTTGCCCTTGACCATTTTCAGATATTTGCTCGGGGGCGCAACGAAGTGACTGGAGGGCGACGATTGCTCGGGGAGGCCGTCGATGCCCATGAGGCGCGCGACGAGGCTGGGCATCCTGGGCGTCTCGGCCTCCGACGACGGCGCGGTGGCCTTGGGCCTCATGGCGCCCCTCGCCGACGCGTCAAATGCCGGCTCAATCTTTACACCAATCTGCAGAAACATACAGGACATACGTACATACCCAAGAGCGAGTAGCTACGAAGCAAGTGCTAGCTGTTAAAACTGCAAAGATCATGGAACGAATTAATCACTGCTTGACTGATCCGAATGTCCTTGAGTTGGTCGCCGTCGAGCTCAAGGCTGTTCCTCGGTGCCTGCAGCCCTGCGATATTTGCAAATTTCCATGGAGGAGAGCTCATCGACCACTCACAGCAGCTAGCTAGCTCATTGCAAGGATTTCAATTGCAAATTTACGATGCTTTACCGTTGTTGTGGGAGGACGAACTGACGACGTCGTGGAAACTCGCTGCGTGGGAGGGAGGGTGGCCGACGCAAATATCTGAAAATGGCCAAGGGCAAATGTGTCTTTTCCCATGGCAAATAATCTAAAAATAGTTAAAAAATAATTAAGAATTCTAAAAAACCCTCAAAATGGCAAATAATCAAAGTGTCAATGTTAAGAGTGGCATTTTATAGTGATCATTCTAAAGAGTGGCATTTTGTCGAAGCCCACCGAATAGGATGGCAAAGTATCAATTTTCTCCTTGATTTAGAGTTATATTCTATCCTACACTTTTGTTATGAGCAATTCTTAATTAACTAGCACAACACGTAAACCCCAAAACCAGGGCTCCGATGATAGATTTGTCTTGTAAGATTAATATGAGCCTTGTATACCACCTAACTGCAGCAAAATTAGATTTAACATAGCCTATGTTTCAACCAAATCTAAGCTCGTACTGAGTTGCATGTGTTATACGACTGTAAGATCTCTAATATCTGTATCTAATTAATCAGTCTACAAAGTTACAGTCTTTCCCCAAAGAAAAAGCGGTACAGATCATTCTCCTTTTCTCTTTATTAATGTGAGAATTTTTATATTTTATTTCCTTTCTATGAATTGTTGTGGGAAATTCTAACTCTCACAAGGAAGGATGTGCCACTAATCTCATCGGTTGTTTATATTTTATTATTATATGTATTATATAATTTTTTATTTGTTGTGAATTATTATTTATACATATTTTTTATATCTACAATGATATTAAAAGTACCTTTTTCGCTTTAGATGTCTACAAAATCTTATAATAATCCTTAAATAAAAAAATTATTATTAAAAATTATCTCATTAATCAAGGGAAAAAAGATCTACACCACATATTTCAGCTAGGTCAGATTACAACGATGTAGATTAATCACAAACAGATATTACACGTGTTACAATTGTATAACAAATGCAACTATATTTTTTTAAAGGTATTACTATTGTGTAACAAATGCAATTTGTTTTAACATTTAGCTGTGCAATTGCACCGATGATTCCGCTAGTTGAATTATAATTTCATATGATGGTGGTGGAAAAAAATTAAATCATAACTTCAACTGGTTAAACGGAAGACCGTAAAAGGAACAAGTTTTTTCTCGTGTAATTTGCTGAAATGAAAGCGAAAGGTGCTAAACTGAAATGACATCCGTGCCACCTCTAGCTAGCGCCTTAGGCTAGAGAGTAAGCTCTCGCATTCCTAGCTTGCCTTTTCCTGTCCGGAAAACAACACCTCGCTATAATTTGACAACAGTCGTCTTGACTCGTGTGGACCTCCGTGGCGTTTCAACTTAGGGCAAATGCTCTAACTTTTACAAATCATTTCTACTGGATACTACTTTATATTTTCATATGTTATCAATGTTCTCTACACATTTTGTTCTTCTTCATGTTGGCCGAAGTCGCCCTAGTAATTAAATGTGGCTGTACTTGGGGCTTACTCCATTTCGGCGAGGACAAAAGGCTCAAGGTGTCAGGAGCATGCTTTTGTGCCATCAGAACGAACTCTCACGTGTGGTTGCTCGTGATAAGTACACTCCTACTGCCACCACAAAGTTGTTGTACCAACCAATAAAGCGCTCTCCTACCAAGCAACGAAAACAAGACAAAAACAACTCGACCCAATGAAAGCGAGCTCCAAAAGGAGCACGTAACCATAATTTACAGTCCAAAAAATCACCACATGTCCGACTTCGAATCCTCTTGGATTGGGAGTCACAGTGCATCATGAGGTGAATCATGATGGTATCGGCTAATACTCGGCAGGCGCCGGCTTGATGTCCTTGAGCACACCCACTACCTGCTGCATCGCGGGCCTCTTCTCCGGCGAGTGCGCCGTGCAGAGGAACCCCACCTGCAGGCACTCCACCGCCTCCCGCTCCGCCTCCGGCCCGGCGGCCTCCTCCCTCAGCCTGGCGTCGACGATGTTGAGGCCCTTTCTGTTCCGTATCACCCCTCGGGCCCAGCTTATCGCTGCCTCGTCCCATTTCGCCTGGCCCGTCACAAGCTCCAAGACCAGGACGCCGAAGCTGTACACGTCACTCTCCGGCGTCTCGCTGCTACCAGGGTGCACGAAGTCGGAGATCCTGGGCTCCATGTCGTCGCCGAGGAGAACGTTCGTCGGAACCAGATGGCCATGCACGATTGGTCGACCTGACCCTGCCCATCCTTGGTGCAAAAACGCGAGCCCCCGAGCAACTCCTAAGATGATGCGATACCGAGTAGGCCAGTCGCCTACGGATTTCTTATCCTCCGTGGCGTCCCACGTGTCAACGCCCACTTCTTCTACGTCCACGCTACCCACCGGTAGCTCGTGGAGCCACCGATGGAGGTCACCCTTCTCCATGTACTCGTATAACACAAGCTTTTCCTTTCCTGTAATAGACGTAAGAGTGGCGTTTCAATTTCTATGATGTGTCTTGAGTTCATTCTTGTTCTACTCATAATACGTGCGTGATATGAAAGGTGGTTGATTTTAACAATTTTTTTGCAATTAGATGGGCAATTGGTTTTTGCCACTGAGCTAGTTCTCTGTTTTGTTTTTGCCACTGGATCATTCACTGAAAGGTGTGTTTGTGGCCTACGTTCCGACGAAAGAACAAAACAAAATTATTGCAATGCGGCCTAATGGCAAAAACCAAAGTTTCCTAAAGTACCAATAAGCTGACCTGCAATGCAGTAGCCAAGGAGCGGAAGGATGTTGGGGTGCCTGAGCCGTGCTAGTTCCCGGAACCCCGCGGCCGTGGCGGCTGCATCGTCATCCTCCCCGACTCCGGCTATGGCGTCCTCCAAGACGCGCACGACGACGTGCAGGTCCCCGGGGAGCACGGCGCGGTACGCGGCGCCGCTGCGGCCGCCGATCTCGGCGAGCTGCGACTCGCGCCCGAACCCCGACGTGGCCGCGGCCAGGTCGCCCAGCGTCAGCTCCATCAGCGGCCGCTCCAGCACCACCACTGGCGCGGTGGCATCCATTTTAACCGCACCCACCGCCACCTCGTCCTCCCATGCCACCGCCTTCCCGTCCTTGTACTTCTTCCCCCTCTTCTTCCGGCGACGCTTCAAGCCGCACGCGACGCACCCGGCCAAGAACACCAGCGCGGCCACGGTCACCACCGCGCAGACCACGACGACGACAATGAGAACCACACGCCTGTGCTTCTTTCCTCCTCTGGCCGGCGGGGACAGCGCCGGCGGAATATCCTCAATCACTAGCGACGCGTTGCCGGCTTGGAAAAAAGCGAAGCGGCCAAACTTCGTGACCAAGGTAGAGTTGACCACACCGGAGAAGTTGTTGTACGAGATATTCAAGAACTCGACGCCGTCAAGCTGCGGAAAGTCGTCGGGGAACCTCCCAGCCATCCAGTTCCGGGACAAGTCGAGCCGCCGCACCCGCGTCAGCATCCGCAAGCCCTCCGGAACCGCGCTGATCCTGTTCCAGGACACGTCAAGATCCTCCAGGCCAGCGAGCCTGTCCATGCCTTCGACGGAGGTGAAGCAGTTGCCGGACAAATTCAACGACGCCAGACGCGTACTCGGTTCGAACTGGAGCGCGCCACCGAGTCGGTTGCCGGAGACATCGACTGCACGGAGCGACGGGGCTCGCCAGAACGCGCCGTGGACGTCGCCCTGGAGGTAGTTCCCGGAGAGGTCGACGGTGAGGAGGCTGGAGAGGTTACCCAGCGCCGCCCACCCCACGGCGCCGGTGAGGTTTCTCGACGCGGAGCGCAGCCTACGGACCGGGCGGCACGTGGGCCCACGCGGCAGGCGGAAGTTGGTGACGTTCCGGAACGCCTCGCGGACGATGTCGGCGTCCGGGAGCAGGGTGCAATTCGAGGTGCGGTTGTACGCGGACGCCGTCGTCGCCGAGGCGGTGACTATTACGTGGAGAAGCAGGAGTCGGAGGAGGAGGGGGTCGTGGAAGCGGGGCGGCATCGGTGAAGCCCTGGCCGTCGTGCCAGCGCGGTTGTTTTCTTGCCTCTGCGTGGGGTTTAGGAGGTGTGTTGAAGCAAAGGGGATGATGATAGAAACAGTGGAGGAAGACGGGCTTTATGTGTGGAGGCTGGAGGGTGTAACGGGGCGAGCGGGTGATCTCGCCCACGAGGGTCTACGGCTGGAAACGAGTCAAGATCAAGCGAGTCTAACTCGAATAAGCCTGATAATATTTAAAATAATTTAATATATATTAATTTTTAACAATAAGAAAAACTCAAATTCGACTACAATAAACTCGAACAATTCAACGTACACTAATTTTCAATAATAAAAAAGCTTGAGCTCAAATTGAGTAAGCTCGGTAAAAATTAGTATGCAACAATATTCAAGCTCGAATCGAGACCTAACGAGCTATTCGAGCTCCACTCGTTTAGAGATCGAATCGAGCCTAGAACGAACCAGGTTCGAGTAGCTCGTGAGCCTCATTATTTTTTTAAGCCCTACGAGGCTCGTCCTCTCCATGCCGGTAAATATAAAAAAGTAGTAATATACAACAACAACGATAAAGTCTTTTGTCCCAAACAAGTTAGGGTGGACTAGGAATGAAACCGTCTCAAGATCAAAGAAATAAAGCCTTGAAATAAAATCTACAGTGCTAAAACCCTAAGCCGTACAACTTGCTATCTGAGCAGAGAGCCTAAAACACTACCCCTAACTTTTTTATGGTTCCGGTACGTGGACCGCTAACTTCCATGCACTCCTATCCAAAACTAATTCTTTAGATACATTCCAATCCCTCAAATCTGTTTTAACTGCTTCCTCCCATAACAGTCGTGGTCGATCTCTGCCTCTTTTTATGTTTTCAGTACGTCTTAAAATTCCATTATACACCGGTGCCTCAAGAGGCCTTCGTTGGAGATGTCCAAACCATCTCAAGCGATGTTGGACAAGCTTCTCTTCAATTGGTGCTACCCCTACCCTATCACGTATATTATCATTACGGATGCGATCTCGCCTTGTGTGACCACAGATCCACCGCAGTATCCTCATTTCCGCTACACTCATTTTATGTATATATTGTCTTTTAGTCGTTCAACATTCTGCTCCATATAGCATCGCGGGTCTGATCGCCATCCTATATAACTTACCATTTAACTTTTGCGGGACTTTTTGTCACATAGGACACTAGATGATTCGTGCCATTTCACCCACTCCGCTTTTATCCTGTGGCTCACGTCTTCATCAATCTCACCGTCCCAATGTAGTATCGATTCAAAATAACGAAATATGTCCTTCTTAGGCACTACTTGTCCATCCAATCTAACATCTCCATCATCTGCCCTAGCACCACTAAAATCACATATCGTATACTCAGTTTTAGTCATACTAAGTCTAAAACCCTACAATTCTAAAGTCTTTCTCTACAACTTGAGCTTCCTATCAGTACATATCCTACTTTCATCAACCAGCACCACATCATCAGCGAAAAGCATACATCAAGGGATATCTCCTTGTATGTCCCATGTGAACTCGTCCATCATTAGCACAAAAATGTATGGACTCAACGCTAACCATGGGTGTAGTCCTATCTTAATAGGAAAGTCATTAGTAACACTACCACACGTTCTAACATTAGTCACAATATTTTCGTACATATCCTTAATTAGGGTAATATATTCTATTGGGACTCTTTTCTTTTGAAGCACCCACCACATGACTTTTCTTGGCACTTTGTCATAGACTTTCTCTAAGTCAATAAATATCATGTGAATGTCCTTTTTTATTCCCTATACCTCTCTATCAACTGTCGTAGCAAGAAAATCGCCTCAATGATCGATCTCTCAGGTATAAAACCAAATTGGTTTGTCGTCACGCTAGTCACTATTCTTAAACGGCGCTCAATCACTCGTTCCCAGAGCTTCATTATGTGAATCATAAGCTTGATTCCTCTATAATTAGTACAAGTTTGAATGTCTCCTTTATTTTTGGAAATTGGTACTAATGTGCTCCTCCGCCACTCGTTTGGTATTTTGTTCAATCTAAAAATGTTATTGAACAAATTAGTTAGCCAAACAATCGCCACTTCTTCTAGCCATTTTTACACCTCAATAGAGATGTTATCAGGCCCCAACACCTTACCCACTTTCATCCTTTTTAAATATTTAGTATACTTTTAATCCCACGGGGCCTGAGGATGAGAGCATCTTTGTCCGGTAGACTTAGCGGGGTTGAGACGGAGCCGTGCTAATGGGTCGGGTGGAGCCATAGGGCCTATCATGGGCCTCGCAGAGTTGCCATCCCAAACCTTATCTTATCACATAGGTCAGTAGTACTAGCAGGGTAGTGATCGAATTGGGCCAAGCCCTGGCGACTTGGATGCTCAATTAGCCCAAAATATGGGCCTATCTGGCTCGGCCGAATCTCGCCATGACATTTGATGGGAATCATGGTTCCATCTTGTCAGGATGTAGATGCATTTAAGCTGTCGTTTGCCTCCTTTGGACATTTCGAAACACAAATTACAAGGAAGCTAAAGCCACTGTTTCTGTTCCCAAACCCCAACACACACCCAAGTACCGAACCAAACCACCACCATCGTCAGTTCATCACTTAGCCGCCAAGGAGGAGTAAAATGGGCAAGGAATAGTGCGTGCACGGGGCTGGGTCCTGCGGCAGGAAGGAAAGCTGAGCACGAGGTGCACAACCCGTTCCCCCTTCTGCTCCTAAGCATGCAAATTTTAGACAAACCATATTCCATAATAGCGACAGACAAGTACATGTACACAACAGCATAATAGGAGCTAATGGTCTCAGTACGCCGCAGTAGAATCATGCAGAGTAGACGCCATTGTCGCGTAGATCATAATGAAGAGAGGAGTGTACGGTGAGCGTAGAGTACTCGGGCTGGGTTGTCCGTCTGCGAGAGGACGCCAGAACGGGGATGAGAGCCCGGTTGGAAGGCCTGGTATTCGGGCGGCCCAACGAAAAAGGGCAAAAATAGGAGGAGGTCTCGGCCCAGTTAAAGCGATCTGGAGGATGGGCCGGCTTGTGGGAATGAGAGATTAAAATGTTTTCTCCATACAAGCCTCGTGCGCTTTTTCAAAACAGTTTCCTTAGATGACTTTCTAAATCTATAACCGTATATGTTATTTATATTGATGTCTTCATCATTCGTCATCATCTTAAAATTGTAAACAAAAGACATCACTTGTAACCAAAAGTCATCAGCCACAGTCGAAAAAAGCAAAGCCATTTTTAGGCCAATTTGAGCCAAACTTATTTCGCAATTTCAGTAGTTGGACACACACATAATATCCTTTCATCATGACTGATGCAGCAACTGGCCACTGTAATCGCAGTGTTTACGTGTTTGACGCGGCACACACAATCAGGCCAGTCTCCGGAAGAGTACAAACTACAATAACACACACATAACCAAGAGTTTGACTGGGATGATTGTGTAGGAATGAGAGCTAATCTGGTGGTCCAATGGTGCCTCGGAAAAAATGGCAAAACAATCTCAACCATGGATCAATCTGATCGGACAGTTACTATCCTAGATTGCCGGCGAATAAAATGGCAGTTATAGCATGTTCTTTACAGCTTCTAAAAGCGGCTTTTAACTTTTGCTACAGTACCTAACTTTTAAATAGAGTATTTTCTCAAGACGAGATCTACAAGTTAATTGTAGTACGTGTTAAAAGCCTAACATCTGTATCAACCAAAATCGCAAGCGAGTATCTCTCTCCGTAATCTCTGTCGCAAATAGCCAAAATTCAAAAATTTCAGTCAAAAGCCATAAACCGTAGCCAAAAAGAACATACCCTACACCTGTTCAAGAGTATTTGATGTTTTGGATATCGACACGACTTTTAACGTGCAAATACTCATAAAAAATATAAGAAAATACTATATTATAAAAATATTTTTCATGACTATAATAATATCATTCGGACATCAACACAATTTTTAACGTGCAAATACTCATAAAAATATAAAAATACTATATTATATAAATATTTTTCATGACTATAATAATATCATTCTCGCATGACTAATCTAAATAGTTTTCTTTATATATTAGTAGTTGAGTTAAAAAAGTTTCACTATACATATGAAATTATCACCTTAGTCCAAAACGAGATCAGCATCTCATCAATTTGTAGCCTAGCTAGCACCATCGCACTTGATTGCCATGTAGGTCACGGCAACCAATCTCTATTGGTTACTGGTAGACGTGGAAATGAAAGTGCAAAGCAGTTTAACGAGGTCGGTCGTGCTCCGTGTGTCATCACAAAGAGGTAATACTCTAGCTTTTACGGTCAGCTCTTCACACACAAGCTGTTCTTGCAGAGTAACCCATGGGTGATCATCGTAGATTCGTAGGTAGTCAAGTAATGAAGTATTTAATCTAGAGGATAGCTCTGTTCTATCCTACATTTGTGACGAGAAATTCATAATTTCTCAAAACTTTGTTCACGATGTATTGTTGCCGGCACAAAATACAATTATAATTCCATATTGTCATGATCGAAAATTTTAAATTATAGTTTCAAATGACTAAAATAAAATTATAATTCCATATCCTCAGGGTGTGGATGCTATTGGTGGACATCCACCTTGGAGTAAAAATAGCTTTCCATGCAAGTGATGTTAATTGTGCTTGGTCCATGCACCTCAACAAATCTTTGAAGCCGACATCTCTTCTATGTCTAATTGATGTGGAGTCAATGTAACTAGAAAGGGAAGTGCGCTACGCCGTGCCGTGCTGGCTAGGATCGATCCTGGGAACCAAAATCAAAGTTACTTTTGGCACTGTTTCGCATCGTATTTATAAAAATAGTTGTACGGTGACCATATTAAGAAACATATCGTTTTTGCCGTCCGAGCGCTGGGCGGCAGCGCCCATGAGGCAACGCGTGCCACTGTCGCCGGCGGCAGGCGCCTATCGCCCAGGGAGCAGACGGCAGGCCAGCCTGTCACCCAAGGAGTAGGCAGAAGGTAATTAGTAGCCGGCCTAAATAGCTGCCTAATTTTTTATTTAGTATTTATTTAAATTTTCAAATATATCAAATGAGCTAAAAAAATTATGAAAATTTATGTACAGCCTCTTGACACAATTTTCCTCGCAGTGTAATTTTTGGAAAATTTTATCCATGGTGGATGTTGCTAAAAATTCATAAAATTTTGATATTTGTATGAGTTTTTACATATAGCAAATGAGCTCCAAAAATTATAAAAAATTTTGTAAAGCCTCTCGATATAGTAATAGTTATTATAGATTTTTTAGGAATTTTATGTGGTCCGAAAGGGAAGCGCGCTACGCCGTGCCGTGCTGGCTAGGATCGGTCATGGGAACCACGCGTGTACGCATACCATCGTATACGCATAGAACGCTTCGGAATTTTTAGCATATTTGATACTGCGTGCACCTATATTTACATAAATAGTAGCATGCCTGTCGTATTACCAAAAATGATATTTTTATTGTCCGATGGCTGGACGGCAACGCTAGAGGCGGACACGTAAGCCCTGCCGTCCTGCTAGTGGACGGCAGACTACCTCTCGCCCTACCACCAGACGACAGCTGCCTGCCGCCCCATGGCCAAACGACATGTGATTAAGCCGACTGATTAGCTGATTTAATTACTTGCTTTATTTTTTTGCATACTGTTTGTTTGAATTTTTTAAATATAGCAAATGAGCTCAAAATATTACAAAATTTTATGTACAACCTCTTGACATAACATGCTTGACTGTGTAATTATTTGGTAATTTATCCACTATGAATGTTGCTAAGACATTTATATGATTTTGATATTTGTAGGAGTTGTTACATATACCAAACGAGTTCCAAAAATTATAAAAGTTTATGTGAAGCCTCTTGACATAGTCATTGTAATTGTGTAATCTTTTGAGAATTTTATGTATTCTGAATTTTTCACATTAATTCATATTAATTTAATCATGAAATTAGCGATGCTCAGGCATCTTTTGTAGTGCCTGACCTCTGTCGTTCGCACATATGTCGGCATGTTACTGCTATCTTTTCTTTCCTACTGTATCCTTCGCACAATTGTTACTCTGTCCGTGTCGTCCCCCCTCGCGCGCTCACTCGTCTGCACTAATGTCGTTATGTCTGTGCCGTCCTCCTAGTCCGCTCCCTTGTCTGTATATTTGTCAGTGTTACTATGCTGTCCCCCTCGCCTGAAGTGCTGCTCGTTGATAAGGAATCCTTAATTTGTGGGGTGAGCGTACCGGGTTCCCTTTTCGCTTGGCCATAAATACAAACCTCTTGCAGTTCATTATCGCTTATCTTAGTCACTTATCGCAGAAGCTCATTCTCGCGGTCGTCGCTTAAAATTAAGAGTGTGTAACTCATTATTTTGAGAAGCCAGTGCATATCTCATAAAGGACACGACAGTATTGATTGCTTCTCTCGAAAGGCAGCTAATTTTTTATCGTATGCTTTCGACGTTATTCATGTAATCCTAGTTAATTAATGCTATTTAGTTAGTCGTAATTAATGTAGTTTGTATTACAAAGTAAGTAGGTTGTAGACATGGTTTTTTTTACTATTTTTTGTGTACGTACGGTACCATAATTTGTGATAGGTATGTTAGTATGTAATTCGTAATTACTATAGAGGCAATTAGTTAGGATTAAATAATGAGTTAATAGTAAGTAATTAAGTGCTAAGGACGATGGTAATGAACCACTCGTAAATTTTCGGACAGGTAATCAAATTGTCGGTAATTAATAAATTATTCGTATATAGTTATACGTATGTAATCACTAACTTGTAGTATTTTACTGTCATTATCAATCTTCGTACTAATATTTCTTTTATCCCATTTATTGCAATTTACTCTCAAAATTAAGAGTGCATAGCTAATTATTTTTCAGAAGCTAGTGCATAGCTCATTAAGGACATTTAGACATAGATTGTACTTTTTTGTTAAGTAATTAAGTGGTAAGGACGATGGTAATGAATCATTCGTAATTTTTTCAGACGGGTAATCAAATTGTCGGTAATTAATGAATTATTTGTATGTAATTACACGCATGTAATCACTAATTTGTACTATTTTACTGCCATTATCAATCCTCGTACTATTATTTGGTCTATCGTATTTGTTGGAAGGTATGGTTTTACCGAAGCTTTTTGAACAGTTCTATGATAAGAATCACCGGTGCCACTTATAGATGACGGGTGACGCGGTTGGCCCTCCACCCTTGAAGCTGCATGGAGGGAGGGGTTATTGGGAGCTAGACGAGCGCTACGTACCAATCATGTGGGCTACGGGCTTGTTGCTCTTTGTGAGGCTAGTCTCTATCGGAAGCTAGTTCACCATCGACGGTAGTGTGCTCGAGGCACTTGTGGACAGGTGGAGGCCTGAGACGCACATATTCCACTTTCAATGGGGTGAGATGAGGGTCACTCTGCAGAACATCTTGCTCTTGACCGGTCTCCCTCTCTAGGTGACGCACTTATTCCAGCCCATGCACCAATGGACTGGAAGGAGAGGTTGGTGGACCGGTTTGGCCTGCCTATCCCGGAGGGTGCTTGTGGCGTCTCCCATGCTTGCCTGAAGAATTTCAATGTGTGCCTATAGGATGCACCACTCGAGGTCGTCAGGACGCACCTCGTTGTGTACCTTATTTAGCTTTTTGGTGAAGCATGTTTTTAGCCACACACGACGATATTTGCAACGCCGAGTTTGTTCGCCTCACCAAGTCTTTGGTTGACGTGGAGTTTAGGGTGATGCTTTAGTACAACTGGGGATTATCCGTCCTATGCGTCACATATCGAGGGTTATGTGATGCTTGCCAGCACAGAACTGTTGATAACCCCAACCTATGCGTCTACTATGTGCTCCTACAGCTGTGTAGTTGGATCACTTCCTTGGCGCGTGTCCGACCATCGTGACACCAGTGCATCCATTCGGTGAGTTTGCCGACCTAATAGATAGACCCACTATGAGCTTGTGGTGGACTATTGCCCATCTGCGCTGGGCCAAGGGCAGACCATCCAGGCGCTACTTGCTGTTGCACAACGAGTTCGAGTCATTGCACGACAGTGACATCATCTGGGGTCCATGGACTGTAGACTTTATGGAGCGTGTATCACCGTACGGGCTGTCCTTGCAATGTCTGCAGGATGCGGCACTAGAGGCGACAACACATCATTTGGTGTTCTTGTATATGGTGGAGGCTTATGCGCCGCAACATGTAATGCGACAGTTCGGTTTCCACCAGGTCGTGCCCCCTCTGGACAGTAAGTTCCTACCGCGAGCTGTACACCGATGAGTCAAACCCCATCTGAGTAATGTTTACACTTTGTATGTCTTACTCTGTAACATCGATGATTCCGAAAATGCGGGCAATCGAGGGTAGGTCGGCATGCTACGGATTGGCGGCCAATGCAGCATGAGTGGACGACAGCATGGACGGGCAGGGCGTACCTGGATGTCGTCATGGAGCAGCGTCCGTACGACGTTCGAATGTACGACAAGTACCTGGAGTGGTACGTACCCTGGTCGTGCAACAGACTCATCGTTCGTCCACCAGATCGCCCCGAGTAGATCAAGCACGACGACAATATATAATGCTTGACCAATCGCCACAGCGCTTCACAGTGGCCTAACAGTGTAAGATAGTTACAATTTCTGATCATTTCATTTACAAAATTCATACTGATCATTACTGAACCTGTTTTGTATGTCACTTCAGTTGGAGTGTGTGCAACACATTGCAAGCACGTCCGAGACTGCCCTCACTAGCCCGAACACACCACCGGCTGTGCAGAATATTTTGAAGTACATCATAAAATAGGCCAAAAAATAGTTCACAACTTGACCTGCGGCCGTTCGACGGATCATGCCGTGCACATCAGGCACCCAGTGGGGGCACCATGCTCACCAGCCATGTTATCACAACCTAGTGAGTCCGTTCGGCCATCACAATCTACTGAGTTTGCCCGGTGTTGTAGTACTAGCCACCGATCATCCGCGGGCCAAACCTATGTTTTATTTTCCTGCTAGGCCTTACGTTCTTCTAACATCATGACATTCTTCCACCTCAGGTTCATCGTCAAGATGCATCAGTTTTGACGTCCGCACCACCTACACAGAGTATTACTTCCCTTCTTTCATCTTCACTGCACATCTAGGAGCTACGAGATTTGCATTGTACATCCGGTGTATTTATTATGGCTAACATTATTTCATCTTGCAGCCTCCAATTCAACGTGTGGGTGATGTCGAGTCCACCGATGACGATACATGCCTCTTGGATGCTTCCAGGGAGCAGTACACAACGCCATGGTTTGCAGCGTACGCAGGACAGAGCTTAGCGTTCACACCATACCCAAGGTTTGGAGTCTTCGGTTGGCAGAGCTCCTCTGGCTTTGTTACCACGTCGTACGGTCAAGGCAAGATCTCTACCGCACTACGAGTGGAATTTCTATAGTCCTTCGTTCACAACATTATTGTTGGCGACTCGTAGTTCGATATGTTTCAGCTTGAGGACATCGACGCCAACCGGACCCAACCTGCTGTACCTCAGCCTACTGGACCACCACCGACCATTCAAAAAACAGAACGGTCACCATACCTCCTCCGAACTGAGACATAACCTCTAAACCGGTTGACGTACCCCACGGGACATGTTCGTGCTCAACGAAGACAAGGCCACACACTGGAAGGCAGACGAGGTGAGGAGATAGCAGCGGCACAGATGGATGAGCCATATCACATACCATGCGATGCATTTTTATTCTATTATATGTACTTCTACAAATATTCATAATGTATGAAATTTTAAAAAAATAGAGGTTACACACTGTAAAAGATGTCTGAGCATTGCTAATTTTATGATTAAATTAACATAAATTAACATGACAAATTCGGAGCACATAAAATTCTCAAAAAATTACATAATTAGGATGAATTTATCAGGCGGCTTCACATAAAATTTTGTAATTTTTGGATCTCGTTTCGTATATGTAACAACTCCTACAAATATCAAAATTATATGAATTTTTTAGCAATATTCAGAGTAGACAACATTATGAAAAAATTATACAATCAAGTACATTCTGTCGGGAGATTGCACATAAAATTTTGTTATTTTTTGAGTTCATTTGCTATATTTAAAAAATCAAACAAATAGTATACAAAACAATTAGAGCAGATAATTAAGCTGGCTTAATCACCTGCTGTCTAGCCATAGGGAGGCAGGCAACAGGGCGGCAGGCAGCTTCCGCCCTGCTGACGGGCCCGTAGGGCCTACGCACAAGCCCACCGATGTTGCCGCCCGGTCACCGGACGATAAAAATGTAATTTTTACCAATATAATAGATATACTATTATTTTATAATTATGGTTTTAAATATTGTTAAATATGCCAAAAACTGTTTGTGGAATGGGATGTTCTGTTCATTGCGGTAGGGAGCGTGAAGGCGCAAGGCGAACCACTCCCGCGTGGAGGCAGCCTGACCTATGACTTATCTCAGTTTTGCATAATTAATTATTGCCTGCATGAAAGGCAATGCACTTCTACAGAATCACGCGTTACGCTATGTGTGGGTAAAAGATAGTCTATGTGAAAATCATGCGTCGTAAGCCACAAGTCACGTAATTTTCACGGGAAATATACGAATACGTGCGCACGTGCGTGCATGTGTGACTAGACAGAACCCTCCTCATACCATCACTATCCATATTCAAAGAATGGTGATGACTCCACCTTATAAATTGATCTTCCTCATCTTGCCTTAGCAATATGGTACTAAACTATGCATACTTTGGAATTAAGGAAATGGGCCATAATCAAATGGGCCAATTTATAACAATCCCCCACTAATTCCAAAGAAAGAAATAAACATATGACAAAGATATTATGTTGAAGTACTGTTAATATACTAGTCTTTTAGTGTAAGTCCCGTACAGGTTGAACTTGCACCTAGAATGACAAGATTCTTCTTCTCACAGCTGATGAATGTACTATGCCTTGAATTCACAGCTTTTCGTGATCAGATTTCACTTGAAATCTCAGCTAGTACTAGGCTGCCAATGAACCACGTCTAAACGGAGCGTTATATGGTCATGCTCTCTTATCTTCTCGTGAGCTTTCTAAAGAATGCCCCGTTCTCGTGAACCACGATCACATAGTTAAGCTCAAGTAGGTGTATTCTTTCTAGGTATCCTGCAGGCTAATACATTTTCCTCATTTGGACAACAGAATACATTAAGGTTTTATGCCAACCTTCCATATAGTCAAAAGTACATTGTTTATTAGGATATGGGTACAATAAATATATACTCTCTTGTTACAACATCAATTTGTTTTTTCCATCGCCCAAGTCACGTGATTTTCGATCAGAAAGGTATGGGTTACCATTGTGATGTAACTTAAATGGCCCTCATTCCCATATCCATAGATGTAATAGAAATCGCTTTCCGTGTTAACCCCTTTGTAAAAAGGTCTGCCAATTTTTTCTCAGTGTGAATATAGTTTACAGCGATCACTCTGGAGTCTCTCAGTTTTCTGACAGATTTAAGCCTACGCTTCATATGTCTAGATGACTTCATATTATCCTTTCTACTTGTGACTTTGGCCAACATTGTTTGATTATCACAGTATATCAGGATTACAAGTATTGGTTTCTCAACCAATGGCAAGTCCAATAGAAGCTCTCTCAGCCATTCAGCCTCAATTGTGGCTGTGTCAAGTGCTACAAGTTCTGCTTCCATGGTTGACCTCGTCAATATAGTCTGTTTACAAGACCTCCATGAAACTACAGAACTAGCTAAAGTGAATACATAACCACTTGTAGATTTGATCTCACCGTATCCTTCTAATACAAAACGATGTCCAGTATAGTGTATTCCAAAAGATGATTGCCTCTCAAGTAGCACAACATTATTTCAAGTGCCTCCCAGTGATCATCTCCTGGGTTAGAAGTAAACCGACTTAATTTGTTCACAGCAAATGAAATGTCAGGTCTTGTGGCACCAGCTAAATACATAAGTGACCCACTAATTTGTGCATATCTTAATTGATCTTTTCCTAACCCTGGTTCTTTTGAAGCTTAATGCTCGCATCATAAGGTGTTGGAGAAACTTTACAGTTTTCAAATCCGAACCGACTCAATATTTTCTCAGCACAATGGGATTGATGTAAAGTGATCCCATCCTTGCTTTTGATCAATTTAATATTCAGAATGACATCTGCCTCTTCCAAGTCTTTCATATCAAAACACCGAGATAAGAAAGATTTGACCTCGTCAATTATGATAGTGTTTGTTCCAAATAAAAGTATGTCATCTATATACAAACATAAGATAACTCCTGGACCCCCAACATAACGATAATACACACATTTATCAGCTTCATTTACAACAAAGCCAGTGGATGTCAAGGATTTGTCAAACTTCTCGTGCCATTGTTTAGGTGCTTGTTTTAGGTCATACAAAGATTTAATAATCTGCATACTTTATTTTCTTGTCCAGAAATCACAAAACCATTCGGTTGATCCATATAGATTTCTTCCTCCAACTCTCCATTAAGGAAAATTGTCTTCACATCCATTTGATGAACATGTAGACCATAGGAAGATGATAACGCAAGGAGCACTCTGATGGTAGTTAGTCTAGCAACAGGAGAATATGTATCAAAGAAATCTTCTCCCTTTCTCTGGGTGTAACCATTGGTCACAAGTCTTGTCTTGTACTTCTCAATAGTTCCATCAGGCCTTAGTTTCTTTTTAAAGACCCACTTACATCATATAGGTTTACACCCGATAGGACGATCTGTGATATCCCAAGTTCCATTAGCCATGATAGAGTTCATCTCGCTATGGACTGCCTCTTTCCAATACTCAGAATCAGAAGATGCATAAGCCTCAGAAAGAGTCATTGGCACATCATCCACGAGGTATACAATAAATGTGTCACCAAAGGTTTGCTCAACCCTTTGTCTCTTGCTCCTGCGAGGAGCTTCTGCGACTAGACTGTTATCCTCCTCGGGGATATCACATATTGGTTCAGAAATGGTGGGAAATTCAGAAGTTTGATTATTCTCACTTTCAATTTTATCAGTTTGAACATTCTCTGTTCGTGAAGTACTGCCTGCTGTTCTCATAGGAAAGATATTCTCAAAAAATGAAGCATCTCTAAACTCTATTATTGTATTAGCAATAATCTCAAGAGTTTCTGATTTAACTACTAAAAATCTATAGGCCGTGTTATTTCGAGCATATCCTAGAACAATACTATTGACTATTTTTTGTCCAAGTTTTCTCTTTTTCTGCAATGGTATATTGACTTTTGCCAAACACCCCCAAGTTCGCAGAAAATTAACATTATGTTTTCTCCCCTTCCATCCCTCATATGGAGTAATCTCACTCTTTTTAGTGATTACTCTGTTTAGGACGAAAGTTGCTGTTAGAATAGCTTTCCCCCACTATGCCTTAGGCATACCGGCACTCTCTAACATGGCATTAACCAAATCAGTTAGTGTCCGGTTTTCTTCTCAGCTACCCCATTTGATTGGGGCGAATATGGTGGTGTAAATTCATGACTATTCCATGCTCAGAACATAATGATGAGAATTCATGAGAGACATACTCTCCTCCACGATCAGACCTCAATCTTTTTATTTTCTTTTTTACTTGGTTTTCAACCTCGGCATTATAAGTTTTAAAGTAGTTTAAAGCTTCATCCTTAGTTTTCAGCAAATACACGTAGCAGTAGCGTGTAGCATTATCAATAAAAGTTAGAAAATATCTTTTGCCTCATTTTGTCAATAATCCATTTATTTCACACAAATCTGAATGAATAAGATGTAAAGGTGTCAAGTTTTTTTCATTCTCTAATCTCTTAAAGAATTTTCGAGGTTGCTTTGCTTGGACACATGACTGACACTTTGATCCTTTGACAATTTCACATTTTGTAATTAAATCTAATCTGGACATTCTAGCAATACTATCAAAACCAATATGATAGAAACGAGAATACCAAATATTCGCCTCATATTTATTTAAACCAGTTGCAATATTCAAATTATAACAAGATTCTAAAATTCCTAGGCGGAACAAACCTACTCTCTCATAACCTTTACCAACAAATTTTCACACGAATACGTGCGCGCACGTGCGTGACTAGACAAAATCCTCCTCATACCATCTCTATCCATATTGAAAGAGTGGTGATGACTCTACCTTATAAATCGATCTCCTCGTTTTACCTTAGCTATGTGGTACTAAATTATTCATGTTTTAGAAATAAGGAAATATGCCATTATCAAATGTCCCAATTTATAACAGAATATCCTCAATCACTAGCGACGCGTTGCCGGCTTGGAAAAAAGCGAAGCGGCCAAACTTCGTGACCAAGGTAGAGTTGACCACACCGGAGAAGTTGTTGTACGAGATATTCAAGAACTCGACGCCGTCAAGCTGCGGAAAGTCGTCGGGGAACCTCCCAGCCATCGAGTTCCGGGACAAGTCGAGCCGCCGCACCCGCGTCAGCATCCGCAAGCCCTCCGGCACCGCGCTGATTCTGTTCCAGGACACGTCAAGATCCTCCAGGCCAGCGAGCCTGTCCATGCCTTCGACGGAGGTGAAGCGGTTGCCGGACACATTCAACGACGCCAGACGCGTACTCGGTTCGAACTGGAGCGCGCCACCGAGTCGGTTGCCGGAGACATCGACGGCACGGAGCGACGGGGCTCGCCAGAACGCGCTGTGGACGTCACCCTGGAGGGAGTTCCCGGAGAGGTCGACGGTGAGGAGGTTGGAGAGGTTACCCAGCGCCGCCCACCCCACGGCGCCGGTGAGGTTTCTCGACGCGGAGCGCAGCCTACGGACCGGGTGGCACGTGGGCCCACGCGGCAGGCGGAAGTTGGTGACGTTCCGGAACGCCTCGCGGACGATGTCGGCGTCCGGGAGCAGGGTGCAATTCGAGGTGCGGTTGTACGCGGACGCCGTCGTCGCCGAGGCGGTGACTATTACGTGGAGAAGCAGGAGTCGGAGGAGGAGGGGGTCGTGGAAGCGGGGCGGCATCGGTGAAGCCCTGGCCGTCGTGCCAGCGCGGTTGTTTTCTTGCCTCTGCGTGGGGTTTAGGAGGTGTGTTGGAAGCAAAGGGGATGATGATATATATAGAAGCAGTGGAGGAAGACGACCTTTATGTGTGGAGGCTGAGGGTGTAACGGGGCGAGCGGGTGACCTCGCCCACGTGGGTTACGGCTGTAAGCCCGAGCGAGCCTGAGTCGGGTTCTCGATTCGATTTAAACTTGAGCCTAGCTCGAATAAACCCGATAATATTTAAAATAATATAATATATATTAATTTTTAAAAATAAGAAAAGCTTTAGTTCGATTAGAATAAACTCGAAATAATTTAATGTACACTAATTTACAATAATAAAAAAGCTCGAACTCGAATTAAGTAAGCTCGGTAAAAGTTAGCATGCATCAATGTTCAAACTCGAATCGAGGCCTAACGAGCTATTCAAGATCGGCTCGTTTAGAGTTCGAATCGAGCCTTGAACGAGTTGAGTTCGAGTAGCTCGTGAGCCTTGATATTTTTTAAAGCCCTACGAGGGTCGTCCTCTCCGTGCCGGTAAATATAAAAAAGTAGTAATATACAACAACAACAAAGTCTTTTGTTCCAAACAAGTTAGAGTAGACTAGGAATAAAACATTCTCAAGATCAAAGAGATAAGAGTCTTGAAAAGAAAATCTACAATGCTAAAACCCTATACCGTACAACCTGCTATATGAGCCTAACTTTCTCATTGTTCCGGTACGTGGATCGCAAACTTTCATGCACTTCTATCCAAAACTAATTCTTTAGATATATTCTAATCCATCAAGTCTGGTTTAACTACTTCCTCTCACATCAGTCTTGGTCGACCTCTGCCTCTTTTTACGTTTTCAGTACGTCTTAAAATTTCACTACGCACCGGTGCCGCAAGAGGCCTTCGTTGGAGTTGTCCAAACCATCTCAAGTGATGTTGGACAAGCTTCTTTTTAATTGGTGCTACCCCCACTCTATCACATATATCATCATTGCAGATGCGATCCCACCTTGTGTGGCCATAGATCCATCGCAGCATCCTCATCTCCGCTACACTCATTTTCTATATATATTGTCTTTTAGTCGCCCAACATTATGCTCTATATAGCATCACGGGTATGATCGCCGTCCTATAGAACACTAGGACACTAGATACTTGGCGCCATTTCACCCACCCCGCTCTTATCCTGTGGCTCACGTCTCCATCAATCTCACTGTCCCACTGTAGCATCGATCCCAAATAACAAAATGTGTCCTTCTTAGGCACTACTTGTCCATCTAATCACACCTCATATACTTAGTTTTAGTCCTACTAAGTCTAAAAACCCTTCAATTCTAAGGACTTTCTCCACAACTCGAGCTTCTTATCAGCATATCCTACTCTCATCAACCAGCACCACATCATCAATGAAAAGCATACAACAAGGGATATCTCCTTGTATGTCCCGTGTGACCTCGTCCATCACTAACGCAAAAATGTATGGGCTCAGCGTTGACCCTTGGTGTAGTTCTATCTTAATAGAAAAGTCATTAGTAACACTACCACACGTTCTGACATTAGTCACAATATTTTCGTACATATCCTTAATTAGGGTAATATATTTTGTTGAGACTTTTTTCTTTTGAAGCGCCCACTGCATGACCTTTCTTGGCACTTTGTCATAGACTTTCTCCAAGTCAATAAATATCATGTGAAGGTCCTTTTTTTGTTCCCTATACCTCTACATCAACTGTCGTAGTAAAAAAATGGCCTCCGTGGTCGACCTCCCAGGCATAAAACCAAATTGATTTGTCGTCACGCTAGTCAGTTTTCTTAAACGGCGCTCAATCACTCGTTCCAGGTGCTTCATTATGTGGCTCATGAGTTTAATTCCTCTATAATAACTACAAGTTTGAATGTCTCCTTTATTTTTGAAAATTGTGCTAATGTGCTCCTCCGCCACTCATTTGGCATTTTGTCCAACCTAAAAATGTTATTGAACAAATTAGTTTGCCAAACTATCGTCACTTCTCCTAGGCATTTCCACACCTCAATAGGGATGTTATCAGGCCCCAACGCCTTACCCACTTTCATCTTTTTTAAAGCCTCTTTTACTTCTGACCCTTGGATTCTTCGAACAAACCGTTTATCGGTGTCATCAAAAATATTATCCAGTTCAATCATACTATCATCATTATCGTGATTGAACAACTTCTCGAAGTAATCTCTCCACCTATCCTTGATCTCCTCGTCGTTCACCAAAAGTCTATTAGTGTCGTCTTTGATGCATTTAACTTGGTTTAAATCTCTCGTATTCCTTTCTTGAGGTTTAGCCATCTCATAGACATCCTTCTCTCCCTCCTTTGTACTTAGTTTTTGATAAATTTTGTCATATGCCTTGTCTCGTGCCTCACTCACCGATTTCTTCGTATTGTTTTTTACTTCTTTGTATTTCTGTATGTTGTTATCACTCCTGTCATGATGCATATGCTTATAGTATATTTTCGTCTTCTCAATAGCCTTTTGCACTTCCTCGTTCCACCACCATGTGTCTTTTAGTTCTTATCTTGTCCTTTAGGTCACTCCAAGCACCTTCGTAGCCACCTTCCTAATGCGAGTTGCCATCTCTGTCCACATGCTATTCGCTTCTCCCACGTCCCTTCCATGACCATCCTCTCCTTAAACACCTGTGCAGTATCTCCTTTGAGTTTCCACCACTTCGTTCTCGTGACTCTAGCGACCTTAGCTTGTCGGACCCGTAACTAAAACGAAAGTTGGAGATTACCAACTTATATTGCTGCACAACACACTCTTCAGGTATAACCTTACAGTCTATGCAGGCTCATTTGTCCTCTCTCCTAACAAGAACAAAATCGACTTGGCTAGAGTGCTGACCACTGCTAAAGGTAGCTAAGCGAGAATGTCTCTTTCTAAAAAAGGTGTTAGCTATCATGAGATTATAGGCTACGGCAAAGTTTAAGATATCTTCTCCCTCTTGATTCCTATCGCCATAACCAAAACCCCCATGCACCATTTGAAACCCTTCACTAGTTGTACTGACATGACCATTGAAATCGCCTCCTAAGAAAATATTCTCATTGATAGGCACACTTCAAACCATGTCATCCAGGTCTTCCTAAAATTGCCTCTTAGCGGTCTCATTCAGCCCTACTTGTGGAGCATATGCACTAACAATATTCAAACCCAAGTCACCAAAGATTAGCTTGAATATTATTTTTAATATGAGAAATTACATTCTTTTCTTATGTAACTAAAATATGTTAGAATATATTTTTTGCTATATTTTGAAGAAAAAATATACTTAAATAATTATATATATTAATAAATAAAGTTATATTATTATTTTTAAATATTTAGTATACTTTTAATCCCACAGGACCTGAGGATGAGGGCATCTTTGTCCGGTAGACTTAGCAGAGCAGAGGCAGAGCCGTGCTAATGGGTCTGGTGGAGCCACGGGGCCTCCCATGGACCCGCACAATTGCGAAAAAGTTTCACTATACATATGAAATTATCACCTTAGTCCAAAACGAGATCAGCGTCTCATCAATTTGTAGCCTAGCTAGCACCATCGCACTTGATTGCCATGTAGGTCACGGCAGCCAATCTCTACTGGTTACTGGTAGACGTGGAAATGAAAGTGCAAAGCAGTTTAACGAGGTCGTGCTCCGTGTGTCATCACAAAGAGGTAATAATCTAGCTTTTACGGTCAGCTTTTCACACACAAGCTGTTCTTTCAGAGTAACCGATGGGTGATCATCGTAGATTCGTTGGTAGTCAAGTAATGAAGTATTTAATTTAGAGGATGTTGAAATACTGAGGGTATTTCAGTAATTTCCTAATTTGAGAAAAGGAGAAAAAAACTAAATACATTGGGGCCCATCTGTCGGTGGGCCGAGTGGGGAGATAAGGGGGGAGACGCTTCGTCTCCTCCCCGCATGCGGTTGAGAGCGGCGTGAGTCGTCTGAATCTGGCGATTCTCTCGCGATGGTGGCGGCGGTCGGGTCATGGGGGCGATGGCGACGGAGGCGGTGTCGGTGCGGGCATTTCGGCGCCAGCCGCACCGCAGCCCGCCGTTCCCCTGCTCTCTCGGCTCCGCTATAAAGCTCAGGCTCCTCCTCGCTTTTGGGATCCCCGAACAGTGTGAGCTCTTCTCCTTCCCCTCTCAAACTTCTTGCGGTTCTTTGATCTTTTGCCTTGGAAGGGTTGTTGGCTGGTCTTGTGAAGTCACCGGCAACCAAGGTGCTCAAACCCCTTCTAGGGTTTTCTGATTTTGGGAATTCGGCAAGATCAAGAACTCAAGTGTGTTTGAGGTGTTTATCGTGTACCGGTGAGTGGTACTTGGCTCCGGAACTACCGGAGGTCTTGTATGGAACTACCGGCGAGCGGTACCTAGCCGGAACTACCGGTGGTCTTGTGCGGCATCCCTGTACCTCGGCTTCCTTCTTGGCTTCGGCTGAGAAAGGGAGAGCGGCATTGTATCTCCGTAAACCATCTTCCTGCTTGACAGTGAGTTGATAGGTTTTCTGGGACAGCGATTTCATTGTGCCTTGCTATCTTCGGTTTCTTCAAGTGATTTCGAATATCACTGCACAGTGAGTGTCATCTCTTTTTCAGTAATCTGCCGTAGAAAGAGATGCTTGTTGGCCTGTCATATGCTCGATGAGGATAATTGTGGTTTAATACTGAAATTGAATGATCAAATTTGAGCTCTAGGTTTTATTTTGCTGTCATCTATCACCCTGTTTACAGTTATATATATTTTTTGAAGTGTTACATGTTGTGATCACTAGTTGACTGCATCTTGTCTGATCAGTTCGGTTTGCTGGTTAACTTGTTAAAACTGTGAATCCAAACTCTGAAAGCCTATTAAGTTAACTGGCTAATTTAGTACTATTTTGTGATCACCTAATTTTGTTTCCTCTGCTGGCTGAGAGTATTGGTTGATGACAGTCTAAAGTTGAGTCTAGCAAATTGATTTCTAGAGCTCAAAATTTGGATCTCTCTTGACATATTCAATTTAGGAAGAGTATAGACCAAAGTAGCGGGATGGCCAAGATTGAAATCTTGTGCAACCCTATATCTGAGAGCAATTATAATCAATCAAACATGCTGATTTTAGTCATTTGTGTTTGGCTATATTTGATGGCAGTATGTTATTATCTTAAATATGAGTATATGCTTGATTTGGTCATATATGTTAAGTCTATAATAAGTTCTGCAAGTAGATACATGAACATTCTTAATGCCATGCTGATTTTGAACTCATATATGACATTCATGTTGAGTATATATTCCTTTTGCAATGACTTAATTGATTCTTATGTCAATATGTTGTTTAAGTCATTCATATGTCATGCTTGGGTGATTATTATTATAATTATTATTGGAATTAAAATTGAAGATATGCTTATACCGTAAATATTACAACAGAGGATAACTCTGTTCTATCCTACATTTGTGACGAGCAATTCATAATTTCTCAAAATTTTGTTCACGATGTATTGTTGCCGGCACAAAATAAAATTATAATTCCATATTGTCATGGTCGAAAATTTTAAATTATAGTTTCAAATGACTAAAATAAAATTATAATTCCATATCCTCAGGGTGGATGGTATTAGTGGACATCCACCTTGGAGTAAAAATAGCTTTCCATGCAAGTGATGTTAATTGTGCTTGGTCCATGCACCTCAACAAATCTTTGAAGCCGACATCTCTTCTATGTCTAATTGATGTGAGTCAATGTAACTAGAAAGGGAAGCGCGCTACGCCGTGCCGTGCAGGCTAGGATCGATCCTGGGAACCACACGTGTACGCATACCATCGTATACGCATAGAACACTTCGGAATTTTTAGCATATTTGATTCTGTGTGCACCTATATTTACGAAAATAGTAGCATACATGTCGTATTGCTAAAAATGATATGTTTATCGCTCGGTGGCTGAACGGCAACGTTGGAGGATGGACACGTAAGCCCTGTCGTCCCGCTAGTGAACAGCAGACTGTCCATCGTTCTACCGCCAGACGACAGCTGCTTACCGCCCTATGACTAGACGACAGGTGATTAAGCCGACTGATTAACTTAATTACTTACTTTAATGTTTTTGCATATTGTTTGTTTGAATTTTTAAATATAGCAAATGGGCTCAAAAAATTACAAAATTTTATGTGCAGCCTCTTGACACAACTTGCTTGACTGTGTAATTGTTTGGTAATTTTACCCAATGTGAATATTGCTAAAAAAATTATACAATTTTGATATTTGTAGGAGTTGTTACATATAGCAAACGAGCTCAAAAAATTACAAAATTTTATGTGAGATCTCTTGACATAGTCATAGTAATTGTGTAATATTTTGGAAATTTTATGTATTCTAAATTTGTCACATTAATTTATGTTAATTTAATCATGAAATTAGTATCGTCTAGAATCTACCATGTGAGGATTCTGTATATAGCATCGAACAGTGGATTATTAGGCGAATCATAAACATATTTCAAGTATGAGAGGACTCTGGCGATGACATAGATAACACGCCTTGATTTAATCAGTACTAGGTAAGATGTGGATATTTCCGACGCAATTAGTCCCTACACCGAACAAATTAATAAGTAAGGCATCAATATCTAATAGCCCAAATATGCATGTTTTAGACATAAATTGACAATAGTTTACAGCATATTTTTCTAGATCAAACCATCGAAGGTTAAAAACACGTTCGGCCTCAACTTTTATATAAGATGCCTATTAAAATGCAATGCTTGCGAACATTATTGATTGCCAGGTCGCCCAGCGTCAGCTCCATCAGCGGCCGCTCCAGCACCACAACCGGCGTGGTGGCTTCCATTTTAACCGCACCCACCGCCACCTCTTCCTCCTCCCACGCCACCGTCTTCCCCGTTGGAAATTTCCTGTGCCCTGTAGCATCTCGATTGATCTTCAGAAAACACTACGAGTTGCTCTCTGTGTTGGCTTCTCTGAAGATTTTTGAGAGATAAATAGTGTATGCGAAAACAGGGAAAGTGGAAAGCAGAGCAGACGCAGTTTCGGAGAGACAACTCAATTCGATTATTCTCACTGTGACACCAATTACAATCCAACTGAAGACTAAATAACAAATTCAATGCAAATACAGATCACACTAACCAGAGTAGAAAAAATATTGACAGAGTATATTGCAATCTCATCTACATCTCATCTAAAGATTACAATCCAAGGTGGTTGCTTTATCCTTGTGTAAATCAGAGTATATTGCAGCTTGTGCGGCGACATGTCAAGGGATGAGGCTAGGACGATTGTTGGCTTACATGTTGGAAACAGGGGTGAAGAAGGTAACCCTGAAGATTGACAATCAGTCGACAATAACGTTGTGCAAAAACCCAGTCTACCATGAGAGAAGCAAACACATTGACACTCAGTTCCATTACATAAGAGAATGTGTGGAATCAGGGGTGATAGTAGTGCATCATATTTGCACAGAAAACCAACTCCCAGACATCCTGACCAAATTGCTCGGAAGAATGAAGTTCATATAGATGAGGAAGAAGATCGGTGTGCGGAACATCGATGGAAGACAATAAGTATAAGGAGGAGATTGATAGAGTTAATCTAGTTGTCTTCAAGTCCAGTCGAACTTACGACCACGTTCAAACTCTGTAGTAGTCGTAAGTCGTAAAGGCACTGTAGCAGTCGTAGTCGTAAAAGGTCAGGAATCAGAGTCTATTTAGGTTTTAGAGTGGTCGTAAACGAAAAGTCGAGATGTTTCTATGTCAGATTCTTAGCGTGGTGTGCCACGTTGGTTTCAAAGTCTTGTATATTGCTTCTCTATATAAAGAAGAAGAAAAAGATGCAGACGCATCGTAATTTGCATCGCATTGCAAAAAAACGAAATCAATATGAGTTTACTGGTGTTCGCGTGTGTGACCTCGAAGGTTATCATTTATCGCTTGTCTAGGTCCCAGGAGATTTCTCCAACAGAAACCGGCGGACATGGCGGTGGCGGCGGTGTCATCCTCGCCAACTCTTGCTACGGTGCCCTCCACGACGCGCACGACGAGGTCACACGCGAAGCAACCAGCCAAGAACACCAGCGCAGCCGCGGACATCACTGTGTAGACAATGAGCACGACGACGAGAGCTGCACACCTATGCTTCTTTCTGCCTCTGGCCGGTGCTGACGGCACCGACGTTGGCACCAGTGGAATATTCTAAATGACTAACGAAGCGTTACTAGCTTGGGGAAAGGCGGAGCAGTTGAACTTCCTGACGAAGGCAGCCTCGACCACACCGTCATGGGCGGATCTGCTATTGTTCAAGGGTGTTCAGATGAACACCCAAAAATATTTATGAAATATTAGGTATATAATAGGTATATTAGATGCATATATTATTAGTTGTGTTAAAATTATATTTTATGCCTGCAAATAAATTCAGCCCGCACTCCTCGTATCTCGCGCACAGCCTATGTAATTCATTAGACCCATTTTTCTTTCCACCTTAGTCCTCGTCACGCCTAAAGAGGTAAAGATATAAACAAAATTCTAACATTTGTTCTATTTCTCATCTGGTGGCTGTCTGTGTGGGAGACGGCTTCGGCCTTTGAGTGGCGAGCGAGTGGAGGTACAGGCTAGAGGCGAGTGGCGACCGACGGATGCGGACGTGGTGCCATGATGTGGCGACAATCATGTGTGAGGCGGCGCGTGGTGTAAAATGAGTGTGTGGCGGCGCGGGCGAGCAGAGAGGTATCGCGGGCAAGCGGACAATGGCACAACGAACACGGAGGTAGGGAGCGGACGACAGGGAGGGAGCAGCGCGGTAGCCGGGAGGGAGCGTGGCATTGGGAAGTGAGTAGCACCTCCAGCTTATTGTCATCGTACTCTCTTCAGGTCTAGGTGTGCTCCATCCCACTTCACTTATTTTCTTTCTTGGTCTGTTTTGCTTTATGGAAGGAGCATACAATTTCCTCTTAGATGGATAGTTCTTGCTGATAGGAAAATAGCAAAAAAAAAAGGCAAGATCAACAAGATATACAACTCTCATTTATCTCTATAATTTGTGTTTAATTCATATAATTATGCTTATCTTATGTCGCTTATTTCTTCATAAGAAATTATTAATTTCTGTAATTTATGTATTTTTATTATATCTACATACACGTATCATTGTATCGGTGTTTTATGGGGGGAGGGGGACGGTGCGCTACGGTATCAACATATTCAAGCAACTTAGCTCTAAAATCCAAATATCTATCCTAAAAATTCTGGATCCGTCACTGCACGCACATGGTAGAAGTTGTTGTACCAGATGTTTAAGAACTCGACGCGGTCAAGTGGAGGCATGTCCTCGGGGAAGAATTTTGGACACATCTGGCACCGTGAGAACCTAAAATTCCAAATCTGGCTCCCGGTGCAAAAAATTTCCAAAACTGGCCCCCTTCCCGACCGCGCGATTGCCCGAAGTCGACACGCGTCCGGTCGTGCGGTCCGGGACCGCACGACCGCACTGTTCACGGGTCGTGCGGTCTGGGACCGCACGACCACCTCGCCCGCCGCGACGACCCGCTCCGCCCAAGACGATCGCCCCCTCCGGCCGCATGACCCCGCCTCCGACCGCATGACCGCGCCGCGACCGCACGTTTCGAATACTGATCACGGCTAATTTTTTTAGGGTTTGGATATATGTATTTAGTACAAGAATTTATGTGTATTATTAAGTTATTTATAATAAAAATAAATTTACATATATGAAACGGTGTTTGAAAAAATTTGAAAAAAACGTAGAGTCCAGTTTATAGCTTGTGTAATATTTGTTGCATTGTAGAAAATATAAAATTTTGTTTGGTAGAGTACGAACGAAATATGTGTGAAGTAATGATTGATGTATTTGTGATTTTTGTAGATTGCTGACCGTGAAAAATATGTTGAACCGACAATAACATTTTTCGATCATGGTATATTGTTTTATTGTAGGAAATTTAATGAAATTTTTTTGAGGACAACTGTGATAAGAACAATTGGGCGAAAGGAAGGAAAGTGATATTTAACAGCTGG
Organism: Bonia amplexicaulis; assembly: GCA_036346245.1. Taxonomy (NCBI): domain Eukaryota; kingdom Viridiplantae; phylum Streptophyta; class Magnoliopsida; order Poales; family Poaceae; genus Bonia; species Bonia amplexicaulis. Next base: position 15,136,138 of record CM070740.1, read on the forward strand.
AAAAAATGAATCCGAAAAGATGAGGAGATTTTATGGTGATAATTAAAAAACACTTCATAATAAACAGATATGTTGAACTAGATGTGAAGTAACGATTGATGTATTTGTGATTTTTGTAGATTGTTGACCGTGAAAAATATATTGAACTGACAATTATGTAGGAAGGCGACTTGAGTTAGTCCCCGTGAGTTTGTAGAGTTTTGTCAATTTTGTACTTTTAAATTGGGGAAAAATCAAGAGTAGTTGTAACAAAAGTTTATGTTCACTGTATGTTGTAGGTGCGTAAAAAATTTTGAGATAATTTTTTTAAGAGCTATTGAATGTAGAACGATCGATACATACAATGTTAAGCCAACTATCCGTATTCTCATTCTCCACAATTGCAAATGCCACTGGGAGTAACTGGTCATTTGCGTCCGCTACAACTGCGGTGAGGATAGTACCCTTGTACTTGCCGGATATGAACGTCCCGTCTATCGTCAGCACCGGATGACACGACTTGAAGCCTTGTATCGCCTGATGGAAGGCCCAGAACACTCTGTCAAGAATATAACAGTTCGGGCCCTCTGTAGGATGAACCTTCTCCTGCCTGTTAATGTATGTGCCTGGATTTGATTCTGTGATTTGCTGCAGCATTCTTGGGACCAGGTCGTACGCCTCCTCGTACGTCCCAAACATACGGTGCAGCACCTTTCGTTTCGTCCGCCATGCCTTCTTGTAGCTCACTTCAATCCCCTCCGAATTTGCTACCGCCATTATAACCTTCGGAGAAATGGATACATCTCGCCACGATGAGGTGGCTCACCGCCCGCAACATATCTCGATGTCATGTTGCGGTGCCTACGCATCGCCCCGCAAGCTCGCAACTGTGATCATGCAGCACCGTTATCCGGAACTCAGTGCCAGCGCCCTTGAACCGCTGTGCACGAACTTTGCCAGCACAGGACCCGTCAACACACTTCACAATGTACGTGTCTGGGTTTGACCTGCACCGATACGTCCGGCTCATGTTCACGGCGTATCTAGCAATAACTGTTTTGGACAACACTCTTATTACGGAAGCACTGCCCCAAAATGAGTGTGCCCTCGTGAACCCCATTCTCCCTCCTCCTTTGTGGCGTAACTAGGGATGCCGCTGCGTTGTCGCCCACTGGATGACACGTGACGCACCGTCGGTGGTCACAACACCACCTACCACCCTCCAATTGCGACCGCAATCATCGTCCTCTCCAGAACTGCCTGTTTCCTCATCCTCCTCCTCGCTGCCCACTTCTTCCACCTGGTCTCGAAGGTATTCATGACAGTCAATACGGGCGGCCCACCACCTCTCCTCCACACCTTCGTTGGCCTGGAAATTCTCCGCACGTCTCCTGAGGTCTTCATCACCCACTACCTCGTCGACATCTTCTCCCGCAGAAGCGACTTCATGACCGCCCAAGATGAACCCAGCCACTACATCTGCACCAGCGGCATCAGAACCACCCATGGCGGATGATTATGTCCTCTCCACGAACTTGACATATACCATTGGTCTGGCATATATCGCAGCATCAGGGTTGCGCACAACCTCCATGTAGTTGGCCCACGAGGCATCGTTGGTCACCTTCAGAAGTTGTCACATTCTCTCCCCTGCATCACCCACCATTGAGGCATAGACTGCCTCGATCCGTAACTTCTTCCTTGCGGTGTGCCGATCGAACGCCGAACGGACACACCTCCGTAGGTCACACAAGCTCATGGTGTTCAGACCGGGTGCCCGAATCACGGTCCGGTCACAATTAGACAGGTCCGCCCCATACGGCCCGTCGCGTACGAGACCACTCCCGTAGAATACGAACAAGTCTTGAATGTCAGCCATGGCGTACCTAACATAAGTGCACAATCAACCATCTCAGTACACAACATGCAACAATCGTATCATCACACCCCCATTGCCCCATTGTAACATTAACAATGCGGTATTTATAAATCTATAATTTACTTCTACCTATTTTACTTCCAAATTCTAGCATACATCAAATTACATATTCATTTCATTTTTATTTCCATTTCTAATACGAATGAAAATTGCATTACAACGTTATTTTATTTTCACTAGTGTTCTGCATTAAGCTTGTTACAATTCATGCCAAATTCGCATTACATGTTAAGTGCATAATCAACCATGTTAGTTTCAAACATGCAATAATCGTACCATCAAACACCCGCTATCGCACTTTATTTTCAATTTATTTTTACCACCAACCGCACTATATCCACTTCTTCCCTAACCGTACTAATTGTATGTTTCTAATCCTGTTACTATTGTTATCACCTACAAATGCTCTAAAAAATGTACTTTCTCACCGTCTACAAATCTACAAGTTCATATTTTCGCACAACATGAAACTACATTACAATACGTATGTTCTCAAAAAACAGAGTATAATATTACATACACTACAATACATCATGCCTAACATATGTTAGATTTGCTACAAATACATAGCGTATCAAACATTGACCTAAAATAACATTAACCAAACATGGTTTGCTTAATTATAAACTAATGACATACATAAAATATTAGTTGCACGGGTATAAAACTTACCTCTTCTTGAAGCTCACGAGACGATCTACAACTTTTCTACTTGCCAAATCCGCTGATTCCGAACGAAATCAACTCAAATCTTCCTTCTTTCGCTCCTCAGTTTTTCACTGCCTTCCTCGCTCTCGCTCGGTTGAATGAACTACAAATGAGCTTCTTCCTTCGTATGCCAACATATGCGCTGAATATATCTGTGCATCTTTTGCTCATGGAGAGGGGCCATAGAAATGAGTAGCTGACGGGTGAGCTAGCGGGTGGCCAGGCCTGGCTGTTTTCGGCGCTTTCGGCGGATGGAATGACAGCAGAGGGACGCGCGGTCGGGAGAGCAATCATGCGCTCGCGGTGCCGCAGCTACAGTCGGGTCGTGCGGTCCCATACCGCACGACCGGTGCATAGTGTAGTCGTGCGGTGTGGCACCGCACGACCGGATGAACAGTGCAGTCGTGCAGTGCCACACCGCACGATCGGACGTGCGTCAGCCTGGCACAGTTCCGCGGTCGAACGGGGGTTAGAAACGGAATTTTTTTCATCCAGGGGTCAAATTTGGAATTTCGGGTTTACACAGTGTTACATATGTCCAAATTTCTCGGGGAACCTCTGGTCATCGAGTTCCGTGACAAGTCGGGCCGCTTTACCTGCTTCAATCGCTGCAAGCCCTCCAGCACCGTGCTGATCATGTTTCCAGACACGTCAAGATCCGCGACCCTAGGAAGCCCGGCCACGCCCTCGATGGAGATGCAGCGGTTTCCAGACAAGTTGAGCGACGACAAACCCAGCCAGACGCGTGCTTGGATCGAACCGGAGCGCACCGTCGAGGAGGTTAATGGAGAAGTCCATGGCGCTGAGCGATGGGGTGCACCAGAACACGCCCTGGAGGGAATTTCTGGAGAGGTCGGTGGTGAGGAGGCTGAGAGGTAGCTCGAGAATTATTTGTACGGATAATCTATTTTTTATTTAAAATTACATAAATATATCTGTGACCAAATTATTTACAATAATAGGCTCTAGTCGCTCCCCCATTGGGCGGCTGGAGCGTTTCGCCCAACCGGGAGACGATTATATTGTAGTCGCCCTACATTCAGGCGAGTACATACAATCGCCGTTCTATTGGGCGACTAGAATGTCGTCGCCCAATGGATGGGCGACAGATAGTGCAGTTGCTCAATAGGAGGGTGACTGCACTCGTACCCCGTGATTTTTTAGAGTTTTGTCAATTTTGTAGTTTTAAACTGGAAAAAAATTTGGTGTAGTTGTAATAAAAGTTTATGTTCACTTGATGTTGTAGGTGCATAAAAAATTTTGGAAATTTTTTTTAAAGAACGATTGAATGTAGAACGTTCGATATATATAGTGGTAAGTGATATTTTAATGTTACTGAGAATTGGTTTGTTAATATTGTTAAATGACTTGCTATCTAAATTATTAGATGCGAAAGATAATAACCTTATGTGTAATAGAAATAAACTTCATAACACATTTGGGAGTAACATGCCGCGTAAATTTTTATTACATGCATAACATATAGCACGATATACGACTAACCCATTCAACTGCTCGTACGACCTACTGTGTAGACCGGGGCCACTTTCCCTTCCTTGCCCGCTCGGCATTGAACTCCTCCGCGGCCTCTTTTGCCTTAGCCGCCATTTCTCTCTTTCTCTCGCGCTCCATCTCGCGAGCCTCCCGCTCCCTCCACGTGCACGCATCGAGATGGGCTTGCGACTCGCGTTGTATACGCGGGGTGTGCTCGTGGTGCGGCGCTCCTCTGCAGCAACTCCTTGTCTGTTTGACATTCCAGTCCTCGAAGTCTAGGGTCCATTGGTCCGCAGGGTAGATCTCAAGATCTATCCATTTGCGGTAACTACATAGGGGCTCCGGAGACTGTAAAACGAGAGGAGAGATTGTTAGTACGTGATGTGAAGGAGAAAATATTGGGAAAAATGATGCATGTGTTCGTTACCGATTCCCGATAGGATGAGGTGTCAAAACGGCGGTTGGGGTATTCACTGGAGTAGTTTGCGCAACCCGATGCGCATACTGTGGTGATCGTTCCTTCGATTTGATGAACTTGCACGTGTCCCGCACCAACAAAGGGGTGTCTCCCCTCGGTGGGAGTTACGGCGAACGCTCGTTGGGGACGTCCGGGATGGGGTTGTTGCTACGCGGCCGCTCATTGCGGGGAGCTGACCTTGTAGCCGCAGCAGCCCTTGCTTGTTCCTCGCGAGCCACCGCAGCCCTTGCTATCTTGCGTGTCTCCTCCCATTCTGCCTTCTTGCGGGACTCCTCCCTACCCTTCCAAGTAGCTTCATTTATCTTGTCCGCGAATTTTTGTCATTCCTTTAGATTCTTGTTGTTCATTTCGACGTGGAGAAGAAATGTATGATGTAGTGTTAGATTGTGTAGTGTTCTCTTGCAGACGCATTGCACCTCAATTTATAAGGCGAAGGGTAGCCATGTGTTTTTTTGGCCGCTGCGCAAAGCTGAACACTTTTGTCATGTCACTGCGCAAAGCTGGGCTCTTTTGTCATGTCACTCCGCAAAGCTGGGCTCTTTTGTCATGTCACTGCGCAAAGCTGGACTCTTTTGTCATGTCACTGCGCAAAGCTGGCCTCTTTTGTCATGTCACTGAGCAAAGCTGGCCTCTTTTGTCATGTCACTGCGCAAAGCTGGCCTCTTTTGTCATGTCACTGCGCAAAGCTGGCCTCTTTCGTCATGTCATTGCACAAAGCTGGCTTCTTTTGTCATGTCACTGCAGTAAGTTCTCTCGTTTCGTATAAATAGCACGGTTGGGTTCCCATGATATTGTAGGCAGCGAACCGTGCAAATCGAAAAAAGAAGTGTGTTCTTTTCTGTGGTGAAACATAACATATCGGAAGTTGAGGGGCCGATCGGATATGGGTCACCGAAGGAAGACCTTACCTTGGAAAGGAGGGAGATATTTGGTCCACACTACCGTTTGATACCAGGTCGGCGTGCTCAACCAGCATGGCCGAAGTGCTGACACAATGAGGACGCGGTTGTGCAGGCCCTGGAAGGCCAGTTCGATGGCGGGCGATGTTTCTTCCGATGCCCACGATCCGGGGTAAAAATTAGAAACAGTACTTTCTTATTTCTTTTGCAGGCTGCATGTTTACCCTCCTTTCCTGCAGATGGCGAAATGCGAGTTCTCCCGGTGGATCGACCCTCCCCACGAACGGTATATTGTCAATTATGTATTCACATTATGGCAGCGAATATTTGAGTTGGAGGAGCGAATCGAGACCCTCAATGAGGAGAATAACGACGTCCGCCAACAGGTGCAACGCGAGAGGGGCAACGAGGAGGTCGTGAACATAGGAAGCTCGTATGATCCCATATGTTGCTGCGCGAATCCCAGCTGCACATGTGCGTGCCACTACCACGACAGCCAGCCACGTCCGAGACGGCCCCCTCAGCAATACTCCATATGGATGCCACGAGGCTCGTTTGGCATGTAGGCAACGAGGGTTAAGGTTGTGTCGTATTTTAGTACTTATGTTCGATGTTGTGGTAATTTAATATTGTGTGCTATTTCCTTTCTTGTGTTTATTGTTATCGTTTGTTGTACTACTGGACGGTTGATCTATGTATGTGTCAAGGAAGCAGTACATAAATAATTTGCACAACATTGCATAAACACTAACTACATTACAGAAAATAGATGTAACATGCAAGTCATACAAATGGTGCCCTCACTCGCCACCCTCAGGTGCCCTGTCACCGGGCCCACGTCCGCCCCTACGACCCCGCTTGGCCGTCCTCCGGTGCAACGGGTGACGACGAGGCTCCGAGAAAGTAAAACGTGCAGGAGGATGTCGCACCCGCCCCACGCGGTGGAGTCACCGCACTGGCCGAGTGCCCTCGGTGCACCGGGAGGGCACCGCCGGTGAGAACCTCCTACTGGGTCGGACCACCGCCTGTGCCACTTCGCAAAAACGGTCAACATCGCCCGGGCGGGGGACACCGTCTTCTTGGTAAGTACACCGCAATAGTAATATCGTTAGTTGTTGCATGTCATCTTCAGATAAACACGGTATCGGACGATGCGTACAAGTAGCTGGCGCTATCGAGGAAGGAGGAGGGGGGTACACGCCCTGCATGTCGAAGCTGGGGAAGTGCGGAGGAGGCTGTGCCCAGGCTGAACCGTCTGGCTGCTCCGGGGGAGGTGGGGTAGGACGTGTCCACGTACTACCTCCGGGGTACGCTAGTCGGAGCCGCATTGGTGGACGCTGGCCGGGAGGGCGGGCGTGGGAGTGGAGACCTCCGGTAACCTCGTGCGGGAGACGCAGTTAACGATACGTCTACACCCCGCGTGAATCCGACGCGCGAAGCTGACGGTCTCCACGCGGGTAAGATCCGCACCAGTGGCGAACCTCTATAATACTGTCCCGGACTCGTTCCATAGGGCAGAACCGAGGTCAGCCTGTACATGAAGACATAAAATGAGCAATCATCAAAACAACGTAGCCATTTGGGAATATTTGAAATTACATGTACCGTACCGCGATGTGAGCGTCGCGCGCGAGGTGCCCGGGGTACGTGTCGGTGGGAGCGGCGACGTGTGCGGCAGGCGGGTCTACGACATGTACGAACCTGTGCGTGTCCGCCTCGATACCGTGCGGTACTCGCGTAGTCCCTGCTGTCGTACGGGTGGTTCTCCTCTACACGGTCGTCGAGCGCACCCTCCCACTGCGTAATCCAGGGTTCCATCCTCCTAGACCAGTCTGTGCCACGCTTCACTCCCTTCGTGTAGAAACATTACGAAATGTTAGTACTTGCGAAAACAGTAGTAAGTATGTACGTATTTATCATTAGCGATCACTCACGCGTGCATGTTCTGCGGAAGCGGTGGTCCGAGTGGCACAGGGAACATCTGCCGGAGCCCAAACTGGCGCATGACTCGCTGGGGTGCGTAGTCCTCCACGTAAATGTGATACACAAGCTTTCGGTGGGTGAGCCAGAAAGCCCAGTCACGCCAACACAGTGCAGAAAGCCCGTCAGGAGCACGGGCCTGCACTGCCGTATCCGCGTACGGCTCCCAGCGCACGTCGGACTCCCTGAGCCGATCGAACTACTCCACAAATGGCAGGTACGCTCACGTGACCTGCACGTGCGCGAACTGTACCTGCAAGAAAAGATAAGTTGCTTAATATGACGATCATTAATAAGGAATAAATATTTAACTGTGGTAATACTTACTCGTCGACGGCACCAAATAGAACCCATCGTCGGCCGGTCGACGTCTCCCCCCAAATACATGTCGGCCCCGTACGGAGCCATGTCGTCTAGCATAGGTCGTCCGAGGCTGAAGCGCTCGAACAACCACAGCTGCAGTAGCAGGGGACAGCCCGTGAGGATGGAGTTCGCCTTCGTCCTCGTGCACGCATCGCACAGAGCGTGGTACATCGCGGCAAATGCGGCTGATCCCCAGTTCACCTGGGGGGCTCGCCGTTAGCGATCGCCCTCGCATAAGCGATAAGGCGCGCATCCACCGAGTTGCCGTGGCTGGTGGTGAAAAGCACCCAACCAAACAGCCACAGAACGTACGCCTCCAAGTGGCGTGACACCTGGTAGTCGTCGGCCTCATCAACCATGAGATCCACCTGAGTGCAAATAAGTTATTATTAGTACGTATTACCACAAATAGGAGATTCGAAGACACGGTCGAATTTAAATACCACGTACCCGATACTGTGCGAGCCACCTCAGCGTCGGCCCGTGGGTCTGACTCTCACCGAAGATGTGGTGCTGATCGGCCAGTGGAACGATCCCATTGAATCTGCCGAGCAGGTCAATGCGCCAGTCGGCCGGTGCCTCCTATAGGAAGACAGCGCCTCCCGCGATCGGAAGGCCAAGGAGCAGGGACACATCCTGCAGGGTCGGCGTCATCTCCCCGAATGGGAGGTGGAAAGTGTTCGTCTCTGGCCGCCAACGGTCCACTAAAGCCATAAGTAGGGAACGGTCGAACGGGAAGCGTCGTGATCGCTCCACGTCCGCCTCGTCACCGCCCGCGGCCAAGAGGGAGTAGCCCTGCATCCCGCAGCATGCAAAAAATGTGACGGTCAGCACGGAACGTTCTTATGGTCGCAATAAACGCTGGCGTAGTGCAAACCTGGCAGTCCAACGGGGGTCAAGTCCCCAGGCCACGCGAGGTGTGCGTGTTCGGACCACTCCCAGTTCTGTCGGCTCGTCCGTGCTACCCGGTGGCGGCACACGACGGGAAGCGCGATGCTGGCGGTCCACGTGTTTCGTCTAACAAGATCTCGCCGATGAGTCACGTCCAGTACGAGCCATACCATCAAAAAGGGTACAGTAAATTTTCATTAACTTAATTTCTATACTACATTTCTAAACTAATTTCTGTAAACTAAATTGTCTAAAAGAAATTTTCTAAACTCAATTTCTTCTAAACTAAAATTTCTTCTAAACTAAATTTCTAAACTATATCTTGGAAAATAAATTTCTTCTAAACTCAATTTTTTTCTAAACTCAATTTCTTCTAAACTAAATTTCTTCTAAACTAAATTTTTTTCTAAACTCAATTTCTTCTAAACTAAATTTCTAAACTAAATTTGTTCTAAACTAAATTTTGTAAATTCAATTTCCTAAACTAAATTTCTTCTAAACTAAATTTTTTAAACTATATTTTCGAAACTAAATTCCTTCTAAACTAAATTTTTTTCTAAACTCAATTTCCAAACTCAATTTCTTCTAAACTAAATTTCTAAACTAAATTTGTTCTAAACTCAATTTTCTAAATTCAATTTCCTAAACTAAATTTGTTCTAAACTAAATTTTCTAAACTATATTTTCGAAACTACATTTTCTAAACTAAATTTTCTAAACTTACCAAACTAATTTTCTAAACTAAAATTTCTAAACTTACCAAACTAATTTTCTAAACTAAAATTTCTAACAATAACAAAATATACCTGAAAATCACGCTTTCCCTCCCTCTTCTTTTCTGCTTCTTCTTCTCTTCTCTCCTCCTCTATTTCTTCCGCTCTCTCGCGCTGATCGGTACCGCTGGCCGTCTTCTCTCCTCCTCTGTTTCTTCCGCTCTCTCGCTCTCTCGCGCTGATCGGTACCGCCGGCTGGCGCCCGCGGGCGGTTTATAAACCCCCCACAGTCGCCACACAGTTGGGCGATATTAATGGAGTCCATCTGTTACCAGACTCCCCATCTATCGCCGCAGAGTGGGGCAAAACGCTCCAGCCGCCCAATGGGGGAGCGACTGGAGCCTATTGTTGTAAATAATTTGGCCGCGGGTATATTTATGTAATTTCGAATAAAAAATGGATTATCCGTACAAAAAATTCGGTAGCTCGACAGGAAGTGGAGCCTCTGACCGGGTGGCACACGGGCCCGCGCGGCAGGGGGGCTTGTCGACGTGCAGGAATGTCGCATTGATGATGTAGGCATCTGGGATCAGGGTGCAATTCGAGGATTGGTTCCTGTTCTTTTGGGTTTTGAGGTGGTTTTATATTTAGTTTCTCCGAAATCTAAAATAAACGGGATAACTTCTCCAATCCAATTCACAGCTTCCCGATTAGGACCGAATATGGTGACTAGAGGGGGTGAATAGGAGTCGACAAGATTACAAGACTTTTTAAATCTTTTCTTAAAATGGAAACATGACTCCAAGTTCTTCACTCCAATAACTATAGAAAGTTATAAAGTTCAAAGACCAATCACTCACATGAAAAGATCCAAACAAAATGGTACAAAATCGGTAGTACCGCTTTAGCAATTTTGGTAGTACCGCTACAGTCACTACTATAGATAGTACTATCACAAACGGTTCAAAACCGTCATCACAGACGGTTCCTGAACCGTTTACATTTATGTATCAATAATAATATGTGGTTATCACAGACAGCTCCCAAGCCGTCTGTGATAAGTTAAAACACAGATGTTTTTTTTGAAAAATCGTCTATGACATTCCGCTATCACAAACGGTTTTTGATATTAACCGTCTGTGATATCGTATATATCATAGACGGTTGTTTTTAACAACCGTCTGTGATAGTGGAATATCACCGACGGTTTTTGTTGTTAACTGTCTGTGATATCTACGTTATTTTTTGTTTTTCGGCTAGTCTCAGAAAATGGTAGCCATGCCCTTTGAAAATAAGCAAGAAGATCATATATATATATATATATATATATATATATATACATAGCATAGAACAATCATTACACAAATCTCATAAATAAATTAAACAACGCAAGCAAATCACATATATAGCACATGACAATCGTTACACAGATCTCACAAATTAATTAAACAACTAAATGAACTGTTTGATTAAGCACAATTGAGTGATTATAATTGTATCCAATGTTTCAACATCTAATCACCATTGCCAGGGTGGAACTCTCCAGTGTTGTTTATGATCTTCGCTATCAAGAATTGGGAGAGCTTTCCTCAAATTTCGGTGAGTTTGTCAAGATCGATTGTACTTTCGTCGAATTCCACACGCTATCGCTAGGAGTAGTTAAATTCATTAGCATATATATATATATATAATTATTGGCTGGTTGACAAACCTCTGGATCATTCGTCTTAGCGTCCATTATTTCCTTCATATGGTGGCAAACGTAGAATCCATATACGTTACCCTGTAGCTGCTGGTGGTACTTTAAAAATAGAATTACATACATAGATATTGTCAATTCTAGAGATATTATAATAAAGTGTGATATAGGATTGTTGTGTTGTAGCGGGTACCGAAAATCGCGTCCTGTGTCGCAGTATGGTGCTAGATTCCTCGTGTTTCCCTCCCTGGGCAACATAAGAACTGAACGACCTACGTGATTCTAAAAAGTTAACCTCGGCCATTGCAAACAAAGGGAAGATTACAATAAAATTATGTATGAAGAAAATGAGTTTACCTGTCAATTGCTTGCTGCACACAGGTGAAGTCATGGTTGCCACTAAGTAAGGAATCAAGGTATGTTACCTTGCTCCACTTTAGTATAATCACGATTATAATCCAATGACCTCTAGTCATATATGTCGCCATAGTGGTTAATCCTAAGTTCATTTAGTACTACAAATATAATTTGTATGGCAACTAGTGAAGCACTTACCTTAGTTAAAGTGTATCATGATGTACTCCTTGTCACTGTGAGCAATCAATTCCCTCGTTTTGTAATCTTGGACGAAGAATGCATTATTGTTGATGGATTGCTCAGAGACCAAGTGTGGGTTGAGGAAACCCACCGGTTCTCACTGTCGCCGGACTTGTTGGATCGTGGATCTATGTATAAGCAATGAGTTTTGACATTTATCGGTATTACGTGAATGTAGAACATGATTGCATAGTACACTTACAGTATCCATCATCGTAGAAGTAAGGCATCAAGTTCATCGAGGCTGAATAGTAAGAATAAGCCTTCAAAGGTTGCGACGAAGTAGCCTGAGTCATGGAGGAAATGCGTCTCTGTGTATCTCACGGTAAATCCACTGTGCCAGTTTGGCTTCATGTTGGACCTTTGTATGTACCAGGTATGCAAAGTATTGCAAACCAGTCCAAGCCTAAGTAACTGTGACTTGAGGACCAACGATGCTTCGAGAATGAACTTCCATTGCCTAGGAGGCACCTTAATCTTCTTCGATTGGGTCTTAGTGCCTCGTTTGTGATGCATTTTTGACAGTGTCTCCGCAAGAGCCGATGCGACGGGCTTTTGAAGTGAAGCTTGAGGTGGAGCCACGGGAGCGATGTGACAGGTCTCAGGCGATGTCCCTCTTGGGACACTAGATGTGGAGATCGCGGCATAGATGGGTCGAGGGCGATGTCCCTCTTGAGCCACTGGATGAATGTGTGGACGATATCCCCTAATGTCATAATCTCTTCATTGGGGGCTTATCAAGAGAGACAGTACTGAAGACATCATTAATCATGTCCACCTGGACCTTCACGAAACCGGTCTCTAGTTGGGAACCGTACACTAGTGTCCCTGACAGCTATGGATACGCCATCCCCTACCAGCGTCAATAGGAATAGAACCAACAAGTCTGACTTTGAGAATGCACGGCATGGGCTCCTACATAACGATACACGATGAGTTAAGATGTCCACTACATATATCTATGTAGCCTTATAGAGAGGTACATTACCTATATATCATCGATATGTAAGTGTGCATCGCTATGTTTAGTAATTGGCATTGATGCACAGCTACTCCGATGTTGAGGGGGACTGGGTACCGCATTAATGGAGGTGAGTTGTGATTGGTTGTGGACTTGTCAGTTCTTCCCTCAATGAATCTATGTCTCCTCGAAGTGGTGCAGTCTTCTCTTGAAGTGAGGGCAAATAGTTGTTCCTCAAATTGTGCATGAATCTCCTGTTTTATTTGTTCATCGCGATAGACCTTGGATCTCTTCCTACTCCTATACGCCTCGGAGTCATTTGGGAATCTGTGCCTCCAAGGTACATAAACCCCCAGGTATCGTGTGCGACTTGGGTGCTCCTTATTTCCTAGGGCCTGTGATAGTATATCCCTCTCCCTATCTTCTTCAAAGGAGCCTTGGAAAGATTCGGTAGTCAATGCTTGCCGCAAGAGACAATCATGTTATTTTAGACCCCATGAAGTTCAAGAGGTATTAACAACTATGTAGTTTAACATATGTTACTAGGCATTATGACACTTTCTCGTCTATGGGATTTTTGAAAGAGGAACACCTGAAGACGTGGTTGGTGACCTCGCTCTTAACCAGTTTCAGGTGCACTCGTTTGCGATCCCAACAAATGGTCAGGAGGCCTCCGATCGGATTGCGACCTCGTCCTGCATCCTCCATTGTAGGATTTTACCCGCGTACCCAGCGGTGCTGAGTCTATGAGGGTGAGTGTTTTTTGCCTAGAAAGCCTTTTGCGCCACACTTTATTGTTCAAATTCGGTTGTCGTCTTCATCTGAACAAATGCCTCCCATGTTTCTGGTGACACGAAAAGATACCTCGTGAAAGGCGTACGACCCTTGGCCACATACTATATGACAATGTGCTCTAGAAGTTATTCCGTGCTTTTCCCATCACGAGGAGCACCTACCATTGCACGAGTCCCTGGGCTTCTGTTGGGATCTCGAACGACTTTGTTATTTCCTCCCACAACTGAGTTTTCTGAACCTTTGTCAAATCTTTCCATCTTGCTACGGTGATGAGGACCCATTGCCTTCCAATTCTCCCGCAAGTAGTCTGGAATGCTGTTGCTGCTTTCTTCGATTGCAGTGGGACCCCATCCGGAGAGACCACCATGATGGTCATTCGGACCTCTGGCCTTTTCGATACTCCTCTGGTATGCTTAGTTATCCCGGTCTTTGGAGCATCAAATCCAGATGACGACGATAATGACTGTGCGGACATCATCTCTTTTACAAGAAAAAACTAATTACAGTGAGCTATGAGCGTAAACAAAGTTCTATGAAGCTAATGACACACATTAGTGTCTCAAGTTCAATGAAGTTGGTTATGGCTGCAGTCTCTTCCTCATTATGCTACGCATAGGGATAGCGGCCATAACTTACTTCATTGAATCTGGCACACTAAAGTGTGTAATTTACTTCATGGTCTTTGAAGGTCTATGTGGCATATATTATTGCTAAAAGATCCCTTTGGAAGGGTAACATACCATTCCAAATAGATCTTGTAGCAGTAACACGAAATCCTCCTCCTCTTGTAGTAATATATATTTTAGATTTAATTCCAGCATAATTAAATATGATCAAAGCACAATTGCAGCAGTATATAAATGATAAAAATTGCATATAAATATGTAATTCTACCATGTCATTAAAAGCATAAACATAAAGCAAGAAATATAATGACTACTGAAATGATAGGAGAGGAGTTGGTGGCAGCGAATTGGCAAAGAGCCGGGGCTAGTAGTCAAGTCGTGTGCGTGGCTTGGGAGAAGGTGGGGAGGCGGTGATCTTTGGGCGAGGGCTCGGAAGCGGTGGGGACCAACGGTGCCAGTGGAGTTGGGAGGTAGAGGCATGGGGCGGGAGGCGGAGGCAGAGCCTCCAGAGTCCCCCATCCTTGCCACGACCTCGACGCTAGCCCTATTCCAGTGCTCCCCCTCTGTGTCTCCTCCTCTCTTGGACGGTAAGCGGCGGTGCAGATGCCAGGGGAGGATGAGAGGAGCGGTGGAACTGATGCATAGGTGCTCTGGCTCGCCTGCTCCTATTGTTAAGGGCGATAAGTTTGAGATATTTCAATGTCCAAGGAACCAATATGAAGCTGATCAGATGAAGTCGGTTCCTTATGCTTCAGCTGTCGGAAGCATTATGTATGCTCAAGTATGTACATACGATTTAGCTTCAGAACCGGATGCTTGGCGATATCAGTCCAATCCAGGACCGGACCACTGGAAAGCCGTTAAGAAAGCTTTGCGTTATATGCAAGGCACTAAGCATTTCATGCTCACATATAAGTCTTCTAATAGCCTTGATGTTATTGGTTATTCAGATTCAGATTTTGCGGGATGTGTTGATACTAAGAAATCCACGTCAGGCTGTATCTTCACACTCGCAGGAGGAGCTATTTCGTGGAAAAGCTCCAAACAAACCCTTACGGCATCTTCAACGATGCAAGCTGAGTTTGTGGCATGTTGTGAGGCTACCGGGCAGGCTGTATGGCTTAAGAATTTTATCCCGAGACTTAGAGTGGTAGACAGCATCTCTAAACCACTCACTTTATATTGTGATAATGAACCCGCAGTCTTTTATGCAAATAACAACAAGTCAAGTGGTGCTGCCAAACACATTGACATTAAGTATCATGTTGTGAAAGATAGAATCCAAGATCAAACCATAAGTATCAAATATATTAGTACTAAGTTAATGCTTGCGGATCCGCTTACTAAAGGTTTACCACCCAATATTTTTCGTGATCATGTTGCCGGCATGGGTTTATTGGAAAGCCTCTGATTCTGGATAAAAGGACCTTTAAACAAACCAACTCCCATTAAGTATAGTGTATATCCATTCTAAGATAAAGTAGTACACTATAGGTACTGAGGTTGTATGTTTCTTATTGATCATGCAACACATTGCCTTGGTGTGCTGTTTTATTAAAGGATGGGCTTATGATGTTAGCCTTACGATCAAAGGGGAGAATGTTGGATTGATCTCTAGGCTAACTGCCTCCGAGATTTAAGGGAGACCCAGTCTCCACTCCCGCCTTGATCGGAGGCGATTCTGACTATTTTGGTATTGGTCCCGGTCACCTAGCGCTAAATATATTTATGAGGGCTTTGGCAAGGGTGATTAGACACGAGTTGTTTAGCCCTCCAAGAACCCAAAATACTACCCGATCTTTACGTGCGCTGTGGTGAACGAAGGCCCGTGCTACCACTCTGTCCCCGTACCGGTGACCATCTCCGGCCGTCTTCTTCACGACCTCACCGTCGGCCACCTCTACATCGTCGTTCGACCCCTCTACTGCCGCAACTCCCCCTTCACCGCATCATGGCTTCCTCTTCAGGTTCGGGTATGTGATGATCCTATTCTGAAGTCCTCTAGGTGTTCATGCTTTAGTCTACGGATTAAGACCTCATGTTTAGATTAATGTTAACATTGGTATCAGAGCTTACTAGACTCAATCATGAACCCTAATGATTGGGTTTAGATTTTAATGTTTTGATTAAGTAATTGGAAGGAGATGAATCGTTTGTTCTTTCGGCAAAATAATCCCCACCCGAAACCCAAATCGGCAGATTGAACTTTAGATCGGCGGAAAGAACAATTAAAAAAATACTTACTATTTTGGACGGTGTCGCCGATGATTCGCCATCACCCGCGCGTGGCGGGCCGTGGCGTGTCTGCTGCTGCCGCTTAGTGCACCGCCGCCTCGGGCCGCAGACCTCTGCTCCGCCGGGCGAGGGCCTCGTGGCCGCCTCCGGCGCGCAGCGTGGCCGCCGCCATCCGCTCGGAAAGCCGCCGCCGGCGCCGCCGGGAAGCCGCCGTCAGCGCACGAACGCCGCCCCTTTCGCCGCCGCCGCGCTTAGCGCTCCGCTCGGGGCGGTGCGTCGCCGCTGCTTTTGTTTTGCTCGGGCTCGGGCCGCGCTCGAGGGCACCGCGCAGCATCGCCTCTCGCCGCCGCTCCGTTTTCATGCGAGGAACCGAAGATAATGGGTTAGGGTTAGGGTTTTTTCGCGATTTTGTGCGTGAGTGTCCTCGGCCGTCCGATCAGATCGGACGGCCATATTTTAATGGGCCGATTCAGCTAACGGGCCGGATGTGACTCCCAGCCGTCGGATCTCCATCTGACGGCGCATGCGCTGAGTGGGAACCGCAAGGCGTTCTCGGCCGCCCGATCGCAATCGGATGGCTCGCGCGCATAAGGGGCGGTGGGCTGCCGACACGTGCACGGGCCGAGCGCTTTTGATGGGCCGCGCCAAGCTTTGGGCCGCACCGCGCGTGCGTGATGCGCGTGAGTCGGGCCGAGGGGCATGGGCCGATTTCGGCCGGCCGTGGGCCACGCGCAAATGGCTATTTTTTCCGGGCCGATTTACTTTAGGGGCCGAATTTTGACCCAAATTTTCTTATGATGTTATTTTTTCAGCAGAAAATTTTATATTTCAGTGCATTTTCTTTTGTTCTACATTTATGCACTGTTATAATTTTAATTTTCAGTGCATTTATTTTGTTTTAGTTTATTATTATTCACTATTTTAATTAATTTTTTCAGAGGCTCAAATTATGATGAATAATTACGTTATTGTTATAATCTCAAATTTAAATTAAACCAACGAGATATTTTAATTTTGAGAATTTATGCTTACTTTTTGGCATTATGTATACATATGGTTATATTCTGACCAACGTCGTTTATAATCATATGTCGTCAACGGGATATTTTAATTTTGACATTTTATGCTTAGTTTTTGGCATTATGTATACATATGGTTATATTCTGACCAACGTTGTATATAATCATATGTTGCCAAATGAGATATTTAATTTAAATAAAAAAAATTATGCTTAATTTTGGTATTATGAATGCATAAGGTTATATTCTGACCAACGTTGTTTATAATCATATGTTGCCATATAGAATTAAGTTCTTTTCATTTTCTGCCCAACGGTGATATGAATTAGAACTGTAATTTTATGCATGTTATTAATCAGACCAACGTAGGGTTAATTACATGCAATATATATATTTTTATGATGATTCTAATTTTTTTGCCCTGTATTTTTAATTCTGCACTTAATGCTTCGAACGTTGCCGCCACTACTGATAATATTGAGCAGCTCACGGGGAGCAGTTTTTCCTCGTGAAGAGAACAAATTTATGTTGTCCTTGGTGTTTTGGACCTTGACTATGCATTAAGAGTAGACGTTCCCGTTCCCTCCACCGAGGGTGAGGAGAATTTTGCTGAGAAAAAGAAAATTTATGAAGATAATACTGAGAAATGGGAACGATCTAACTGCTTATCACTTATGAAAACCTCAATTTCAGTCATGATTAGGGGAGCAATCCCCAATTCTGAAAAAGCTAAAGATTACATGGCTTCAATTCAGAAGAAATTCAAAGGTTCCACTAAAGTTTATGCCAGTACCTTAATTCAGAGGCTTTTTACCTCTAAATATGATGGGTCTGACAGTATAAGAGAGCATATCATGATAATGACTGATATGACAGAAAAACTCAAGGGCATGGATATGGCAATTTTCTGATGGTTTTCTAGTTCATTTCATTATGACATCACTTCCTTCTGAGTACACAGCTTTTAAAATTAATTACAACACTCAGAAAGAGAAATGGAGCATGAGCGATTTGATCGCCATGTGTGTCCAGGAGGAAGAAAGAATAAGAACTGAAAAGAAGGACTTTACTTTTAATGTCGATGGCTCTCATAAAAGGAAGTTCTAAGGGGACTTCAAGCCTAAGAAAAGGTTACATTTCTCCCCTAACTCAGATGAATCGGGGCCTAAAGTGCACTATGCACCAAAGCCTCATGTTGCTTCTGCTGTATCAGCTAAAGGGGGGAATGTCACTTCTGCAAACAGTCAGGGCATTTTCAGAAAGATTGTGTAGGTTTTCTTAAGTGGCTTGCAAAAAAAAAGGAATTCTTTACCGCGAAAACACTAAGAAAGGGGGAGCGAAGTCTTAAAGTCGCGGATGGAAAGAAAGCTCAGTTGATTCACGTCTTCATTCTTCATCTCAATTATGCAGTTTTGTTTCTTCCATCAAGAGAAAATAATTTCAGTTTCTTTATTAGACGATGAAGGTTTTAAATGTATTTTTGGAGACAATAAATATATCATTAAGTTTAATTCTAATAATGTTGAAAATAATGATGAGACTTCTTCGAAACTGTGGCACTGTCGTTTGGGCCACATTTCGAGGGGGAGAATGGAACGTCTCATCAAAGAAGACATTCTCCACCCATTAGATTTCTCTGACTCAGACCACTGCACTGATTGCATTAAAAGATGCACTGATTGCATTAAAGGAAAATAAGTAAAACAAATAAAGAAGGGAACTACTCACAGTACAGGACTCTTAGAATTAATTCACAGTGGATGGTTTTGATTCTTTCATCACATTCACTGATGATACTGATATTTGCGGTCCTTCTCCTGTGACATCAGTGGATGGTTTTGATTCTTTCATCACATTCACTGATGATTTCTCCCGTTATGGTTATATTTTTTCCCATTAAAGATCTAAAGTCTATAAGCACTAATGATGTATGAGACTTAGTAGAAATTCCTGACAGAGTCAAAACAGTATGCTGTAATGGGTCTACAAAATAAAACATGACTCTAAGGGAAATTTTGAAAGGTTCTAGGCAAGGCTTGTATCGAAAGGCTTCTCACAAGAGAGGGAATTGACTATAATGACACATTTTTCCCTGTCTCAACTAAAGATTCATTCAGAATTGTTATGACACTTGTAGCTCATTATAGAGCTGCATCAGATGGTTGTTAAGACGACATTTCTTAATGGTGACTTGCAAGAAAATGTTTACATGGCTCAACCGGAAGGTTTTGTCGTGGAAGGCAAGGAGCATATGGGATGCCGACTAAAGAAATCCATTTATGGCTTAAAACAAGCGTCGAGGCAGTGGTACCTCAAATTTGATAAGATCATAAGAAGTTTTGACTTCAAAGAAAATGAAGTTGATAACTGCATATATGTTAAGTTGAAGGGGAGTAAATTCATCATTTTAGTACTTTATGTGGATGATATCTTATTGGCCAGCAGCGATAAGGACATGCTGTTTGAAACCAAGAGATTTCTTTCATCCAATTTTGATATCAAGGATCTCGGTGATGCCTCTTATGTTCTTGGCATTGAAATTCACCAAGATAGGTCCAAAGGTATATTGGGTTTATCTCAAAAGGCATACGTTGACAGAGTACTGAAGAAATATAATATACATAGGTGCTCTGGCTCGCCTGCTCCTATTGTGAAGGGCGATAAGTTTGAGACATTTCAATGTCCAAGGAACCAATATGAAGCTAATCAGATGAAGTCGGTTCCTTATGCTTCAGCTGTCGAAAACATTATGTATGCTCAAGTATGTACACGCCCTGATTTAGCTTTTGTAACCGGGATGCTTGGCAGATATCAGTCCAATCCAGGACCGGACCACTGGAAAGCCGTTAAGAAAGCTTTGCGTTATATGCAAGGCACTAAGCATTTCATGCTCACATATAAGTCTTCTAATAGCCTTGATGTTATTGGTTATTCAGATTCAGATTTTAAGGGATGTGTTGATACTAAGAAATCCACGTCAGGCTATATCTTCACACTCGCAGGAGGAGCTATTTCGTGGAAAAGCTCCAAACAAACCCTTACGGCATCTTCAACGATGCAAGCTGAGTTTGTGGCATGTTGTGAGGCTACCGGGCAGGCTGTATGGCTTAAGAATTTTATCCCGAGACTTAGAGTGGTAGACAGCATCTCTAAACCACTCACTTTATACTGTGATAATGAACCCGCAGTCTTTTATGCAAATAACAACAAGTCAAGTGGTGCTGCCAAACACATTGACATTAAGTATCATGTTGTGAAAGATAGAATCCAGGATCAAACCATAAGTATCAAATATATTAGTACTAAGTTAATGCTTGCGGATCCGCTTACTAAATGTTTACCACCTAATATTTTTCGTGATCATGTTGCCGGCATGGGTTTATTGGAAAGCCTCTGATTCTGGATAAAAGGACCTTTAAACAAACCAACTCCCATTAAGTATAGTGTATATCCATTCTAAGATAAAGTAGTACACTATAGGTACTGATGTTGTATGTTTCTTATTGACCATGCAACACATTGCTTTGGTGTGCTGTTTTATTAAAGGATGAGCTTATGATGTTAGCCTTACGATCAAAGGGGAGAATGTTGGATTGATCTCTAGGCTAACTGCCTCTGAGATTTAAGGGAGACCCAGTCTCCACTCCCGCCTTGATCGGAGGCGGTTACCGACTATTTTTGGTATTGGTCCCGGTCACCTAGCGCTAAATATATTTATGAGGGCTTTGGCAAGGGTGATTAGACACGAGTTGTTTAGCCCTCCAAGAATCCAAAATACTACCCGATCTTTACGTACGCTGTGGTGAACGAAGGCCGGTGCTACCTCTCTGTCCCCGTACCGGTGACCATCTCCGGCCGTCTTCTTCACGACCTCACCGCCGGCCACCTCTACATCGCCGTTCGACCCCTCTACTGCCGCAACTCCCCCTTCACCGCATCATGGCTTCCTCTTCAGGTTCGGGTATGTGATGATCCTATTCTAAAGTCCTCTAGGTGTTCATGCTTTAGTCTACGGATTAAGACCTCATGTTTAGATTAATGTTAACAGAAGTGACCTCGTGGGAGCGGAAGTGGACTTGTGGGGAGCAGTTGGGGTGAAGCTGCGCACGTGGGGGAGGACGATTGAGATCGGAAGGTTGCAGATAGTCGAGGCCAAACGGACGGCTACGGAGAGTGAGAGAGAACACACTGACGATCACCAACTTATGCTTTTAAAGAGTACAGATACTATTAATATACTCAACGGAACAATTGACCAACTGTTCTGATGATGATGTTTTAAGAAACTCAGTCTTTAGTCAAACTTCTCAAGGTTTTCTCATTGCTTTACATGGTTTCTCATAGGTTAATATTTTCCCTACAGATTTCAAGGTTCGGGTCAACTGTAGATGCTGCACTATGATATGCATCTTGGTGATGTTATGCAGGAGTCCACGGTAAAGAATTGCACTCAATTCCTTTCCACGTAGCAATGGCCAACGGTGCTTCATCTAAGTTATGATCTGTGTGTAGAACTTCGGTAACATCTGTTGTTTTAGCCAAATGTACATAATGTTCCATCTTGTTTTTTTATGAACGTACCTGACGGGAGGTTATTAGTTGCATGTCGTTCTCAAATGTTTGTATCTATTACATTTGTGATGCAAACATCAAGAGATTGCTTAGTTAAATTGGTTTTAAATTTTGAAGTAATGGCCGGTTTGCCAAATTCTAGCTCCATGCCTTCGTGATTCGATAGAACATGCTTGATTTCTATAAAAGAGTTTCTTTGATCAATTGATGTACGTTGTTTGCAAAGTTCAATGATGCGATCATAATGAGATATATGGTTTGTTTTGGTCCATAGAGAAAGATAACTATTCAACAAACAAAATGGGTCCTTGGCATCTATGCATTGATTATGACAAATGTCATATGCATACTGTTTACTTCACATGAAGGATGGGCTGTAACAGCATGTGCTTCTCACGGGTATGCAATTGATCAGTTATGTTATCTTTACTGTTTTCACGTAGTAATCACAAAATCTTTGTTCTTTTAAGCGGTACGAGTTGCATACTAGATTTTTTTTGTCTTATTTTCCTTTATTAGAATTATACTTCTAAAAAATATCGCTGTTTTAAGTTTAGATAGTAGCATGTCAAAGTTTTGGGAACTAAGCTGTCAACCATGATGTAGGCTTTGCGCCAGATGCTAATTAAATAATCTCATGGTTTACTAGATGTAATTAACTAATCGAATATTCTAGGGTAATTAACTGATTCTTTTTGCTACGTAAAAATGTTGAATGCCAAGGTGAGGTTGATTCTTTCTTTTTCTGTTAGTGTGAAGAACTATTTATCTTAGCTCTTTTTCTAGGTCAGAGACAAAAATCTCTTAACAAAGGAAGCAAGTTTGAGTAAAGTGATATCTCTATGGAACAATCTTGGCAGAGTAGTTAATCAGGCCAAAAATTTAGATGTTTGCACTATGCATAAAGCAGTATGCCATGCAATACCTCCATGTGTTAGTTTGATATGGTCTATCATGCTACATGATTTTATAATGACAAGGTGTCAACCAAATAATGAATTGACCTTTAGGGTTCTAATGCAAAGTTTTACCAAATAGTAACTTTCCGGTCAGTGCATTCAGAATGCATTAGTGACAACTTGATCGCATTCTTTTTAGTTCTATTCATGAAATACTATTTTGGTTAAATAGAACATGAACTCTGACGTGTG
Source organism: Bonia amplexicaulis (assembly GCA_036346245.1). Taxonomy (NCBI): domain Eukaryota; kingdom Viridiplantae; phylum Streptophyta; class Magnoliopsida; order Poales; family Poaceae; genus Bonia; species Bonia amplexicaulis. The sequence continues at coordinate 15,159,237 of CM070740.1, forward strand.
CAGGATGTCTTGGTTGCTATATTCTTTCATTGGCTGCTGTCGAGTTATGAAAATGAAGAATCAAATCTAGCCTAAGGTGATTTCTCTATCCCACATTTCTAGTCTGCTCTAGCAACTAATGAGCAGCTAGACTATACTCTCAGCGTAATGGTTGCTACTTGTTGGTGATATGCCCTAGAGGCAACATGAAGATGTTGAATATATCACATACTATATTTATGATACATTGCTTTGTTCCTTGAAATAGATATTATCATTATTGATCAATGAGTATGTGACTTATTCATGAGACTCTTAATGCCAAAATGTTGTTATTTCTAAATGATCCCTGATTATATTTCATATGAGGAACAAATATGATTCAAAGATCAGCATATGTATTGATTGATGATCATGTCTCATGGATCATGGTATGGAGATACCAAATCAATAATATGGACATGTGTTAGTGAACATATGTTGGATAGACCTGCCATGAGACACTGCAGAGATTCCATATGTCATCAGTTGGTCTCAAGTAGTGTTTATGTGGAATCCTTAGACTTGAGATCATCATGGTTCCCAGCATGCGTAGTAGCTTATTTTGGGACTACTAAACACTACTCCGTAACTGGGTAGTCATAAAAGTAGTCTTTGGGTTTGCCATGAAACATGTAGTGGGATGTGAATAATCAAGATAGAATTTGCCCTCCGTATGGGAGAGATATCTCGGCCCCTCGATGTAATGGATTATTAAAGTGCATGGCCATGCCAAGGTGATTGAGGAGTCAATCACGAGTTTATAATCCATCACGGAATCGAGAGAGTGATTGAGCTATTAAGAGAATGACACAGTCTCGCCTTGAGCTTAATCTATATCGTGAGGCAAAGGGATTAGTACATGAGAACATTACGTGTTCAAACCGATATGATCTTTACGTATACTTTGGGGTTAATATGTCTTATTAGAGGCCGCTATTAACAGGGTGACCGGAAAGGTGTTTCGGTCGCGACCAAGTATACGTGAACCTGCTGTGGTCGCACACTTAACGGGTTGGAACACTAATTGAATGTGATTCGGATATGGGCTCAATTCGGATAGAGATCCGGATAGACTCCTATTGGGCCTCGGTCCACGAGGCTCAAGTGAGGAGGTCTATATATGGAGGCGGGCGAGGGATGCATCCGATAATCCCGAGCTAATCCCTAGCCGCCACCTCCCGAGCCAAACCCTAGCCGCTCATGAGTGCTTTGGTACACTCGCGATCGGCGTTCTGACCCGGACGTGTGGATACCGGTGAGGCGCTCGTTGCGGCGTTGATCGGCATCAACAACCTACAGATTGGATCTGCTCGTGCTGTGGTTGATCGCGTGGAGGAGACGATCGGTTCGGGACGATCGGCTACTCCCACTACTACCTCGACGCGCGTGGTTGGATCGGCTTCTCCAACTCTTCTTCCGCTGCGCTGCGCGTCTAGTGGTAACGATCCATGATCCCTTTTTAAGCATGATGTCCTTGTGTGCGCGGTAGAAAAGTTTTTGTTTTCTGCTTGCGTAGCCTTCGCACGATCTTTCACTACTCTTGATTTAATAGCCTATTAGTATCATCATGCCCTCCATATATATCATCTGGGCTATTCCTCCAGACGCAGCGTAGCGCGCTACTCTGTCTAGTTTCCTTTAAACTTGATTAGCTGAGCCACGTCACAAAATTATCGGCATAGGATTTTAGAATGGATATGTAAGTTACATGTGTTGTCCTTTCACCTTAATTTTCTCCTTATATTTCATTCAATCATAATAAGAAATTATTTGACAACCGATACACCGTATCTTGCAAATTAGAGTTATCCTCCAAGTCCTCGATTGCTTCATAGTTAGCCAAGCTTAAGCTCTCATATGCATTCTCATATTCTGGTTATTTGTCATTTTACTTTCTCTATAGTCTAAGGCCCACTGATTTTCTATTTTTAATTTTTTTAAATTTAATTACGTCAAATAAGCCACCGTCAGCTACAGTGATTTTCAGCCAAAATCTACTCAAAATAAGCCCTTTTGAACGGGCCTTAATTCAGGTGTTAACTCTACACATTAAATGAATACAATCTAAATGTCAGTGTTACGTACGTGATGGTTGATTGCTCCACCTTTTTTTATTTATTTTATAAATAAATTAAGAAACAGACACACGCACAGCCGTTACACAACCCGCACGCCCCTCACACCAAGTACCGCATGCATTCATCTCCGTATCCACATGCAAGTTTTTGTTGCTTTGCCACACTGGGGCAGCAGGCAGGGTCAATATCCACGAGCTTGGAATTTTCTACAACACATCACAAGACATATATGAAGTCCCCAGGGCTAGCCTGCGATCGATCCAAACTAAAGATATTAACAAGAAGAGGCCATCACTCACTACCTAATCCTGACATCCTGTGGATGATCTCCCTGATCACAGTTGACCTTCTCTCCTCCCTATGTAATCGTTAAAAGATTAATCCAAATTAGCTCACCTAGAATACCATCACGCTACATGACTAATCATCTCCTTTTTCTAATGCCTGCGTGGACATTAAAAAAAAAGAAGCTTGTGTTCCCGGGGTAGAAAATGTTTCGTTCGTCACATGCCACGACATACTGTCCCATATTCCCCTCGTCTTGGCTCGATCAGCTGGTCGCTCAAAGATTCCGGAAAAGTAATATTTTGGACTGCGGGAGAGAGAGGTGCGGCCTTTCCAGGGGAGCCTTGTCTTGTCTAAGGTAATGGATCTTCTATGGCAGCTCATCGTTCGGCCAATCCATATAGGGGATGATTGGTTGAGACTTGTCTACATGAACTCAGGTCAGGCTGGTCGAAGGTGGTGATTGGTTGGGTGTCCCGCACCAGCCTAGGATGCAAAAGTGAGATTGTGAGTCTATTTGGGAGAAACCATGTGGACCCGTTTAAAACGGCTAGGCTTCTAATTTTTAACTTATTTTTTACTAGTTAATAATTTTATCTTTTTTTGGTTTTTTGGTTTTTTTTGAGCTTTTTGTCGGTTCCTTTTTTCGTATTCATTTGTACTGTCTGTGGTGAGCTAACATATTTTTTCTATTTTTAATTTTTTTAAAATTTAATTACGTCAAATAAACAGCTATCAACTATAGTATAATTTCAGATAACTATAGTGCTTTTCAGCCATAAACCACTTAAAAAAAGCCATGTGTAAGTAAGTTTGATCCATCCGGGCCATCCATTGCGTACCATCAAACAACTCATTGGAATTTCGTATTCGCTAGCTCGATGCATTATCGTGTGAAATTAAGCTTTTATTTAACCACTGCGCATTTTGAAAGTACAAATGACGATTTGTACGTTGAAGTGGTGGTGTAGTTGAAGCTTGCAATTAATCGAGCAACGTGATTGACACGGGCATGCAAACCCTGCAAATACTCAATTAAATCGGATTTGGAATGAGTCGGAGCTCACTTAGATCCTCACGAGATCGTTCCAAGTTGCGTATCGCAACTAAACGGTATTTCTCAAGTGAAGTACTATCAACATTTCACCTAGCTAACACCTCAACTGTCCCCACGGTGATTGATCATTTACGTGATTCGAGGAGTAAGACATGCTAATTTTATTACTCGATCTGATGTTAGTTCAAAGGTCGAGATCTAGAGGGATGCAGTTGCAGGGCTCGAACCAAAATGTAGAGGGCCGATCTAATGGAGATGTAAGAGATCATTATAGCATTAGGTCTGCTCTTCTACGTTGTGATTTTTAGCTTTTAATTATGGTTATAGCTTTTAGTTGTTCTTGAGAGAGTACAGAGAGATACTTGTCTATAATTTTGATCAATTTAAATGAAGTTGTTATAATGTTTACTATAATTAATTTATAAATTTATTTTAAAAAGATACGCTGTTTAAAAGTTAAATAGAGTAGGAAAGTTAAAAACTGAAAGAATATGCCCATTTACTAAGTGGTAAAAACTAGGCCATATGGACGCTGTAAAAGTGTGGAGTTTGCTTGACGCGGACACTGAAAAATTGTGCCCATTTGCCACAACGCACCACACATTAAAATATTATTATTTGAAATTTAGAAAATATAAAGAGCATTTAAAGTCCTATTTTAAAAGAACTTATTTAAAAAATTGTCCATCCAAACTTGATAGTTCGACCATCGGCCATCTAGACTTTGTTTAAAAAATTGTTGGAAATATAGGACTTTTCGCTTGCCTTATTTCTCCTAAATTTTAAGGTAATGTTATTCTAATGTGCATGATGTGTTTAAGCAAATTACCATAAATTATTGATTTTTTGGTGTAGTTAAGCAAACTAAGCGAGTGTCGCACGCGATTGCGCGGCTAGTCCTAGAATGCTTTATTTGTATTTTTGTATCCATTATAATGCAGTTCATAATTGTTCCTCGTTGTTACACACCGCTGGCTCAATGTGTCGGCACCGCGCGCCTCTTCTTGCATCTATTTGTGTTCCTTGCCATCTCTAGCACTTATGTTAGATCTCTAGCTAAAATTCGGGCGATTGCAGCTTGGTGCTACAATACATGTATTAATATTTGAATGTAGAGTTGTATTCATTGTACAAAGGTCGTCCCACAAATAAACAATGTAGATTCTTTTCTTTTTCTTTAGATTAATTAAAAAAATTAGAACTTTTTGTAATTATTGTGGGAATTTCTAACCGAAAATTCCTTTAGCCTCGCAAGATTTTACTGTGAGACTTAGTAATCAGCAATTTCATATAGCTCAATCATACAATACCTACTGACAAAAAACAAAATAATTAAAAGATAAAAGGGAAGAGCACCATGCATGTTCGTGGCTCATGCATGACACGTGAGAAGGCTACGTTACTTTTGTTTTTCCATCAACTACTAAAAACACCTAATATACAGTATATTACAGACGATTTTTCAAAACAGTCAGTATTAAATACAAGCACATATGATTTTAGTTTAGAGACCGTATGTGCTGCTGTCAGCGCCAAAAATCATCTATGAAGAGATAATATCACAGACGGTTCATGGTGAGAATCGTCTTTGAAAGTATCACAGACGATTCTTACTAAGAACCGTCTGTGATATTGCTGAATATACAAATCGTTTGTGATACAACACAAACAGTTTTTAATACAAACGGTTTCTATCACAGACGATTTGTATTAAAAACATCTGTGATAATTCCACTATATTAACTACTCGTAGACCCGTTCGACCCTCTGTCTTAAATTCCAGAACTAGTTGCTGCTTTGAGCTGGAGGCAGGGGCTTTGAGGCGGCGATTTGGTGAAAGGAGACTATTTGGCAAGAGTAATTGTAGATTCATTCATTTCTTGACTACACATGATTAGTAATTTATTCCTAATTGCATTATAATTTAGATCTATAGCTTTTGGTGAATGAAGAATTGAAGATGGTTTATTTTATTTCTGTTAATTGATTTGTGGAATAGATGTTCTTGCTTTCGAAATGAATGAATGTGAATTGGATGTATTATATTGTTTTTATCTGCTAGCTTGTTTCAGAGGGCATGACTAGTATTTCTTGAGGCTAGCCAACAAACATAAATAGATTTAGGAATAAAAAAGATTATCACAAACGGTTATTAACTTGTAACCGTCTGTGATTGTTTATTTTCATAAACGGTTTGTAATAGAAATCGTATATGATATATTGATTATCACAGACGGTTTCAACTACAAACCGTCTGTGATATATTAATATCCATATATCACAGACGATTTCTATTAAAAACTGTCTGTGATAGTCAACAATCACAGACGGTTTTTAATAAAACCGTCTATGATAGTCTTCATTACAGACTATTCGAAAGCCGTATGTGATGACCTCGTATTATTACTGATCCACAAACTCAGATGGCTCACAAAACCATCTGTGATGGTATTTTTGAACCGTCTGTGACGATCTTTTGTGTAGTAGTGGTCCATGGTTTGGACGTAGGTGGCCCGTCGATCTAATTCCTTATTCTTCTCTATTATTATTTTTGAAATTGCAAAGTAATATATCTGTAAGTAAAAACATCCGATGGTTGTTGTAGTTATATGCTTTAATTAGGGTCCACTTGATTAAGGTCAAAATATTTTGCTTTTTTGTGATAATTTTTCTTTTAGCTAGCATCTATCGGTTATGATTTGCTAAATATAATTATGGTCCACCAAATTAATGGTCTGATATTTTTCTTTTCCTGATAATTTTTGAATTTCTATATTTTTTATTAAAGATTTCGAGCATGAATAATTAGTTTTTAATATATATTAGATAACACACTTTTACGATGTCCTATAAACAAATTAATGTGCCTAAAAACTAGGTTGTTCTCAATTAGGAAACTGTCCAGGGAAGAGAGACCCATGCACGAGCACGACACTTGGCCCTAAAAAGGCTCTGCCTCTGCTGGGATGTGAGGTGTATGACATTTTGTAAAAGATAAATAATAATATATTTTTTAGTGGATGATATAATATGCAGTTCCCCTGTATTTTCTAGACAAAAAAGACCATAAATTGGTTGACCTATATGGCCATCAAGCAATTTGTTCATCATTGTTGCTCGAGTTGTGCTTCCTCCTGTCCAATTTGCTTGTCGTTTCTTTACACATATAACAAGTAAAGGGTTAATGCTTTAATTAGTTTTTTTCAGGTTGCCCCTATTGATTACATACTCGTATATCTCTTACACTAATATAGATAATCAATTCCTAGGGCGTTTAATTAGTGAAAAATATTGCATCGAAAAACCAAAATGACAAGTATGTACATGATGCAAGTGTATAGCATGCATGATCCTACGGAGTACAAGAAGGCTTGCAGGGGCAGCATGCGTGTCCATCAACTGCTCTGGAATATGCTGCATGCAGCTATAAGCAAAAACTAGATGAAAAAATAGTCAGCTGTGTCAGCAAAAACCCATCAACGTGTGTGCTTGATCTATATATGTTATATAATATATATAAATCAGAATTCATGCGAGTTTTCATTCAAGGAATTTTTCCCCATCCGTCCAGTACATAGGCAGTAATCACGATACATTTCAACTACAGTTCCACAAATGGTTATTTAAGGCAGACGTGCATCAAGTTTGCGTACAAGTAGATGTTAAGTATGTTCCATTAATTTTGCACGACATTTCTTTAGAATATTCAGTATCATTCCATTTACATAATAATTAAACGTGGTTTTCCACTGGAAAATCCTTGATTTTGCACATATTTCTTTAGAATATTCAGTATCATTCCATTTACATAATAATTAAACGTGTTTTTCCACTGGAAAATCCTTGATTTTGCACATTTTAAGGTACTCGTCCATTGTCCAACAGTTTCTCCGCGTCATGAAAAAGTGGAAACGGGACAAACCAATCATAGCAATCAATCAGCAACCAATCATAGCAATCAATCAATCAGATAAAGAAAAATGTATTTTAATGCTTATGGCCAGGTCTTTAGCTTGAGGACTGGTCTTAAGGTTTTTTTGCTTATGGTCTGCTTAAGGTCACCCCTGTAATGTATAAGGTCGACCTTAAGGTGGCTTAAGACCTTCTATTTTTATACATTGTGGATGCCCTTAAGGGACGCAAGCTTTACACGGTTGTATCACATGAGTCCGTCCAGGGCGCATGCATCGGTTGATGAGCTCGTCATTGTCAAACGGGTGAGTTCATTCCTTTTTCCCAGCTTTGCACGCCTTTCTTTGGCTTTCCACCTGTGCAGTAGGGCAGCTCTCGATCGATCGTCCCATGAATGCCGTGACAACGCAACCACATTCCGCCCGTTCGTGTGATCGCCTCCCTTTCCGGAGGCACTCACGAGGCCCGGCCCCCTGACGCCTACGTATCTTTCTACGTATCCTTTTGCATCCCCAAACCGGCCAAACCATAAACAACCAACCAAAAGGGCTAATTTTCGTATCTTGAAAACATGATTGGGTTTTGTTCTGATATTTTTTGGAAATTTTTATGTGAAGTTTATACTGAGATGGGGTTAGCACCTAATATTTCTCCACCGATGCATGTATGTGTGGTAATGCTTAATATGCATTTTTTTTGTTTATGTTATGTTTGCATATATCCATGTACAATGTAATTATGTAAACAACCTATATATATTAGAGTGAAACCCTAGCTAGCCATGTAACCAGTTAGACGCCTGAGCTTGGACACTCATTAGATCGAAGGGCTAGCGGCCGAGTAGAGTATACGTAGATGTGTGCATTTGGAATGTAACAAATACATGGCCATGCATGCCCTGAAGTGACCAAAACCAACTCATCGTGTATTTGTCCCTTTTATTAGCTAGCTGTTTAAACAGGCCTGTCAAAGGGCAGGCAGAGGTCAACCACCAAAGCTTTGTTTAATTTTATGTCACGGAGTGGCAGCTCAGATCCACACGACAAGGGGGTCAGTGTCACAAATAAAAAAAAATTAGGGCAAGAAATGCTTTTGGAATCGAGCCAGATTGGCAGATTGGGTCACATGAGCTACTAGCTACCTCGCTCGTGCATGCAGCTAGCCCAAGAGGAAAGAAAAAGAAACAAAACTAAAAAAGATCTCACTGCTACTATGTAAAGTATGTTTGCTTCATTTAACCCATGAACTGTACCAAAAGCTCTTGTCCTTAGCAACTAAGTTTGCAGCTTTTGTTGTTGTAATCTACTTTAGCTTCTGTAGTTTCTGTGTATATATATGTGTGATCCTTCGCCTAGCTACCAACCAAACACAAGGAAAGGGTCCAGAATTGCACACATCATTCCTGCTACTGTTTCAAAACCAGTCAATGTAGAAGGAGAATGCTTGTCCAATTCCCCCTTATTTTATTCCCACATCATTAGCTTGCTTATGCTTCTTCCCTTCCCCAGTACTCAATATCGTTGTTGCCCTCATCCCTCTTCTTCCTTCCCCTCTCCTACTCCTCCCTGCGCATACGATTCCGATCTAGTCATGGCAGTGTAGGGAGAGACAGAAAGTAGAAAGAAGCTAAGATCGATGGTAGCTGGAGAGGAGGAAGGGATGAGAGAGGTGAATAAGGAGAAAGAAGTGCTAGTTGAGAATCTTGAGGATGTTGAGAAGAGATCGATGGATAGCAAGCCGCTGGACCTCAACGAGGGTGTCGATGTGGAGAGCGAGGAAGGAGAAGCTGGCGACGATGAAGACGATGACGGCGATAAGGATGATGGTGGTGGTAGCACCACAGATGTTGCCGGAAGCAGGAGCTCGAGCAACAACAGCAGCAGCACTAACAATATTTCCGAGAGCAAAAAGGGAGACGAGAACGATGGCAGCAAGTCCGAGGGGAGGGGCGAGCAGAAGGTGCCATTGGTGCGGCAGTACAACCGGTCGAAGCTGCCTCGGCTCCGGTGGACGCCCGACCTCCATATGGCCTTCGTCCACGCCGTCGAGAGGCTCGGTGGCCAAGAGAGTAAGTACTTGAACCTGATCATATGGCACATATACAACTATATATACAAGCTGCCACCACCTCTTGCGATTATGGGTTGTTTTCTTTTGCAACTTTCCAATTTCTTGATTTGATTTGTAACATTTTGTTACTTTTGCACGTTGGTTTATAGGAGCAACCCCTAAGCTGGTGCTTCAGATGATGAATGTTAGGGGGCTAAGCATTGCTCATGTAAAAAGCCACTTGCAGGTAAATGATACTATAAGTAGAATTAATTGGCCTACTTCTGAATGACCTAGATTCTTTGTGGCCTCATAGTAATTTCTCAATTTCATTCACATCGATCACAGGTGCTGAACTAACATATTCTTTCTGATCCATTTCTCTTTTCAGATGTACAGAAGCAAGAAGTTAGACCACGATGGTCGCCAGATCAGGGGAGCCATCTCCTCAGGTTTTCATCACACACAATTCTCTATATCGGTATATTCCATCCGATCTCCTCTAAGAACTTGTGTTCATTGAGTACTTTTGATGTGGCGCAGTGTTTTCTCGAATGGATTTCCACTTGATGAGAGGTGATCGACACTTCCACGACATGTTCCTCCGAAGAGCTGCCGCAGTCTCCTCCAGGGCGGAGCAAGGAGGCTTCTTCGCATCGAGGAATGGCGGCAGCCCGGAGGGTAGCCGGCTCTACGGGCTTCTCCAACACCAGTCATCTCCGATGCAAACATTCGACTTCAAGAACTGCAGATTCAGGTAATATTTCCTTACCAAACCTAGCTAGCAATCTAGCATATATGTAACATCTGAGCTCCTAGCTATAAGGGCATCTACAGATGAAACCCTAATTCCTGCTGTTCATCTGTAGGAATCAAGAGTGGGCGTTCAACCAGCACGATATGGCCTCCAGGAAAGGTGTGAAGCCGCCGCCGTCGTCCACGCCGCACTTGTTCGCATCATCGTCGTTGAGGCGGTGGCCTTTAGCCTCCGCGACGGCCGGCGCCTGTGAGCAAAGGCTAGAGGCAAGCTATAGTGCCGGGAGCGGCTGTCGGCCGCTCTCGAGGGCCATGGCACCGGCGATGTTGGCCGTGTCAGGACGTGATCATCGTCTTCCATTTAGATGGCCCGGCGGCGATGGCGGCAACGGCTGTTACCCAGCCAGCAGCGGCAGCGCTAAGACCAGATTGTCAGATCCCGTGGTGATCGATGAAGCCCTAGATTCCCTGCTAGAGGTCCGTATCCGCCACTCTCTATGTACAGTATAGACAGTACACGCTAACACCAGATCGAGTCCTTTCTGACACGTTGAATGGATTGATGGATGTTCACAACATTGTATGTGTGGTTCAGCAGCAGAAGCATCTAGAACAAAGTGCTCCGGCCACACCGGCCGACGAGGTGCGCGGGAAGCGGCCACCGCCGCAGGTGAAGGACTGGACGCCAGACTTGCAGCTCAGCTTGTCCGCGACGGCTGACACTACTACAGATGGGATCAAGAAGAGGAAGAAGAGCACTGCATCAAGTGAGCATGAGATGGACTGTAGCAACCAGTTCTCGATCTCTCTCTCACTCTCACCTCCCACAGCTTCCATGTCCATGCAGCAGCAAGAAAAGACAAGAGGAAGCAGCAACAGCAGCGAGGAGGCCGCTATTGGGCAGAGTACTTTGGATCTGACCATGTCGATCAGGGCATTGGAGTGAGATCTTTCAAAGTACTTTTGTCTCAAGGCCTTCCAAAAATTGCACACTGCACCATGGGACCAATAAGATTGTTAATTTAACCTTGTCTCCACCGGTATATAGATATATGTCATGCTTGGTTATTGTTTCTAGGGAGACTGCCTCTCTGTATATGGCCACATGATCCACCACTTGTTCTTTTGTGACAACATCTTTGGGAAACTAAATCATCAAGAGATAAGTATCCACAGCATGTAGTTTTAATCAGTTATTCTTGCATTGTATCTTTGAAGATGCATTGTCATATGGACTACAGTATTTCTGAAAGGGAGTGACTATTGTCAAGGTGACTGGAATTTTTTTGTCTCTCAGTCACTTGAAGTTGCACTCTCAATCAACTAAAATTGCAGTTGTTCTTTTTGGAGGGGGGCTGCAATTTTAGTTGATTGAGAGTGCAACTAAATGTAAATTTAGTTGCACTCTGAATCACCGGAAGTTGCAGTTGTTTTTTTTGGAGGGGGCTGCAATTTTAGTTGATTGAGAATGCAACTTCAAGTAACTGAGAGACAAAAAAATTTCAGTCACCTTGGCAATAGCAAAACCGTTCTGAAAAGATGGTATACATTCACCTCCTTAAAATTTAAAATTTGTGCAATTAAGTTTTGGGAGAGACTTCTCTAAAACAAGGGGAGCGCATAGAAATAATACTACACTTTTACTCTCCTTTTTTTTTTTTGAGAATCCACCTTTACTTCTAACTAGCTCGCCGTTGATGTATGCACAAAATTACTCAAGGCGAACTTCATTTCTAATGGAACATCTTCTATCATACATGTCTTTGTATTTTATGCACTTTACATACAGTTTTTCAACCACCCACTACTCATCCAACAAGTAGAAGCGTGAATGGAGTGGGAAAACTGTAGGAGAACGAAAAGGTTAACAAAAATTTCTAGCCAAAAGTTGTTATGTACCATAGTCCCTCATTTACTAAAATTTTAGATATAGACAATTTAATAACAGAACAAAATAGGTTAGATATATCCAGGGTAAAGTATTAGCAAGTTTTGGCCAACCCTTTGTTAGCAATGTTATGGTTTCTGTGGCTATTGAGTGACACAAGTGCACTAACATTTATGTTGCTAATAGTTACGTCATAGCTAAAAACGAGAAAAAAATCAAAAAGGTTAATAAAAATTGCATGTCTGATTTTTCTATAAGAGCATCTTCAATGCTTGATTGTGGATAAACACCTTAGCCACGTAGAAGAGAGATGATATCTCAACAAATACAGCTTCAGAAAAAGCCACGGTTACTAGCTTCAATTAACACTATTATAGAGAAGACTATACATGACGTCTCATCATAGACCTACAATCTGTTATTATTGTAATTACCATAAATAATTTTACAAGCATGATCGTCTATGTTATTAGCAATATCTAGAACCTTCTGTGATACATAATTATCACAGACAATTTTGTCAAAAACCGTCTGTGAATTATCATAGACGGCTCGGATTAAAAACCGTCTGTGATGTCACAGACAGTTTTTAATCCGAGCCATTTGTGATAATTCACAGATAGTTCTTAACAAGAAATCATCTATGATAATATTCTTCTATGTCTACAGGAGAAAAACCTAACTCATTGTACTTCTACACACACTTAGGTTTTTCAACACACCCGCACCTTCTTAGCTCCCACTTTCTCCACCTATGGCGCCGCCACGTTCTCCTCGGCTCCCCATCACCATCACCTCCTCCTTGGCTCGTCGTCGCCATCGCATCGTCCTTGGCTTCCCGTCGTGTGGCAATCTATGTAGTTCATTGTATGCATTTAGGATCTGTAGCTGACACTAATATATTTGTCATCATTCTCTATTCCTATTACAGTTTCTCACTTAAGAATATTGCTGCAGTTTGGAACAGTTGATTGGGAATAATATTGCGAAGCAAAGAAACCCAAGTTTCATTTTGCAAATCGGCCAAGCTCGAGGTGTGCATCATATGCATGTCCACATTGACTTCTAATGCATTTTCATACTTATGTGAGTGCCAAACAAGTATGAATTGTTGTTATGTGTATGAGTGTGTTGCTACATTTTCATAGGTGATCCAATTTAATAAACTGCCATGTGGTGATTCATTTGGGATTATTTTGCTAATAAAAGGCAAGTAAAAATAGAATATTTGACATGTATAGAGAATATAACTTGGAAAATGAAATGCTACATCAATATTACTACTGTTCATAAACTAGAATCATAGAATTGGCCCAAACATTAGTATTTATAGGGTTCTCTTTATGTCAAGCATGTGCTTGAAGTTATAACATTTCTAATATCCATTTGAATATAATCCTAAATGATTATCACTCTATAATCAAGGTTTTGTAAATATGATTGATTAATCAATTCTAAGTATAGAAACATACTAGTGTGCTTCTTCAATTTGCTATGCTCAGATTGTAGTATTAGTGTTGTGTTTCTGTAGGATCGAAAATGGCAACAGAGGGGGGTGAATGGTGCCTCTTAAAAATCGACCCCCAAAGTATAAAAAAAAACTCAACTCCGATAGCTATGGTAGCTATGAAGTTGAAAAGGAATGAGCGCTAACAAGATTAAGACAACTGAGCTCAAAACAAAGTCACGACAGAGAAAACAGCAGCAAAACACTGTCACGGCGGGCAGCGTGCTCAAAGCATTGTCACGGCAGCAGATACTGGGAAATTGGCTCCCGCGACAAAGCAAATCATCTGCCACGGCTGCCACGGCAGGAAAAACACAGATTTTGCTGCCAGCCGAGAGGAAATCAGAAAAGAAAACACAGAAAAAAAGGAGAAACCAGGAGACAAAAAGCAGCATTAACAGTAGCAGTCTAACAATGCATAGCACTGATCGCAGGAAGAAATAAACCGAGACAAATACTGCTGACGGAAAGGAAACTGCAGAGTAGAGGAAAACTGAAAGATGCCTCAAACTGCTGCTAACCGATAGTATCAAGCAAAACTGAAACCAGACCAACAGAAAGACTGCCCAAAAGGATGAAATGATAGAGGGACTTTAAAGGATCACAGACTGCAGAGAGACCACCTACAACTAACCCAAAGAACTACAGACAAAGAAGAAAAGCAGAGGTAGAAAAAGAAAGCAAAACCAAAAGAAGGAAATGGGACTGAGCATCTGAAAAGAAATAGTGCTACTGTTGGAATAGCTGCTACTGCCGGCACAGTAATTACAGGTGATTTGGAGAAGAACCGAAGGTGCAGACAAGATCAAAGGCAGAAAACACAAAGTGAATCAACCAAAACTGAACAAAGATTTCGGCCAACTAAACACTGCAGTTCGGCACCCTGAGGAAGAGCTAAAAGTGAAAACTGAGAGCTGACTGAAAAATGCAGAAACTGAAAATTAAAGACCAGAGAAGATTTAATGCTCCATTTCCTAATTCAAACGAAGGGAACTTCAATCCAACAGATAGCTTGACCTCAGGAACAAGCTGAACCCAACAGAGAGCTCATGGGATGGAAATAGACAAAACAAGAACGCAGGAAACAAAACGTTTTTATCAAGACAATCTTTTGCTCTCTGGGAAAGAACTGGTCACTTGAGACATATCCACGTTCAGAGGAAGATAAGGAATGAAACTGCTCAAGCAAAGAACCTTATCCAAGAGTGTAAACCAAGAACCGATTCCAGAGACAAGAGAGGAAATAAACCAACAACAGGCATACCAAAATATCCAAACAGCAAAGGTAGATGAAGTCAAAATGATGAACAGAGCTGTGAGATTGATATTCAAAGATCTACAACACATACAACCAAAGATACATGAGCACTTGTGCTTACTCAGATCTAGCTCATGTAGGAGAGAAACAAAACCAAAAACTCTCACAACACACACACACACACATGGAGAGCAAATGCACAAAAACCCTCAACATCCCCATACGCATGGACATTAGAACAAAAGGAATGATTACAAGACTCTCAATCCATCATCTCCCTCTCAATCCTGAAGAACACCAAGAACCTCACATGCTTCTTGGGAGAAACACTACACACACAATGGATGAATAAGCTCTAAAACCATGAGGGGGTATGCAGCCCCCAACACCTATTTATAGCCCTTGGCTAACGGGTCTCCAATCCGTTACGCTGGCTAAACCCTAACGGAGCCGTCTCCCGCTTGTGCAGCCTTGCGAAATTACCAATTCGCCCCTCTGCACCTTCCGGAAAGCTTCCGCGCTCATTGTCGTGTACGCCTCGCAACCACATCGAATCACGCCGTCTTCGACACATCTCGACCGTTCTGACCTCAATGCCACCTGCGCCTAGTCCGGTCACCTCGTGTCTCGCCACGACTCCGCCTCGACGTCCTGCAACCAACACATACAAGAAACACATCAAATAGCACCGCTCGATACATGTAAGCATAATAACATCACCAAACCTGTCGAATCATCAGAATAAGCAACCTAATCCTATACGACCAAGTTTGACCAAATCCGACCGAGCCCGTTACACCATGCAACGTCTTGGTCCGAACCAACCAACTCAAACTCGACTTTCCTAAACCGATGTCAATTACTCATCATTCACACGGGATGACCACCACATGGTCTCACAATCTCCCCCTTGATGAGTATATTGACAAACCCAGAAAAAACATGAAGTTGAGTTTGAAGAATCCAAAATGGTCCAAAGAAGAGAATGAAGCAAATGACCATGTCGACAGAAGGAATCGCTAGAGCAACTCAAGAAAGAGCAAATTGTTCTCCAAAGCTCTAGAGAGATCTCCCAAAAGACTTTTTCTCCAATATTCTCCCCCTTTTGGCAATAAACACATCAAGGATGCAAAAGAGAGAAAATAACATATTTTGGATAAAATGACTGAAGTTTGTTTATTCTAAGCATTTATAGCCAGGAGAATTATCCAAAATGACCATAAAGGATTACACCAAGCCATAACTCAATAAAAGACTATCTAGATCATGACAAGATATGTATAGGCCAGCTAGAACAATTAGATGACAATCTGAAATGTAGTACATTTTGTGAGCGTGTCAAGTCATCAATAAGCAAAGTCTAGCTAGAGACATCCAAGGATGATGCAAGCCATGTCAATTAAGCTAAGCGGAACCAAGAAGCTAATATTGAGTCCAAATAGAGTGCTATACGCTCAAGAGTGAAACATTGGTTCAAGTACTTGGTTCTTTTAGTAGCTTAAGCAAATTGAGCACAAATGACATTTTTCTTTTGAAACTTAGTCGTTTCCAACCAATATTTTTATCATGTGCTAGATCTCAAGCCTTATGCGACTACTCCAAGCAAGAAGCTTAAGAAGATAGTCTAGGTCATCCAAAACTCCCCCTGAGTTCATGCCTAGTGCAATGGCAAACCGTCTCATGAGAAAGAATTGGTGAAATCAGTTTTTTTCGCACAAAAGAGATCTTTTTGCTTTTTAACAGATTGTACTAGCTTATGCATCATCAAGAGACTTAAAACAGCTCAAACTAAGGCTCAATAGAGATTCAACGCTCAATTCAGCCTACTAGACATGGCATGGATCATAAAAAGGATAGCTCAAGAAAGACTAATCTCGAGTGCTAACATGACAAGTTTTAGTTTAAAGTGAGCAAGTCTGATTAACTTATCGTGGCAAAAGCTAGTTTACACATATGAAGTCATGATAAATATAGCAAATAAGCACAAGTCATGGCAATGTGTAAAGCATTTTAAACATGTCATCAATGGATAATAATCAAGGCTCCATGTAGTTATATTACAATGCAGAATGACATGCAATAAAATCCAACTCCCCATCAACATGTGAAGCAGCTTTTAGTTCAAGTTGAGTTATGTCAACATTAAGATCTAGAAGTTCCCAAATGAACTCCCCCTGAACCAAAGCACTAAAAACGAGAAGCTGGCAAGGAAATCCAAAGGCAGTCCTTAAGGCATAGACAAGATATATAGACAACTATGGCTCAGACTGACTCTCATCTACCCCATATGACTCCAGGACTATCAACTGGACATCTAACAGACTAAGGAGCAAACACGTACCCTGTCTACCCGAGAGTGGCCCAACCCTCGTAGAACCTATAAGTAGTGGGTAAGCTCAACCTAGTAAGAAGAGAACCAGCTAATAAGCAGCATCCTAGAATCACAAGATAAGAGTAAGAAGTCTAAGCAACTCGGCAAGAGAACCACTCTAACCTATGCTAGAAGGACTAAACCTAATGCCCCCGTATGCAATGCAATCAGAAAGGAGTAAGAGCATAATAAATATAGTAAAGCTGTAAAGCACAAACTCCCCCTCACAACAGTCCATAAGGACAAACCACCACAAGCTCTCCCCGCAGAGCTGAAAACCTAGAGCTATCTAAAGGCTTTGTGAAGATGTCAGCCAACTGGTGGTCACTCTCCACAAACTGGAGCACGATGTCACCCTTCTCCACATGGTCTCGAAGGAAGTGATACCGAATATCAATATGCTTGGTCCGAGAATCTTGATTGGGTTCTTAGCAATGTTAATCGAAGTGTTATCACAAAGGGTGGAACACGTCGATAACTAACCCAAAGTCCCGCAGGTCGAGACCATCAAAGTACCGCTACAAAGAATCGGTCTGCGACAACGTACTCGGCCTCTGCAGTGGACTTTGCAACACCGGACTGCTTCCTCGAGGACCAGGAAACGAGAGAAGTGCCAATGAATTGGCAGGTGCCCGAAGTGCTCTTCGTGTCTATCATACAGCCAGCAAAGTCTGCATCCGAGTAGGCTCTAAGGGAAAGACAGGACGAGGAAGAGTACCAGATACCATAGTCAATAGTAGCTCGAAGGTACCGAAGAATGCGCTTCACCGCCTGGCGGTGAGATACGCGAGGAGAAGCCTGAAACCGGGGACAAAGACACACGGAGAAGTGTATGTTCGGCCTCGAGGCAGTGAGGTACAAGAGGGAGACAATCATACTACGATACTCCTTCTGATCAACTGGCTCGCCGTCCTCATCTGGGTCGAGTGGAACTGATGTAGCCATCGGAGTGGACACCGGCTTACCATCACTCATATCGAAGCCAAGGAAGAAGCTTTACTCGTCCATCATGCTCATCTCAAACTCCGAGCTCATGACATCGGAAAACTGGGAAACGAGAGCATGCGAGGAGCCGCCAAAGATGATGTCATCCACATAAATCTGGACGAGTAGAAGATCAGTGCCAAGCCGGCGGATGAACAATGTCTTATCTACTTTACCCATTTCGAAACCATGCCTCAACAGATAGGACTTAAGCCTCTCATACCAAGCTCTAGGGGTCTGCTTAAGTCCATACAATGCTTTGGAAAGCTTGTAGACATGGTTTGGGTATTTGGGGTTCTCGAAACCTGGAGGCTGTCTCACATAGACTTCTTCCTCAATAAACCCATTGAGGAAGGCACTCTTGACGTCCATCTGGTAAAGCTTGAAACCCTTAGAAGCTACGAAGGCAAGCAGGATTCTAATGGCCTCAAGTCTAACAACAGGAGCAAAGGTCTCCTCGAAATCTAGACCCTCAACCTGAGAGAACCCCTGAACTACCAGTCTAGCCTTGTTTTGAATAACCACACCATCCTCACTCTGCTTGTTCTTGAACACCCACTTAGTCCCAATGATATTGTGACCTCGTGGGGGCTCAACAAGCGATCAGACCTTGTTTCTCTCAAAATTTTCTAATTCCTCATGCATGGCATTGACCCAAGACTCGTCAGAGAGAGCATGATAAACGTCCTTGGACTCAAATGAGGTAACAAAGGCAGAATGGAGACATAAAAGAGATATGCCAGATTTTGAACGAGTGACTCGCTCAAAAAGGTCTCCAATAATCTGCCCTGAAGGATGGTCTTTTTGAATGTGTCTAGGAGGTCCAGGATGAGATAAAGAAGTAGCCTCTACCTCGTGAGCTGTCGAGGTAGGAACAGAGCCACTAGCTCCAGAGAAAGCGGAAGGCAAAGGCTGATCGCCTCGAGGTGCGATGGAAGATGGCACCTCAAGGGGTGGATGAGGGACTGGATCGGGTAGACAACCCTCATCTCCATCGTCCTCATCATCCACAAAATTGGTCTCGGACTGCTATAAAGAACCTGAGATATCAGGCGTAGTCCCCGGACTGGCCTCGTCGAAGGTCACCTCATAGGTCTCTACCATTTTACTAGACTCACAGTTCCAGACCCTATAAGCCCGCGAAGAAGTCGAGTAGCCTAGAAAGATCCCATCACAAGAGTGTGACTCGAACTTATCTAGGTTCCTGGACTTCAAAATAAAGCACTTGCAACCAAACACACGAAAATGAGAGACGCTGGGCTTTCGCCCATATCTCATCTCATAAGAAGTGTGGTGCAAGTGTGCCCTCAGGAAAACTCGATTTGAGACATGGCACGCGGTAGCTATAGCCTCAGCCCAGAACTTTCGTGGTGTAGAGTATTCATCAAGCATCGTCCTAGCCATCTCGACCAAGGTACGGTTCTTCCTCTCCACGACGCCATTCTGTTGTGGGACGTGCGGAAAAGAGAAGTGGTGCTCTACACCTGTCTCATCACAGAACCTCTCAAAGTAGGAATTCTTGAACTCCGTGCCATTGTCACTACGGATCGCTCGTAAGGCACCCGGGAGCTCAACAGAAAGTCTACTGAAAAGACCTCGAAAATGTGTAAACGTCTCATCCTTCAAGGCTAAGAAAAACACCCAAGAATACCTCGAGAAGTCATCGACCACGACAAGAACATACCACTTCCTCCTGCCTCGACTCTAGCCGGTCCAAGCTGTGTCCATATGGAGCGGTGTCACAGTGCATCGGTCATAATGCTCGGATTGGAGGATGGGAAACGGCAGCCATCTTGTCGTGCCGGCAAGGAGCACAAACTAGATCTTTGACCATCTTGAGTTTCGGCAAACCACGAATGAGATCGTGGCCGTTAACTCGGGTCAAATGGTCAAAGCCAATATGACCAAGTCTCCTATGCCAGAAAGTCAAGTCACGGGACTCTAAAGCAACCAAACACCAGAGAGGATAACCAGAAGACTCAGAAAAATCAGCACGAAAGATCCTCCCAAAACGAGAAATCCCGCAAACCAGATTACCCGAAGAATCAAGAATTTTGCAATTGTTTTCTTAAAGCTCACCTCAAAACCATCATCGATGGTCGAGAAAGCGGAAAGCAAATTATCTGCGACTTACTAACCAAGGCAACATCTTTTAAAATAAAAGACTCATTAACGCGCACTGTACCTTTGGCGATGACACGCCCAGATGAAGCGTCTCCAAAGGTGATCGTCTCATCACCTGGAGCACGGGCAAGGGAAGAAAACCAACGAGAGTCTCCGGTCATGTGTCGTGAACATCCCGAGTCACGAGCCAAACCTTTCCTTCCCTACCCGTGAACCCGAGTCAAGCAGAGTAAAGTCTCGATCTTGGGGTAAATCAAGAGTGATTTTGGCACCCAATCTTGAGTAACACGTCGAGCACATGAAGTAGTCAAGCACGGTGACCTCTATCTACCCTCACTCTCGTCACTCAACAAGCGGAAGGTGCAGAAGCGGACCGAAGTCGTTGTTGGGCTTGATCGCTCTGTAAGAGCGAGTCAAGACACCAGCAACATGCTGATCACGCCGCGGGTAGCTATCTCGACGGGGGAAATGAGATCTACCCTCAGGACGGCGGAAGTCACGACCAACGGGAGCATGAGGACAAAAACCAGAAAACTAGGAAAAACCAAGTCCTCGATGTTGCCCAAACTAATCAGCTGAAATAACTATAGACCTCGTGTTGGTCTTAGGTGCACTCAAAATCTGGGGCTGACCTTGAATACGCCTAGGAGACTCAACACGGTCTCTACGCGATCTGGGCGCTACCAAGCATCGATCGATCAAATGTCCATCCTTCGGCGGAAGGTGCAATGATACTTCACCTTCGAGAGGTAGAAGTAACATGATGAGGCTTCGCCGCCGAGAGACGAAGTCGCATGTGGAATCACCTTGCTGTCAGAAATCCCTTGGACAAAGCCTGCTGACTTAAATTTGACTTTCTCAGTCCTGGGGTTGACCTCGATCACACCTGCGGCTATGGGTCGGAGTACGGTAGGTGGATGCTTCCTCACATCCTCCAGAAAATCATATCCTAGACTTTGATTGAATTTGCAAATCTTCGATTGGTCTAGAATAAGATTAAGCTTCTTCTTGCCTCCTACAAATCTCTCGAGTGTTAGTAAGTCTTGACACTCCGGGAAGAGAGGTGCAAGAAGAGCGGGGAGAGAAGAGGCAGCAGGTAAGGGGCGAAGAAGAACCAAGCGCAGAGGAAAGAATGGCTTGTGCACGCACGAGCTACGATGGGACAATCCTACTACTAGCAGTTTGGTTCACACTCCTAAGCATCTCAACCTTACCCTTGGACTTCTCCCCCACACCAACAATCACATCACAATGAGTTGGTGACTTCACTAATTGATCCTTAGTTAGCTTCACATATTTTTCATTCAAAGCAACGAGCTCAAGTTTTAGTTTATCACAACTAATGCATGGTGAGCTAACAGGGTCCTTAGTCGCAAACTGAGCCATTTTCTTATTTGTATCAATCATTTCTTGAAACGGCTTGGAGACAGATTCAAGTTCGGCAGTAAGCTTAGGACAATTCATACATGAAACAATAGGCTCAAGAAGAAAAGCTTGTGATTCTGCAATTTTATGATCTGCTCGTTTTAGGTTCATCTTCAAATTATTACAACTTTCACAAGTCTCAGGCAGATCGAGAAGCAATGTATAAAGACCTCTAAAAGCATTATCCTTATCCTCACATGAGGTGCAAGAAATAGTCTCAACAGTAGAAGATGAAACAGGAACTACCCTGCTCATCTCAAGCTCAGCAAGAAGACTAATATTCTCCACCTTAATCATATCAAGTTCAGAGGACAGACTATCATGCAAGGTCCTTAGTCTCTCCATGTCACCCAACAAAGCACATCATGTATCACAATCATCACGGGAGGAAGCAGATGTAAGTGAAGTAAGCTCCCGTGATAGTCTAGCTACTTCCTTCTCCAACTCAGTACAACTAGCCCTAGACTTAGCATGAAATCTACCTAGCTTAAGGAAAGCATCATTAAAATTTGGGCGTGAGTAAGGCTTACCTCGTCGAGTCGGATGCATTTCATGATCGCTTAGTTCGCCCTCAAGGGCCATGAAGCACAAGCCGAAGAAGTCGTCGTCACCTTTGGGGTCTTGGTCACCCGTCTCGTCGTCGTCGCTCCACCCCTCCACCTCGCTGAGGTCGACGTCATCGAAGGCGGTTAGGACGTGATGGAACAGTTTCTTGGCCTTCCCAAAGTTGCGGAACTTCTTCTTGCCTTGAAGTTGCGCTGGAGGCTTTTTCTTGCGGTTCTTGTCGGTGTAGTCGTTCTTGCCCAAACCGCCGTAGTCGTTCTTGCCTTTCTCCGGCTTAGGCGGTTTGCGTATGTGGTTAGGGCCACCACTCGAAACAAATCACGGGTCCTCCTCTCTTCCGTCCCTCCTCCTCTTGTAAGCATGGGAAAATCTTGAGCTAGGAGGGCTAGCGCTCATCTGCAAGCTGCTCTAGCGATCATCGGTTATGTCACGAGCGATGAGGAGAAAGCCTAAATCGGCTCGAAGAAGAGGATCGAAGTGGGATCGGTGACTAGGGCCATCATTGCGACTTGACCCACGAGACTATGTCAATCTCGTGAGTCTTGGTAGCGAATACAACGCATCAGAGTCAAGGTCGAGAGGTCCGTGGTGTCCTGATGGTAGTCACCTTCATCTCCCAAACAAGAAGGTCAGTCGTGAGCATCATCAAGTGTTATCGAGTCGGGTATGTGAGACCGGCCGCTCGGAGGTTGCTCAAGATCTTGTGGCAGCGCAAAGCACTCATCGAGGACTGCCAGCGAGCATTTCAAACTTGTTGTAATCTCGCGCGGTCTGTCGAGCTGTCTTAATCTGGGAGGTGCCCTCATGGTAGCGTTGAGGTCACCCGGATGTCAAGTCGACGTCGGATGAGAGATGCGATCGAACTCGCCTGCTCAAACCACAGGTTATGATGTTCCTTGCCTTTGCGTTTGCCTCAGCGTCGACCATGTTTGAGCATTGGCGTCTTCATCGGCGAGGAGACAAACCGAACATTGACCTTTCGCGGATGGCGTAGCCACGAGCCTAGATGTAGGTCTCCATCAGGCTCTTCGGAAGGATAGTCCATCCCATCGAAGATCGGGGCTTGGCGAGTATTTGTGCATTGCCATGGCTCACGGATCGGTTAAGATCTATTGAAAGAGCTAGCAGGCCATGATACCAGTGTAGGATCGAAAATGGTATCGAGCCGGTTAGCTCTGTCTATAGATCTTAACCCGATCGTGAGCCATGGCAATGCACAAATACCGACCAAGCCCCGATCTTCGATAGGATGGACTATCCCTTCGAAGAGTCGGATGGAGACCCACATCCGTGCTCGTGGCTACGCCATCTGGCGAAGGTCAGGTTTTGATTTGTTCTGCCGATGAAGACGCCAATGCCTAAACATGACCGACGTTGAGGCAAACGCAAAGGCAAGGAACATCAAACCTGTGGTTTGAGCGGCGAGTTCGATCGCATCTCTCATCTCGACGTCGGCTGACATCCGGGTGACCTCAACGCTACCATGAGGGCACCACCCGATCAAGACAGCTCGACAGACCAGCTCAAGTGAGATTAGAACAAGTTTGAAATGCTGTTGGCGAGTCCTCGATGAGTGCTTTATGATTCACAAGATCTTGAGCAACCTCCGAGCGGTCGGTCTCACATACCCCCGACTGGATAACGCTGATGATGCTCACGCACTGACCTTCGTGTTTGGGAGATGAAGGTGACTACCATCAAGGACACCACTGACCTTCTCGACCTTGACTCTTGACGTTGTATTCACGCCTCAAGACTCACGAGATTGACATAGTCTCGAGGTCAAGTCGCAATGATGGCCCTAGTCACCGATCCCACTCAGATCTTCTTCGAGCCGATTTCGCGGTTTCTCCCTCTGCGCTCTCGTGACATAACTAATGATCGATTAGAGCGACTGCGGATGAGCGCTAGCCCTCCTAGCTCAAAAATTTTCCCATGCTTACAAGAGGAGGTGGGACGAAAAGAGAGGAGGACCCGTGATTTGCTTCGAGTGTGGTGGCCCTAACCACATTCGGGCAAACTGCACCAAACTGGAGAAGGGCAAGAACGACTATGGCGGTTCCGGCAAGAATGACTACACCGACAAGAACCGCAACAAGAAGCCTCCAGTCCATGCACAAGGGAAGAAGAAGTTCTGCGACCTTGGCAAAGCCAAGAAGCTCTTCCACCGCGTCCTCACCGCTTTCGACGACCTCAGCCCCAACGAGGTGGAGGGATGGAGCGACGACGACGAGACGGGTGACCAAGACCCCAAAGGTGGTGACGACTTCTCCCAAGATGTGCTTCATGGCCTTGAGGGCTTAATCGAGTGACAATGAGTGCATCTCGACTTCGACGAGGTAAGCCCTACCTACGACCAGCTTAATGATGCTTTCCTCAAGCTAGGTAGATTTCATGCTAAGTCTAGGGCTAGGTGTACTGAGTTGAAGAAGGAAGTAGCTAGACTATCACGGGAGCTTACTTCACTTACATCTGCTTCCTCCCGTGATGATTGTGATACATGTTATGCTTTGTTGGGTGACATGGAGAGACTAAGGACCTCGCATGATAGTCTGTCCTCTGAACTTGATATGATTAAGGTGGAGAATATTAGTCTTCTTGCTGAGCTTGAGATGAGTAGGGTAGTTCCTGTTTCATCTTCTACTGTTGAGGCTATTTCTTGCACCTCATGTGAGGATAAGGACAATGCTTTTAGAGGTCTTTATACATTGCTCCTCGATCTACCCGAGACTTGTGAAAGTTATAATATTTTGAAGATGAACCTAAAACAGGCAGATCATAAAATTGCAGAATTACAAGCTTTCCTTCTTGAGCCTATTGTTTCATGTGTGAATTGTCCTAAGCTTATCACGAACTTGAATCTGCTCTCAGCGCTTCAAGAAATGATTGATACAAATAAGAAAATGGCTCAGTTTGCCACCAACTCATTGTGATGTGATTGCTGGTGTGGGGGAGAAGTCCAAGGGTAAGGTTGAGATGCTTAGGAGTGTGAACCAAACTGCTAGTAGTAGGATTGTCCCATTAGAGTCGGCTGTGCGTGCACAAGCCATTCTTTCCTCTACAGTTGGTTTTTCTTCTGCTCCCTTACCTTCTGCTGTCTCTTCTCCTCCCTGCTCTTCTTGCACCTCTCTCTTCCGGAGTGTCAAGACTTACTTACTAACACTCGAGAGATTTGTAGGAGGCAAGAAGAAGCTTAATCTTATTCTAGACCAATCGAAGATTTGCAAATTCAATCAATGTTTAGGATATGATTTTCTAGAGGATGTGAGGAAGTATCCACCTACCGTACTCCGACCCATAGCCGCAGGTGTGATCGGAGACGCTTCGTTTGGGCGTGTCATCGCCAAAGGTACAGTGCGCGTTAATGAGTCTTTTATTTTAAAAGATGTTGCCTTGGTTAGTAAGCTGCAGTATAATTTACTTTCCGTTTCTCAGCTTACTGATGATGATTTTGTGGTGAGCTTTAAGAAAAACAATTGCAAAATTCTTGATTCTTCTGTAGTCCGGTTTATGGATTTCTCGCTTTGGGAGGATCTTTCGTGCTGATTTTTTGAGTCTTCTGGTGATCCTCTCTGGTGTTTGGTTGCTTCAGAGTCCCGTGACTTGACTTTCTGGCATAGGAGACTTGGTCATATTGGCTTTGACCATTTGACCCGAGTTAGTGGCCACGATCTCATTCGTGGTCTGCCGAAACTCAAGATGGTCAAAGATCTAGTTTGTGCTCCTTGCCGGCACGGCAAGATGGTTGCCGCTTCCCATCCTCCAGTCACAGTTATTATGACCGATGCACGTGACAACTGCTCCATATGGACACGCTTGGACCGACTAGAGTGCGATCGGCAGGAGGGAAGTGGTATGTTCTTGTCGTGGTCGATGACTTCTCGAGGTATTCTTGGGTATTTTTCTTAGCCTCGAAGGATGAGACGTTTACACATTTCTGAGGTCTTTTCAGTAGGCTTTCTGTTGAGCTCCTAGGTGCCTTACGAGCGATCCGAAGTGACAATGGCCACTTCTTCATCTCATCCTGGACCTCCTAGACATATTCAAAAAGACAATCCTTCTGAGCAGATTATTGGAAACCTTTTTGAGTGAGTTACTCATTCAAAATCTGTCATGTCTCTTTTCTGTCTCCATTCTGCCTTTGTTGCCTCATTTGAGCCCAACGACGTTTGTCATGCTCTCTCTGACGAGTCTTGGGTCAATGCTATGCATGAGGAGTTAGAGAATTTCGAGAGAAACAAGGTCTGGTCGCTTATTGAGCCCTCACGATGTCACAATATCATTGGAACTAAGTGGGTGTTCAAGAACAAGCAGAGTCAGGATGGTGTGGTTATTCGAAATAAGGCTAGACTGGTAGCTCAGGGGTTCTCCCAGGTTGAGGGTCTAGATTTCGAGGAGCCCTTTGCCCCTGTAGCTAGACTTGAGGCCATTAGAATTCTACTTGCCTTCGTAACTTCTAAGGGTTTCAAGCTTTACCAGATGGACATCAAGAGTGCCTTCCTCAATGGCCTTATTGAGGAAGAAGTCTATGTGAGACAGCCTCCTGGTTTCAAAAACCCCAAATACCCACACCATGTCTACAAACTTTCCAAAGCATTGTATGGACTTAAGCAGGCCCCTAGAGCTTGGTATGAGAGGCTTAAGTCCTATCTGTTGAGTCATGGTTTTGAAATGGGTAAAGTAGACAAGACCTTGTTCATCCACTTGACTTGGCACCGATCTTCCGCTCGTCGCATTTATGTGGATGACATCATCTTTGGCGGCTCCTCGCATGCTCTCGTTTCCCAGTTTTTCGATGTTATGAGCTCGGAGTTTGAGATGAGCATGATGGGCGAGTTGAGCTTCTTCCTTGGCTTCCAAATTAAGCTGCACTGGAGGGTACTTTCTTGCATCGAGGCAAGTACACTCGAGACCTCAAGCGCTCGATATGAGTGATGGTGGCGGGGTCCACTCCGATGGCTACATCAGTTCCACTCGACCCAGATGAGAATGGCGAGCCAGTTGATCGGAAGGAGTATCATAGTATGATTGGCTCCCTCTTGTACCTCACTGCCTCGAGACCGGACATACACTTCTCCGTGTGTCTTTGTGCTCGGTTTCAGGCTTCTCCTCGCGTATCTCACCGCCAGGCGGTGAAGCGCATCCTTCGGTACCTTCGAGCTACCATTGACTATGGTATCTGGCTAACTAAGACTCGTCCTGTCTTTCCCTTAGAGCCTACTCGGATGCGACTTTTTGTTCGATAGGATAGAGCAGGAAGAGCACCGGACACCGCCAATTCATTGGCACTTCTCTCGCTTCTGGTCCTCAAGGAAGCGGCCCGATGTTGCACGATCCCTCGCTTATAGGTTCTAGCGAGGTTGGGCCACTCTCGCAGAGGCAGTGCGTGTTGCTCCTTGTCATTAGATATCTAGTTGATAGTCCTGGAGTCATATGGGGTAGAGGAGAGTCAGTCTGAGCCATAGTTGTCTCTATATCTTGTCTATGCTTTAAGGACTACCTTTCTTGATTTCCTCGCCAGCTTCTCGTTTTTATTGCTTTGGTTCAGGGGGAGTTCATTTGGGAAGTTCTAGATCTTAATGTTGACCTAACTCAACTTGAACTAAAAGCTGCATTTTGTGTTGAGGGAGAGCTGGATTTTCTGCATTGTAATATAACTATATTGAGCCTTGATTATTATCATGTTATGACATGCTTAAAATGTTTTACACCTTGCCATGACTGTGCTTATTTGCTACATTTATCATGACTTCATATGTATAAACTAGCTTTTGCCATGATAAGTTAATTAAACATGCTCAATTTAAACTGAAACTTGTCATGTTAGCACTCGAGTTTAGTCTTTCTTGAGCTATCCTTTTATGATCCATGCCATGTCAACTAGGCTGAGTTGAGCGTTGAATCTCTATTGAGCTGTTTTAGTCTCTTGATGATGCATAAGTTTAGTACAATCTGTTAAAAAGCAAAAGATCTCTTTTGTGCGAAAACACTGATCTCACCATATTGATTGGAAACGACCATAAGTTTCAAAAGAAAATATGTCATTTGTGCTCAATTTGCTTAAGCTACTAAAAGAACCAAGTACTTGAACCAATGTTTCACTCTTGAGCGTATAACACTCTATTTGGACTCAATATTAGGGTTGAGAGGGAGAGGATGGGTTGAAAGTCTTGTAATCTTCAATCTTGTTCTAATGTTCATGCGTATCGGGACTCCTTTGTATTCTTCTTTTGATTTGGAATGAAAATCTGAAATTTTTCTCCCGTGCTCTCTTGTTCCTTCGATACCCTCTGTTCTTGATTTCTGAGATTTTCAATTTCTTGTTGTTTCTTGCCCATGAGGTGTAAAATGGGTTGCTCTATGATGGGATAGTGCCTCAAGGTCATTTGATCGAGTTTTCCCAAGAGCAAATCAAGTTTAATCTCAGATTTGGTGTTTTGTGCTCTCTCTATATACTTCTAGGGTTCTTGTA
Source organism: Bonia amplexicaulis (assembly GCA_036346245.1). Lineage (NCBI taxonomy): Eukaryota > Viridiplantae > Streptophyta > Magnoliopsida > Poales > Poaceae > Bonia > Bonia amplexicaulis. The sequence goes on from CM070740.1 coordinate 15,187,988, forward strand.
AGAATCGTGTTTTCTTCTCTGTGATGGCTTGAATCTTGGCTTATAGAGTCCAGTGAATATTGCTAAGATATCTGCAAAGCCTCTTGGCCAAAGGATCAGTGTTGGAATGGAAGTTTGGGTTTTTGGAGAACCCTCTGTACTTTTTAAGTTTTTATCTCCTCTTTTGATTCCCAAGAGGAATCTTGAAATTAGTTCTTGGCTAAGTCTTCTGGGAGTGTTTCCTAGTCATCCTCCAAGTTTCCCAAGCCAAGAACCCAACAATCTCACGAATTTCGGGTTTTTCAAAGTTTCTGCGTCTGTTGTTCTTCGTGCGGTACTACCTCTCCTCGAAAGGTACTACTGCTCAAAGGTACTACCACAGTTTACACAGCGGTACTACCGCTCAAAGTTACTACCGCAGTTTACACAGAGGTACTACCGCTCAGCGGTACTACCGCTCGTATCTGCGGTACTACCGCTTGCTGGCAAAATAGCCCGGAATTTATTTTTCTCTCTGGATTTGATTTATTTTCCTGATCTGTGTTTTCCAGTGAGTTTCTTTTCTGCTGTGTGAGTACTTGAGGGGAGGATTTTAATTTTTGAAGGCACCATTCACCCCCCCTCTGTTGCCATTTCGGTCCTACATATTGATTTTGGCACAAAAGTTGAAAATGGTGTTCGTTGCCTTTTTGTTTCTGCTACTTGAAAATTTTCCCGCACTGCTTGTTTTAGATTGTAGTTTAATGAAGGATGTGTAAATCTAGCTTGCATTAACCTGAAGTTTCTTGCAGTGTAAGAATTTTTGTAAATTTGTAACTATGAAGCTTATCTTTGTAAAATTGTAAGTGTTCTCTTGTATATGCAGTGTTATGGGCAACCTACTCGATATCTTGTGATGTTGTAATGGTGGATTCTAATCTTAATGGAATAGAATGTGTTGTTGTGTTTGTTGTTGTATTTGCTTGTTTTCAGATGATATAGTTAACATTTCTTGAGGCTAGCCGAAAATAAGAAAAAAATTAGGTATATAATGAACTATCACAAATGGTTTTGTGGTATAAACCGTCTGTGAAGAATTATCACAGATGGCTTGAACCAGAAACCGTCTGTGATGGGAAAGTATCACATATGGTTCTATATACCAACCGTCAGTGATACTCACACATCATAGACGGTTGGTAGCTAGAACGATCTGTGATGTGTGAGTATCATAGACGGTTTTTAGTTCGAGCTGTCTATGATAGTGTTTTTCACAGACGGTTCTAGTTACAAATCGTTTGTGATATATTTATCATAGATGACTCACAAACCATCTGCGATAGCCTCTGATTATCACTGACGCATAAATTCAGATGGTTTAAAAATCGTCTGTTATGATAGTTTTGAACCGTTTGTGATTACTCTTTTTGTAGTAGTGTGTGCAACCGACACCTGAGATGGTGTCCACACAGTCTTTCGCCGAATGTGTCCTATGACCAGACCAAAGGAGCAACAAAGCAAGAGAGTCGAGGCATATCGAAAATGCCTAGAAGCCGAATGACCATCATGGAGATCCTTCGAGATCGGAGAACGGCTTCTCTTTTGACATTGAGAAAGTAAACTACACAACATAAAGTCACAACTCATAACTTACTTATACGTGATTTAGATGAATGATGTCCACATATTTCATAGTAACACAAATATAGTCTTGCACACCGCATAATTTACATGAGTTAGAGATAAAGTCAGATCCCAAATCACACTTGACTGCTAAAATTATATCAGTCGGAGTAGTAATTGTTTCAAAACACCCTTCCGATGAGATCTTATAGCAATAATATATGCCAATATGAGAAAAAACAATTGTCCACAAATTCTTCTAGAAAGTAGTCAGGCTGCTCTTGTTGATATTTCTCAAGAACTACAAAAGGAACATTAAAGCACTGTACACTTAGATTTCAAAAGGCATGAAACAAATCACACACTCCAGTTGTGTTAGGTTTTATGAAGTAGGTCATGGCTACTGTCTCTTCCTCCTCATCATGCTGCGTGTTGGGTTTAATTGATGTCTTAGGCATACTGGATAGTCGCAAAGAAGGCGGCGAGTACGCCTAAGACAAAAACCAAGCCCAACACGTAGCATGATGAGAAGGAAGTGATAGCATCCATGACCTACTTTGTAGAACTTGACACACTGGAGTGTGTGATTTTTTTCATGCCCTTTGAAGCCCAAGTGTACAGTATTTTAATGTTCCTCTTGTAGTTGTTGAAAAATACCAACATGAGCAGCATAACAACTTTGCAAAAGAATTTGTGGACAATTGATTCTTGTTTTCTTATCTTGGCATATATTATTACCACAAGATCTCGTTGGAAGGGTGTTTTAAAACAACTACTACTCTGACTGACATAGTTTTAACTGTCAAGTGTGATATAGGATTTGACTTTGTCTTTATCTCATTTAAATTATCGGATGTGCAAGACTATGTTAGTGTTACTATGAAATATGTAGGCCTCATTTATCTAAAGCAAGAACAAGTTGTGACTTTATGTTGTCTAGTTTACGATTTTACTCCTAGCGACAGGGCATGATAAGCAAATCAAGTACATTCAATCTTAACGAACTCTCCGACGTTCGATGACGGCTCTCCACCTTGTTGATGATGGAGGTCATTGGCCCGAAGGGAGAGTTCAACTCTGATGACAACAATTAATCAATGTTCAAATATTTTATTCAATTGTAATTCATTCAATTGCAACTCATTTAGTTATAATTCATTTGTGAGATCAGCGTAATGATTATCATGTGCTATAGGATCTGTAATTATATGTGATTTGCTTGCTTATTTTCAGAAGGCATGACTAGCATTTCCTGAAGCTAACCAAAAAACAGAAATTTTTTTAGCTATACAAAGAACCATCACAAACAATTTTTTATATTAGCCATATGTGATAAGTCACAACACAGATGATTATTTTTCAAAACCGTCTGTGATATATGACATATCACAAATAGTTATTTTTAAAAACTATCTGTGTTGTGACTTATCACAGACGGTTTGGGAGCCATCTGCGATAACCACATATTATCACAGACACAATAAATTAGACGATTTATAAACTATCTCTAATGAGGGTTACGAACTATCTGTGATGACCCCATATGTGGTAGTGTAAGAAAAGTCAGTCCAACCTAATGCAACCTATTGAATGAGAGTTTTTGAGTTATGGTAGCTTCAATTAAAAATGAGTTGGGATCATTTAGAGCTACCTTCGATTGGAGTGGGAGTTTGGGTGGTAGCTTCGGCGATGTGACTCAATTTTTCTTACAAAGTATTGTATGCCCTTTGCAACAATTAAATGTAGATTTTCCCCTAGTTATTCAAAAATGTTGCAGCATAGAAAGTTGCAAACAAAGTCCCTCTTTTTGAGAGGAAATATAGTGTGTCGATATCCATGCATTGCAATTTTTTTCAAGGGCTATCCATGCATTGAAGACAAGCAGAACTACTCATAGTGGGCCCTTGTATTTGAATAAGCAAGCAGTTCCCGCACGCTTTTACATTGCCTCATGAGCCAAGTTGCAATCCCTTGGCCTACTCTATCCTTTGCACATGGGCCTGGCTAACCCCAGTAACCACCCAACCCAGGGACCTCCTATGTGTCGCTCGCGCGGCAACTAACAACATGCCGCCCACCCCAACCCATCTCCTAGCCCACGGCCGCTTGTCGACCCATGGCTTATGAAGGCAAGCCTTCCACGCAGCAAAAATGAAAATGGCCGCATGCACCCTGCACCTCTCAGCTAGTGTCAGGTGCATTCTTTTCGGCTATGACTTATGATTTATAGCTGCTGCTTATATTTTTGGTCCTAGTGCGAGCGCTCGTGCGAATGAATCGAAAATCGATAAGCCACTTCTAAGGATACCCCAATAAGCCACTTCGATACAGCGATGGAGAAGTCATCCCATTTATTTATTCGAGTAAAGCCATAAGCTAAAAAGAGTTTTTGCGAAATAAAAATTCAAACGCTCATTAGTTTTAAACCATGTGTCCAATTCAAAATCTGTTTGAAGCATCATGTTCCTTACGATGAAATCTTCAAAACAAGACCTCACTTACATATATTTAAATTTAGTAATAAAAAATCATATGCCATATGTTCACATAATAATAAATTCTTACATCTTTTACAAATATAATCACCGTATTATTGTTGATTATGATTAGTTATGCAAATAAAGTGTGTCAACGATCGAGTTACTGATCTTATGAAATAATGTGAGAAAGATGGCTGAAATCCTTAGGAGATAATGGATATGCTCTTTGTCACTATGAACGGGTTACAAAATGCATTTACAAAGGCCTGAAGCTAGCCCTAATCTCTATGTTCTTCCCACTAGATGGAAGACTATGATTCACACGACCTACTTGCCTCTGAATTGTCTTTAATCTCCTTGAATGTGATTGAGTATTTATTTTTCTATCTTCTCTCGTCAACCCTTAAATACTATTGAAGGGTCGTCAATTATCCGCCGGGGAAGATGCCTTATGAAATCAGCGTGTCTGATTGGAGAGGTTGTAATTGTTAGGGAGAGGATGCTTGATCATCGGTTGTTGTTAGTAGGAGACGAACTTGGGGAACGACTGCGTTGTGATTGTTTGTCAGAGACTTAGGACTGAAATGTCATGCTGTTTTACGTGGATAAGACACGAATTATATCCGCCGCATGGGAGAAATTATTTAGGAGCGAGGCTAGATACCAGTCCATAGATTCCCCGAGTTGTCATCCTGTCGGGCAAGGTGCATAGTGCTTCTCCGACCAGGGTATTCGGGGAGCTGCCTTTGGAGGCTTATAACCACGGGGGTCTTCTGTCCTAATTAAATATTAAAACCATTTTTAAGGATTTATTCAATCCTAATTAGCTAGCCCTCAAACTTTTATGTGAATTTATAATATGAAAGCGGCTTTAATTCATTTTAAAGTTGAGAAACTAACTAGGAAACTGAAAGGTTTTGTGTCCATTGGGCTTCAGGTCATATAACCATTATTTGCAGATGGGTAAAAATCCTTATAAAACCCTTAGTATGTTACCTGTTGGCTTCACACTTTCAGAAAAACATTTCATCTTCTTTCTCTGCTCTAGCGCTCTTTGGCTGTAGCTTTGAATTCTTTCGATCCCTTTTGATTTTCTGCCACTTAGCCAAAATGTTGAATCTGATCACTGATTGGCCAACATCTAAGCTGTAATACCCCAAAAGTGGTTTGAGAGATAATCGATTAATTGGAGGGAGAGACCTTATAGAAAGAGTTAAATAATAATTTTTAGAGGGGGATTACTGAAAATTTCTAGCAACCTGGGCCTGGGCTTTGGCCCAGGAGTGGCCGGCCTAAAGGGTGGGGGAGGTGCCCCTCCCCCACAACCCTAGCCACCGCACCCCTCTCCCCCTGGAACCGCACCCCCCTCTCCTCCCTGCACCTCCACCTCTCCCCCATTTCTGTCCCTTGGTGCTAGAAGAAAGGAAGGAGGATGAAGAAGGGGAAGAAGAGGGGTGATCCCAAGGGGATCCCCTAGGTAACTCTCCTTCATCTCAAATTCCTCTGTTATTTCTGTAATTAGGGTTCTTAGCCCAAGAATTGGTGGGGATTAGCAATTAGATTCCCTGATTAGGGAAATCTTGTTGTCTGTCTATAGATCATTCAGCTGCTTGTGACTATTTCTTGTGATTTAGACCTACGAAACAATTTTTCCTGCGAGTCTTCCCAAAAGGAAAATTATAGAGGACGTCGAGACCCATCTACTGCATTTGTTTTAAAATTGTTGGCCGTGGGATTTGGGCGTAGCAGTATCGGGAACCTCGCTGTCTGTCAGGGGTGCAGACTGGGGTAGATTGCTGTTCAGGTGTGATTTAGGAGTAGTAGCTGATTTTTATGTTTTTGGTCACAATTGAGAAAAATATGGCGAATTCAGTAATCTAACTACTGTATAAAAATCATAATTTTTAGAGCCTTACACTGTGGTTGGGATGCGTTAAAATCTGGCTGCCCAAATTGCTAGAACAGAGAACGTCCTCTGTTTTGCGTGTTAAGTTACACCTTGATAGTAACGAAATAAAAATAAGTGATCTACATGAAAATTGAAGGTATTTAAGTGAGGAATATAGAAATATATCTGTATTTGCAAATGGTTTAATAATCTTAAAGATACAAAAAAATTAAGCAGCGCTGCTTCAGCGTGTAGAGTGTAGAACCGTTAAGCGGAGAGGGAATTGCGGGTTTTGGGCGTAGAGGCGTTTACTTCTCAGTTGTGAATATTGTATTATGATTTTGTGATGAGTGGTGCCTTGTGAACAGGTGGCTTCGCTCCTGATCGTGCTTGATCCCTTCACTCCTTCGGTAAAGGCAAGTATAATGATGGTTTAAATTGATATTGTGGAATGTCAATGTTTGATTTATATTATGAGTAATTGTGTTCATGGATGTGGTGAAGATGTACCAGTGATGTTCATGGTTGTTTGCAAGTTATGGTTTTCATGAGTAATCCTTGTGCATAGTTGTTGTGGATGCAAGTTTTATTAAATTGAGACCTTCACACATATGCATTCATATTTGCTTACTGAAGACTTGGTCATATGGTGACCAAGCATTTGCTGAGGTCCCCGTCATGTTGATGACGGGCTAAAGGTCCCCATACTTGCAGAGTATGGGCAATTGTCCTGTACCGGATAGTGCGAGCATGGGTGTGCATCGTCGGATGCGCACTTTGCATTACCGGTAAAATACAAAAGAGAAAGAGATAAAGATATTGTTGATCATATTGCATAGCATGTGTTTTGAAGTGACAGTTGGATGTTCTTATGGAATGGTGCACATGTATGCATGTCATGTATTGATAAGTAATTGTTGGATGTTTTCATGAAATGAGGAACATGCATGCATAGCATGCGTTTATAAGTAACTATTGGATGTTCTTATGGAATGATGTACATGTATGCTGTTGTTACCATTTATTATATTTGCTGAGTCGATGGACTCACCCTTATTGTTGTTGTGTTTTTAGGTACCTTTATGAGATCGGCATGCATGGGGAAAATAAAAGATTAGTCTTGTCGCACTTTGCACGATCTACTTATAATGGAAAGAAAGGAAGAAAAAATTAAATACTAGATGCATGAACTACTTAAGTACTGTTTGATTATGGCTTGCCGTCTGTGCCTTTAATCCTAGCCATCAGCTCTCTAGAGGACAAGATTAAAATACTTCAGATTAAATAATCACTCATTTCACCAATTATATATTTTCTGATCGGTGTGTGGTAATTCTCTTATGGTGTGTAGATGGTCAGGTCAGAGAGTGGTGAGTTGACTTAGAGCTCGAAGGATGCTCCTCCAAGTCCTAAGAGGCATCGAAGTGCGAGGAAGTCGTACAGAGCATCAGGATCACATCATGCTTCATTGACCACTACTCCGATAGTTCCTCCGAGTGACTCTCCGACCACTCCTGCTACCGCACAAGCTTCTAAGAGCAATATTCCCTTAGAGGTAGGCTTCTACTACCACTCCGAGAGTTTTTCTTATGAGCCTGTACCTTCTCTTATAAGGAGAACAAAGAAAACACACCGACGGGAGTATATTTCTTGGATGAAAGACTTCGTCGCCAAGCTCACTTTGGTTAGTGACAAGGCGGAAGAGAAGAAAGAACCGCTGATCGGAGCCACTTTGACCGTAGAATCAATGGTGATACCAAGTTCACCAGTAATGGGCTCTAAGGTGGTCGTGACTGACCGGATTGAAGCTCCGGTAGTCATCCCTCAAGTTTGAAGTGCACTAGAGGAAATGATTGCTCCGGTAGTCAAGGGAGTTCTAGCCTCCAAGCAGGTGGTCGGAGAAGTTGCTTTTGACCGCCCCATGGAGGGTTCGACTAAGGATAAGTATATCTGGCCGGAGGACTCAAAGGGTCCAACCAGCCCTACCAGTGCAGTACTGGTAAAGTTAGTTGAGAAGAAGAAAAGGAAGACAAGCGCTCTAGACTATGCTCCAAGGCGTTTCAACTTCAAAACAAAAAGAACCAGGTGTGTACCAGTAAATATTCATGTAAATTCATACATTTGAATTTTTGATGTTTTAAAGCTCTTATTTCTTACTTTTTATTCTTATTTCTTTGTAGAACCTTTAGTACTTCGATCAGTCTTGATCCAAGTACTCCTCATGAGAAGGCTCCTAAAGAGGGAGTGGTCGAGGCATTCCCTGAGCGGATTGAGGAATCGACAATAGCTGTTGCTACTCAGGAACCTTTGGTGACTCTGACCCTATCAAAGGATGTAGAGGTGGTTGAGAAGTCTCAGTAGGATCTGATTGCTGCTGGGAAAAATGTGGTCGAAGAGGAGGGAGTAGGTATGCTTCCTCCTTTCTTTGGAGGGCCTGAAGTGAAAAGCTCTTCCTTGGTCAAGAAGTCTCCACACCTAAGGGACATCCTTGATCAGCTTTAGATTTTCGACAATCAAAGGCTCGAGGAGCTTTAGTGGAGAAGGATCTTGGATTGTTAATTGAGGACAGGTCCCGAGGTGCTATATTTTGCATATGCTGATAAAGCAGTCTAGGTAAGTTCTTAGGACCACTCTAAGATGCCTTTTTGGACCTTTTTTGAAACTTTTCTAAGTTTCTACTTCTTTTCTTTTCTAGCACATGGTGGAGAGTATCGCTTTGGTAAGAGAGATGACCAGGCAAACATTAGCCTTGGAGAAAGAAAGGGCTACTCTCCATTAAGAGGCTAACAATTGGTGACATTTCTTCTCATTACCTTCTGGTTTTGAATTTTTATACTTAGCTTTTCTCATATGTCAACAAGTCAGGGAGCACTGTTAAGGTGCTTTGTGCTTGACTTCTTATTTTCGCCGTATAAGAGTTTATTGAGTTTAAATAGCAATGTTGTATTCTTATTTATTGAGATTTGATATTTCTTCTTGAGGGCATGTGCCATCAACGGTGATCGTATCTATTGTTTTTCAAGATCATTGTTTTATCCTTTGGTTTTATGTCTTTTGCGAATGGTAACATCTTTCTATGTGCAGAAATTTACTTTTTATCTCTTCTAAGAAAGGGATAACCGATTTGGGTTACAAGTCCTCACGTTGCCGCCATTGCTGCGCACTCGAGCTCTTCAATGCATCTGTTTCTCATCCTTTAAGTCCCGAGCAACTTCGCCTTTTGAATGCCCTTCACTCCCACACCCACTTCCATCTGTTTTCCATGGCCTTAAACCACATTTATGTCGTCGCGCCCATTTCCCGACCGTCCTATCTCCAGTGAGTTATTCCGCCGACCGTTACACCTTCCCGCCCCCTATAAAACCCTCCTCGAGGATCCCCGTGCGCCGCCGCCCCTTTCCCCTTTGCCATTTCTCTCACTCCGTGCCCGAGACGACCTAGCGTCGTTTCCTCACTTCACCGATATCTCCGCCGCCTCGGTCCTCTTCGCACCTCTTCGACGTCACCTTCGTCTTCCTCGTGCCCCAGCGATCATCCTCCGTCCCTCTGCCGGTCGAATCCGCCGCCGGAGAGCCCCATCGCCGACGCCCTTGCACCGCCTTCTTTGCTTCCTTGTCGCCAGCCACCACCGAGCAACCCCGAACCTTGGCGCCGACACCTTCGTCTTCCCCGAGCGATCGCCGTCCTCAATCACCACTCCTCGGGGCCGGAACACCATCGGAGCGCCGCCGCACCGAGAGCCGCCCGTTGCCGCCACTTCCTGCTCGTTGTCGGCCACCCCTACTCGTCATCGTGCATCGCCTCAGGTACTGACGAACTCCCCACCTTCTCCTCTTGCCTCGTCAGCGCCCGTGCTCGCGTGGCAGCTGCGTGGCAGCCGCGTGGCAGCCACATGGCGCCGCGTCCCGGCCACCTCAGCGTCGAGTGCCACGCCAATCAAGTGTGCCACCTCAGCTTTCTCTTTGGTCCATGGACCCAGTTCACCGTAAACTGGCCCCACCTGTCAGTGAAATAACACATTTTTCATTGTAAAAATAATTCGGCCGAAAATTGAAAAGCCAATGCTGACATCATAAATAAAATTTCCAGTACGAAAATAATTCCAGAAAATCAGCCTTTTTTCCTTTTCTTTAGAATTCAAACTTCCGAGAGCTCGTTCTCTTTCGTTTTAACTCCGATTGGACCCATTCAAATTTCTAAATTCTTCAAAAATTCCAATATCTCCATGTCTGCAATCATTTCAAATATTTGAAGTTTATTCGGCATTCCAAAAATTTAAATTTCAAATTTGAAAATCTAGTTCATTTTCAAAGCCTCAGTTCCATTCAAAATTTTATGTGCACTTCCAAGATTCAAATTCAAATCTTGAAAAATCTCCATAAAATTCATTCTAATTTTTCTTTGTCCAAATATTTTTCTTGGTATTTCTCTTTTTCTAAAAATAATGAGACTTTCCCTCCCAAACCAAAGTCTTCTTTTGTTCAAGCACGCTTAACTCCATAATTCTCGCCACATCTAGTACCATAGATTCTTGGTAAGCATTTGTATTATTCCCATTTAGCGTAATATTTCTTCTCCCTACCTTTGCTATTCATCTCCACATATCAGACCAATAAACACTTTATTCTTCAGCTAAAACCACCTTGAACCCTGAATGCATGCAAGCAAAATCAATTCCCGCTTACCAAATTAATTGGCATGCAGCAAAAACACATCTATTCATTGCCAAACATCAATTCCATTTCAGTTTTAATCATTAAAATTTTAGTTTTTCAGTTTCTTGCATTCAAGCATTAAAAACCGATATTGCACATAACTCAGCCAAATAAACTCATTCCTCCTGCTCTTGCCATATAAATAGAAGCTCCACCTCCATTCTATCCCTGAGCAAACCATCAATTTAATTTGGTTTTGGTGCAGCCATTTGGTAGGAATCATGTTTTACCTAAAACCGGTCATTTTCGCTTCTCCTTGTCGATTCGTCGCCTCCGATGAATTTTTAGCCCGAGCCATCCGACCAATGTCTACTAGCTCTTTTATCTCCGTCCCTTCGAGGGTGATGCAGAAGTGTTTGTACCATTCCGGCCATCGAGTCATGGGGGATCCTGTTGTGAAGAATCGTTCATGGCATCTGGATCGGTATCACCGATTGCATTTACTTCATGACTCTAGTAGGAATCTTTTGACGAACTCTTGTCAAAACTAAGGGAGAACATTCCACTGCTTAAGCAAGTAGCCTCCATGATGGGGAACGATTCGTAACCACCACCTTTGGAGGGCTTTGTAGTGGACTCAACCTGATCCGATGGATTGCTAATCAGATACTGAGTGTTATCATCTTTACTTGACTTTTTGCTGGAGGTAACTTCATCGACACTGCGACTAGGTGTTGGTTGGATCCCAAAATGCGTAGAAGCCATTGGTGAATAGTTGTCACCCAAGACTACATTGAGAATACCCTGACTCTAGGGGTGCAAATGGAGCGGATAATTCCCGTCCGTCCGACCGACCGAAGGCATGCGGAACAGATACGAAAGGGGTAGATTGATATTCGGCACTATCTGTGTCCAACTTCGACTCCAAGGAAAAAATATAGAATATGATACGGGATAAGTGATATATGTTCGTATATATCTGTATGTCAAATGATATGAGGAAGTCTGTTGTGAATTCACCTAAGAACAAAATAACATATAGGTAGATTGTCACATCTAAACAAGCGGGAGTACTGAGTGTTCTTCCTTCAACATCTTAGTAATTAGTCTCTCCATGTTCTCTCTGATTGTACCATACTATCCAATGTCCTGTGCAAAGAAGCGGATAATTTCCGTCCGACCGATCGTCCGAAAGATTATAGAATGGATACGGAATGGAGAAATTGATACCGACATTATCCATGTCTGACTCTAAGGAAGAATTATGGAATAGAATATAGGATAAATGATATTCGTCCGTATTTGCTCCGATTGCACCCCTACCTGACTCTCGGATCATGGCATCGCGCTTTTATCGTTGTGTTCACCAGTCGACAGTACTAGACTTGTAGAGGTGTTGAGCGATTTCGATGGAAATAGGGGAGGTCGATGATTGCTGAATAAAGAAAACTTCATGGATTCAACACCTTCTTCCCCACGGAAGGCGCTAGCTATCGACGATTGAGTCACCGATCTTAAGAAATAATATAAGAGATTACTGGAATCCTTGGGAGAGTATGGATGCTATTTATTACGATGAATTGGTTACTATATACCTTTACAAAGCTTTGAAACTAGCCCTAATCTCTATGGTTTTTCCACTAGATGGAAGACTATGATTTCACACGATCTACTTGGCTCTAAACTGTCTTCAATCTCCTTGAATGTGATTGAATGTTCCTTTTTTGTCTTCTCTCGTCACCCCTTAAATACTATTGAAGGGCCGTCAATTATCCGTCGGGAAGATACCTTATGGAACCAGCACGTCCGATCGTAGAGGTAGTTATTGTCATAGAGAGGATGCCTAATCATCAATTGTTGTTAGTGGTTGACGAACATGGGGAACAACTGTTTGGTAGTTGTGTGTTAGAGACTCAGGACCGAAACAACATGCTGTTTTAGGTGGATAAGACACGGATTCTATCCACTGCACGGGAGAAATTATCTGGGAGCGGGTCCAGATACCAGTTCATATATTCCCTATCCAATCGGGTAAGATACACAATGCTTCTCCAACCAGGGTACGCTAGGAGCAGCCTCTGGAGGCTTACGACCACATGGTCTTCTGGCTTTAATTAAACATTAATGCTGTATTTAAGGATTTATCCAATCCTCATCAAAGTGGTTACTGGGGGACAGGGCCCAATCAGATCCCTATTCCCCATCGAGGCCTAGGAATGGGAGGAATTACTCCCCAATCATGAATCGGGCCCAAGGATTAGGGAATAAACAGAGATAGCGATGTTCCAGGGGTCCCCGCGGGGGATGTCATCCCTAGTTCCAACATCTCATCAACAATGTTTCATACACTTGGTTTCCATGTTAACGATGTTCTAATGGTTCATCGGCGTCGGGAGAAATAATAAATATTAGTGCAATAAATCAAATGTGCTTGTGCAACAATTCAAGACTAGTCGTGAAACAAATAAAAAGTATTTTTTGAGCAAACCAAAAATATTAATAGAAAAATCGTGAAACAAATAAATGAATATTTTTTATGAAGTAAATGCACTTAAGAAAAAAGCTACTGCAATATTCGAAAAAGCTGAAAACTAAATAAAAACTAAGAGAAAGAAAGGGGGAAAAAGAGAGAATAGACATGCCATGCGCTTGCAGTTGCTTCCACCGAAGAGCCCATGAGAGCGAGGCATTACAACCCTTGCCCGGCAGGCCCCACCAGCCAGCCTCTTACTCGGATCACCCATTCGCTCGTTCCAATCCCCAGCCGGGCAGCTGGTCGCTCTCGCATCTCGCGCGGCTCGTGAACAAATCCCCCTAATTAAAAGCAACCAAAGTAAACTACTACTACTACTGTTCCTTCTCTCCCACCTGTATTAATTAATCGCATCACGAGATCCCCCTTCTGCTCCGGCTCCCGCTCCCCCCTCCTCATCACCCCCACCACCCAACCACCTATCCCGCGCTTGCCTCACTCCGCGCGAGACTGGGCTCGCGCGGCCGCCGGAATCCCGCGGCGAACCTGTCCTCTCCGCGCCGCGCCTCGCCACAGGTCAGCCTCCCTCCTCCCCTCTCGTCCTATCGAATGCGGCGGTTGTTTTGCGTGGGGGGATCTGGGACGGATGCGAAGGCGCGGGATTCGGGGGCTTGCATCGGCGTGAGTCGGTCGCGGGGCGGTGGGGATGCGGGGGTCGGGGAGTGGTGGTAATGCTGTGTTCGCCGCCTTGGTCAACGCCGCGAGGGTTTGACCTTGCGTGCCTCGGACGATGGGTGAGCTGGATGAGAGAGAGGTCGGCTGCGCTGGTTGGTTTCTGGATTAGGTCACACGATGGCGGTGATGCGTGCAAGGTTACGAACGCTCGTTGGTCAACCGATGTGGTGATTTGATCGAGTTTGGGGTTTTGGCTGCGCCCTGCGAGTGGCCGGCTCCAGGTTATGAACTAGGGGTTTCGTTGGTATGGTCGGGTGTTATACTATGCGTAGCCTCTGTCGCCGGTATAACTGTTCCATTTGAAATTGGTGGGTTTTTTGGTCTGTTCTAAAAGAACCGTGCTTGCCCTTGACCTATGAATATGATATGGTATAGTGTCTCATCCAGTACTAGCGTGGCTACTGCAATTACTGGCTGGAAATTGGTTTTGGGCTTTAAGCGGCACGAACTAGTGTTCAAACCCTGCATGAGTGTACATGTTAGTCAAACATGGGACTGTTGAGTTGATGTCATCACATATTCACATCTGGCTACCTGTGGCGGTGCCTTCACCTTTTGTCTCTCTCATTCCTTTTGAAATGTATGTTTGTTGTGGAGTTCGACGGCGACTGGAGTTTGAAGTTTGATAGTGACTGCCTTTATAATCTGGGGTGGAAGCGAGACTGGAAACTTTGAAATTCAGCATGGTGGATTTGCTTTGTCCGTGGTGGGCGTGAAACTTCTGTAGATATGATATCTTGTTGTGTGTGTTGAGTTGGTGAAACCGAAAAATTCAACAACTTTATATTATTTTGTTTGACGGTTTGTTTAAGTCAGAACTTGAATTCCTGAGATGGTGATAGATAATGTGCTTACTGTATGCACTGTTAGTTGGATCCTATGACTCACGCTGTTGGCCTGTCATGCTGCATAAACTAGACTGCTTTTGGTGAGATGACTGTTCTCAATTAATCTTTGTGTACTCGAGTACACCAGAAGTCTGAAGCTCTGAGCAACTTGTTTCTAGTTCTGCTCCTACGTAGCAAGAAAGTTAAAATAACACAAGCTATGGTATTATCTGTTCTTATTGTACTGACAAATATGAGAACCAGCATTCTGTAGCAAGAAAATAATTTCCATTAACACGATAATTACATAAATTTGAATAAGGATGTATCTATACAATATACCTGTTGATGTAATGTTTCAAAAAAAAAGTGATGGAAATGGGTATAAGCGATGCACACTGTTCAACCAACAGATTGAGTGCATTAGTTTTTTTGACAGAAAGACTGTTGGTTGGTTCTGAACCTAAGTGTTGTGAGTCCCATGAGGATGCATATGTTGATTTGATGGAAAGACTATGACTGTATTGACAAGATCAGATTAATGTGTTGGAGATTTGATAATTAGTTCAAAATATGTTCACATGATATGTTCGTTATACTGAAATTGAGTAGCATGAATAAAAGGATCATTCATATTTCATGGTGACCCTCTTATGTATGATGTGTTGGTCAACAATTTATACACATTGTAATGAAATTATCATCCGAGCATGCTGAAGAAAATTGCATCTATATAGTGGAATTTGTAAGTTGAATAAGATATGTGCTAATCCACAAGACATGTATTTGAACCCATGGATCAGCTTTCTAATATAAATCAGATCGCCTCAATTGTAAACCATTTACTGGATCCACACTCAAGTTGATAAGAGTTGAACTCACTACATTGAGTTGAAACTTTGTAAACCATTATATCCTCAATCTGTAGGATAATGCAATCTGAAGTTGTGATTTCATAATCTCAAATTTGAATATATAGTAAAAACACAGAACTTCTGTTTGGTTTGTTCTAAGTTTAGATCCCCAATATTACAGAAGCAACTACCCCTATAAACATGTCTACACCCATACAAAGTGTTGCAAAGCTACATACAAGAAAAAAAGGGTTCTTCTCTGTTTAAGAGATATATCTTTGCATTGTTGGTGTAGTTGCATGGAGCTGTGGAGTCGGTTTTTGGTTTGATAATGTGCACTTAGTAAGTCAGGAAAAAATGTTAAACGCGTATATTGAATTCTGTCCTGGTCAGTGAGACCGGGGTTATATTCATGTGTCGGACCCATGCTCCTTGTATTATCAATGACAGTCCAATTCAGCTAGTGGATTAGGACCTAACGTGCGATTGGCATTTGACTGAAGTCTATTTTCAGTTTTGCTGCTGAATATCTACTGCACTTTTGGCATGACCACATGAATGCAGAAGTGTTTTTTGTTCCATTACTTGCTCTAGTTCTAGGAAAGGAGCTTATGCACACCTAATAGTCAGACCACATGTTTACTTTAACCAATTTGTTTTGCTCCTTCATTTACGCATATGTTGACCGTGTAGGATGAAAGACATAGAATGATTCTATATTTGAAGATATTTTGGAGATGGATGATCTGCCAGATGATCAAGGGCAATCCGAGACACACTCATCAGATCCAAATTGGTGGCCCACACGCATGGAACACAAATTCCAATCCATTTCCCTGACTCAACAGGAAAAGAATTTGGATTCTGCAGATTCATCCCTTGATTGTAGGGAAGTTGACCATTCATTACGGGCTGCTCAGACATTATGGTCTACTGGATCTCTATCAAGTCCAATACCTAATGGTTTCTATTCAATTATTCCAGTAAGTGGATCTTATTTGAGACATGGAGTAGTTAAAAATGTGAGTAACTTATTTGTACAATTTATTTCATCTCCTCATTTTGAACTTTGCAGAATAAGAAACTCAAGGAGTGTTTTGACACTATTCCTTCTCCAGCTGACCTTTTTACCCTTGGAATAGAGGGATTCAAAGCTGAGATTATTCTTGTAGACTTAGAGAAGGATAAAAAGCTATCCGCAATAAAGCAGCTATGTGCAGCACTGGTTAAAGGATTGAATTCTAACCCTGCTGCAATGATAAAAAAGGTCGCAGGTTTGGTAAGTTCTCTCCGAGATTCCTTATGCAATGGAGGACAGTGGATATATATTGTTCTCTTCACTCATGACACTGCATGCTGCAATCTTTTCATGGTCAATTGCTTTTGAAATGGTTTACAAAAACTTTTCCTACTTGGAACTGTTCCATTTTGTTGTTCTGCAACTTTTTGCACCCTTTGATTCTGGTCTGTGGTGGACTATACTTGCTGCTCGAAGTATAAACAATGCTTTTCTAAAGCATAGATTGTTTTTAGTTACTTTTTTCCAGCCTGTACTGGTGTCATCTTAATTACACATTTTCTTACAAACTTAAAGTATTCAATGGCCATTGTAGGTTTCTGACTTCTATAAGCGATCAAACCCACAGCTCAGTCCTGCAAGAACTTCCTCTGAAGAAATTTCTCATTTCATGGAAAACCGGGGAGTTCAATTGCTGGGGCAGATAAGACATGGATCTTGTAGGCCCAGAGCAATATTGTTTAAAGTTCTTGCTGACTCTGTCGGTATAGATTGTAAGCTGCTGGTGGTACGCTTTCTTACCTTCTCATTAGTATGTTTGAAATTTGTAATGGGATTATTCTCCACCTGTGAAATTCCTGAACCCTACATTAGTATGATTTTTTAACATGTGCAGGGCATTCCAAATGAAGAATTTAATGAATACTATGACTCATCCAAACATATGTCTGTTGTGGTTATGGTGAAGTCTGCAGAGTTTCTAGTTGATCTAATGCGTTTTCCAGGACAACTAGTTCCATTGTCATCCAAGGCTATCATCACGTCCCATATATCTGCAGCTGGAGAGAGTGACTCAGCTGACTATGATTCTTGTGATTCTCCTCTTGAACCTAATAGTCCTCTGTGTTCTCAACGGTATGCTTGTGTACATTTTTTCATGATATCTGGGGGCAGAGTGCCATCCTTTCCAATTGCAGCATCTGCTACTTAAATGTGCAATCCAAGCTGCTGGAATACTATCCCCAATCCACCATTCATGGAGTTAGGATTTTCAAAACAGACATTTTATTTCATGATTTTGTTGGGTTTCACCTTTTATTTAGGCCTACCTCCACCACAATATTTTTCTCTTTTTTGGTGTACAATAGCATTTGGAACATATGCTTCTCCAAAATGTTGAATGTTGCAGCAGTTGGGCACAGATTTGTAGCATATGGGAATTTTAGTTTGTCAACTATTCCCTCCATCTCGCACAGACCAAGGTGGCAGTGTGGCACTATATCTAGGAAAAAGTTAATGTTATTGGACCATGCATACTTATATTAAATGGCATACTACAACTTCTCATCCACTTTGTCAGTATCAAAGGAGGGGTATATGGTGGAAATATTGCAATAATTACACTTTTGATCTCCGCAATGGACTTATATTGTAGGACAATGTTTTCCAAAAATAGCGACTTATATTGCGGGACAGAGGGAGCATGTTCATTTTATAGAATTTAATGCTGTTGTTATTATATGTAGACAAATTGTTGAGAACTTTGTGATGTCTTCAACATGTCTTCTTCAAAGTACGATCAGTTTGTTTACGAAAAAAGTTAATCGGTACTTGTTCACTGCTTTGTTGATGTCAGCTTTGGGGCATTTGTATGCTTCAAATGCCGGTGGAAACTTAAAACCATGGTTTGGTTGCCAGCTTATATTTGGGAATATATAGTCTTAAAATTTTGAAGACAAACTTCTGAGGGTGGAACTAAATAAATATAACGTTCAAGTTCTTTGATTTGGTCTGTGATAAGCACTATTTGCACTTTCTGTGTCTTTTTCAGGCTAGAGCAAGATGATAACAATAGATCCTTCAAAGTCCCATCTCTAAGAAACATCATGCTTAGATCGACAAACTCTATGGAGGGTAAATTGAGATGGTAAGCCATATAAGATACAACCGAGCTTGCTCATCAATTCCATCCTTTTTTTTTTTTTGCAATGTCCACTTAACTGATTAACTCCAGAATAACTCATCTAGTTTTTTTATTTAATGCTTTACCAGTTTATCACATAGTGAACCAAATGTGGCCAATGCCTTCTGTGGTCGCAGCCAGAGGAAAGTTGTGAATGAACATCAAAGAACTGCTAGTTCAAGGTATTAATGCAGTCAACTGCTGCAACTTTGACCACTAGTATGCATAATATCAAAGCATGGCTGCGGGTGGCTTGACTTTTGCAAATACATGGGCTGTGCAACTAATTTACAATTATGTTGGGATTTGTGCAATTTATTCTACTTAAAATGATGGGTGTATTAGGCAACATTTGGATTGTTGGAACTTAGTTTGAACCAAAAATCTTGGTTACCATCTCAATCTTGTACCTGGATGTGCATTACATATGGAAGAGAACTAAGGTCCGTATTGCAAAGACAGTTTAGTCTTTAGGAATTACGATGTTCTAATCATACTGTACCAAATGAAGCTTCTTAATACTAGCCTGCCAATGACATGACATGGACTACAAAAGTTTTTAATAGTTGCTAACTACATTATCTAGATGACTAGTTGTGATAAATGCACTTTCAGGGCCTGTTCTTTTAGGCTTTTGAAATCAGCTTTTGGCTTTTGCTACAGTAGCTAACTTTCAAACGAAATATTTTCTCAAGATGGGGTCTACAAATTAAACGATATACACGTTAAAAGCCCAACATCTGTACCAACCAAAATCGCAAGTGAGTATCTGTCTTTCCGTAATCTGTACCGTAAACAGCCAAAAGCCATAAGCCGCAGCCGAAAAGAACAGGCCCTCAGTCCTTTGCTTTTGGGCTTATTTTAGTCCTGCTTTCTGATTAGCGAAATCAGTCCCTCTACTTCCAAATTGGGCTTGGTTAGATCCCTTACTCCATAGCATGCTTTTGGATGGAAACACCAGCATGATGAGGCATGTCATGGCGTGAAGCTGAGTTAGCACTACATTGAGCTTAGTCAGCACCATTGTCCTCTTGCTCTCTTTGATGGTTAGCTCCACATGGCATTGGCAGCTTCACACTGTGCCCTGTCATCTACACTAGCAATTTTTTTTTTGTCTAAAACATAAAAAGGGACCAAAGTAAGGCTGATTTAGAAGTAGGTGACTAAAATGAGTTGGAGAGACGTAAAGGGACCGTAATTATCTGCATTTGTCCTTATTTATATATCTCATTCTATGCTTTGTTTGCTGCTTGTTTTACCTTTCTATTCTACATTGTTAATTTATTATATTGATCCTTCTTTGCCATATATGTGTTGTACGTGTGGTCTAGAATTTTCTACCTTCTTTGAAGATTCAGTTTGATATAGTTTAATTTGCATTTCTTTGTCCCTGTAGTCCAGAGCATCCACTGTCCAGAGCTCGCGGGCGCTCTATGCTGGGTGATAGACAGTATGGAGATGGTGTAGCTGTATCAAGGTACCTCAGTAAGTTTCTCTTTTGTTCATTTGTTTAAAATCTGAATCAGCAAAAAAGCAAATTCTGAGTTCTTATTCCCATGATTTGAAATAAATGCCCCAACAGCATCCATAGCAACATCTATGATGCTTCAAATATGCCAAGTAATGTGAAAATCATAATAAAAAAGTGAAGAATCCCTGTTTCTGCATGTAATTGTTTACTATATTTTCTCAGAACCGTTAACATAAACATATCTACTAACCTCTAGGTATCAAGTTGAACCCATCTGAACGGAGTTGTTCTTTAGGGTATCAAAAATATTTTTACACTTACCGTCTATAATAATCTAATCAGTACACTTATACTGTGATTATCTGTGCTCAGCTATGGGAGCCAGCTTTCCTCTGGAAGTTATAAAGTATTAAAAGTCATTTGACAATATTGCTGTCAACAATGTTGCTAATCCTGCAGTACTGCTTGCTCGATGATAGGTCAGATGGCGCATCAACATCAAATGCACATAGATCACGGCGAAGAAGTATAAGTATTACCCCTGAAATTGGTGACGATATTGTGAGGTTAGTAAACATGACTTTTTTACTCTCTGAACAGCAGGACTTGTCAAAATAAGGAGTAAGAGTCAGTTTTGTGCTAAGTCAAAATTTCTCGTTGTTTCAATTATCTTGTAAGCTTGCTTAAATGATGTAAGTACTTGTGTAGGATTTCATTACTGAAACATTAGTACTGAAAATATGTATTGCAAGTACTAAAATCACTGGAACAAGCACTGAAATCACCGAAAAGTACTGAAATCATTGAAACAAGTATAAATGTTACTGAAAACCATAAGAATTAGCGTTAACATAGGTATTTTGGACTATCCATGTTCAATTTATCTACAGCCAAAGGCTATATTAAACCTTATGGGCCTACTCATATTGGCGTCTGCTTCTAACTTTTGCTTCCAGAAGCAGAAGCCAGTATGAACGCCCCAGCTTTTATAAGCCGTTTCTATTCATCAGTCATTACTTTTCGCTTTTACATATTATAACATATTTTGTATTTTATTACATCACAATTCCGTAAGTCGCATGGTGGTCCGAATTTTGTAATGTCTTTTGTTGCACTGTCTTTCTTGCATAACGTACTACTATTCATTAGTCATTACTATTCATCAGTCGTTTCTATCAGTCACTACTATTCATCCGCCGCAGTCAAAAGCCATTAGCAAAAGCCAATACGAACAGGCCCTATGTTTCACTCCAATCCCTTGTTATTAAGTCGCGCGACTAGTCGCGACTAATCGTCGATTAGTCGACAAGTCGGCACACAGGCACCGACTAGTGTCATCGACTCGACTAGTTGCGCTAGTCGGTCGACTTGCCGACTAGTCGGTCGACTTGCCGACTAGTCGGCGACTAGCCGCGACTAGTCGCGACTAGTCAGCCAGCGCGAGTCGAACGTCTAATTGGTTCTTGCTCTGATTTTCATCCGTTTGACGCTTTGTTTTTCCACTTACTCCCATCTTCTTCCTTTATTTTGCTGCTCTGTTTCAGATCTTGATTCTAGTTTTTTTCTGTTTTAGACTCGGGCCGATGCTTTCTTCTAGAGCAAGATCCGAGTATTCTTCCACTCTGAGCCTGGGTAGCAGTAGCAAGTAGTAGTGGTGATAGAAGGTAGTTAGTAGTAGAAGCAACAAGCAAGTAGTAGTGGTGATAGAAGACAGTTAGTAGTAGAAGCAACAAGCAAGTAGTAGTAGATTAGTCGACGACTAGTCGGGATTAGTCACGACTAATCTCCAAGTCGGTAGCATCACGACTCGACTCGACTTTACGACTTAATAACCTTGCTCCAATCATTAATTTTCTATTTCACTAATTTAGATCTACACAACCATTTTACTCCGTGCCTGTGCATTTAAGCAGTATGGTTCAGATTTTATAAATTTTACTAGATTTTCTTCTTTTTTAGTTCCAAATTACTGGCATGTAACCCACTTTGCTTTTCTATTCTAATTTCTACATGGAATGATGGAACCAATTATTTGTGTTTGCTAGTTTAATAATGATGTAAAATTTAAATTGTTATGTTTTAAACTTTAGGCCATTTAATGATTTAATATTGCTTTAAATCACAAATTCACAATTGACAATACTGCTATATGCATAATATTGCTTTGGCTATTTAGACACAAGCAAGATCAGACTTCAGGCATGGCATTTTCTGTTTTGGTATTTATTTTATTATTTGGAAAATATTTGTCTGGGCTGAAATTGGATTATGTTTTGCTTGTCTTCAGGGCAGTTCGAGCAATGAGTGAAAGCATGAGACAAAACCGCCTTTCAACGGGACATAATGATGGCAGTCCAGGACACTCAAATGATTCACAAAAAAATGTATGCTATTGCCTTTTTATGTGTTGGCAAATTTCGGTATTCAATTTTCAGAAATCTCTGCATAACCTTCTTATGAAGAACATGTTCTCTATGCATCATCCAATACACTTAAAAGTTTGTCGAAAGGGCTCTAGATTGCTTAGTTTGCTGGTTTACATATTGTGATTGATTCCATATAATATGTAGGAATCAATAGGTGATTTCAACGGTAATGAAGTATCTGCAATAGGACCGAATGTGCAGGAGGGTTCAAGAAGGCAAATTAGTACTCAGAAGGCGATATCATTACCTTCATCACCCCATCGGTTAGGAAGCCATGGTTCCGACCTCATAGGACCAGCTGACTTTCTTACAGCAGCAGATCTGATGTCCACTTGGAATAAGGTGTTGCAATCTTCACCATTTCTGAACAAGCCTTTATTGCCTTTTGAGGAGTGGCATATTGAGTTCTCAGAGATAACTGTTGGCACTCGTGTTGGAATAGGCAAGTATAATCTCTCAGTGATATATTTTGTGCTATATTCTGGAAGTCCTGTATCAGAAGTTATGCTTCTGTTGCCCTAAAAAAGCTATGCTTCCGTTGTGATCATATTTTGAACTTTTTTAGAAAATCAGAATTTGTCTAAAGTAACACATGTTTTACATTGACCTTTTAGAGTCTTGGAACTGAATTTTGCTTTACAGAGCATCCTGTTAAAGCTAATAGCTCATATTAATGTTTTTTTCAGGGTTCTTTGGAGAGGTTTTCCGTGGCATCTGGAATGGAACAGATGTAGCTATAAAAGTATTCTTGGAGCAAGATTTGACAACAGAGAACATGGAAGATTTCTGCAATGAGATCTCCATACTTAGGTTTTACACATAACTTCTGTAACTATTTTTTTATGAATTGTCTACAAATTCAGTTCTCTTATTATTTCCCTTTTTTTTCAGCCGTCTTCGACATCCCAATGGTATTACCTCCACATTCAATTTTCATTGCAGTAGTTTCAATTTAATGGTTTTGAATATTGATTTATCTTTCTGCGATGATCTTATTGGTCATACAATTTGAAAATATTACCCCCTCTGTCCTCAAATGTAGGTCATTTTTTTATTTTATTTTTTCACGGTCTCCAATGCAAGACTTTGACTATGTTTTTTATCATAGATTTTAACAAAAATAATATATATTATGAAATTATTTTGCAAGACAAATCCAATACCATTGTTTTTATATAGTCGACCTATATACTTTAATATATATTAATAGTCAAAGTTTTAAATGCTTGGCCACACGGAACCCACAATGACCACATTTGTGGACAGAGGGAGTATTTCCTATTGCTACAAGAAAAGGACTTTTGATGTAATTAGAAAAGCTTTCTAACAATGTATATTTTGCTTTGCACTGCAGTTATATTATTCCTTGGTGCATGTATGAAGCCTCCTCACTTGTCCCTGGTTACTGAATATATGGAAATGGGTTCTTTGTACTATTTAATTCACACAAGTGGCCAGAAAGGTAAGCTCAATTGGCGAAGGAGGCTAAAAATGCTCCGTGACATCTGTAGGTGAGCAGATGACACTTGTTTTTGGTGATTGTAGTTTATAGACGGTCTAGTGCCGCATATGTCTTAGAGTTTTTGTTGTCATGTCTAACACCTTGATTTGATTATTTGTTTGTACTAGGGGACTCATGTGTATGCACCGTTTGAAGATAGTTCACCGTGATCTAAAGAGTGCAAATTGCCTTGTTAACAAGCACTGGACAGTCAAGATATGTGATTTTGGGCTCTCCCGAGTAATGTCCAATGCTGCAATGAGTGACAACTCTGCAGGAACTCCAGAGTGGATGGCTCCTGAGCTTATTCGCAATGAACCATTTACAGAAAAGTGTGATATCTTCAGCCTTGGAGTTATCATGTGGGAACTTTGCACTCTGAGTAGGCCTTGGGAAGGAATACCATCAGTTCAGGTAAACATTATACTTATTCATCCCTTGTATTTTGTCATGTGAAGTAAACGACTCATGTGAAATGCTGTGTGTTGATGTATATTATGTAAGGTTGTTTACTCCGTTGCGAATGAAGGGGCAAGATTGGAAATACCCGATGGACCTCTGGGCAGCTTGATAGCAGGTATGATCTGTGTTATTTTTATGAAAGAGTGATTGGTTGCTATACTCTCGCACCAATTAGGGTTACTGTTGTTTTCCTAGATTTCAAGGAATTTGCAAATTGATTGATCAACATTGAAAAGGACAAATTGGTTCAAATTTACTACTTTTTGCTACGACTAATTCCCTTTTCTCTATGCATGGAAATCATTTCCTTACAAAATATAGAAGAAACTGATTGGACTTTGTGAAATACTGTCGAGTAATAGTATGGATTAGACTTGCTGTGAAACTATTCGCAGAAATGGTATGAATTTGCAATCTGCAGACATCTATTGCCAAATCTCCACTTTTAAAAATTTATTAAAACCCAAAAGGTTAATTGATTTTCCTACGCTCTAGTAAAGTACCTAATGTTGACCCTGTCTAAAACATGCTGCAATTTTGCTTGATAGATTGCTGGGCAGAACCGGAGAAGCGTCCAGGCTGCCAGGAGATCCTGACCCGTTTGCTTGATTGCGAATACACCTTATGTTGAGCTATTTTGCCTCTAGTCTGTATAGCGGTTTTAGAGGCAGCAAATTGGTCCGGCTTATATGTCATTTGTTTTCCCATTTCCCATCATGTTGACATCTTCAATGTTACAGCATCGATTTGTGTAAGCTTATTTAGTCAAATTTTGGTAATTTACCATGGGTTCGGTTGCCTCTACAAGCCGGTTACCGGTTTTGAACCGGCTAAATTTTATCAAACAAAATTTGAATGTTTGACCTGTTACCGGCCAAAATTGACCGGTTAGCGGTGAATAGGGAAACAGGTTTGACACAAAATTTTCATGTTGATAAGAAATGAAAGCTTTCATGTTGATGCTTCATTTAATACATTTTAACTACCTCAGCTCTAATATTTTCAATAGCTTGCAAACAAGCATAGTAACAATTTTGCTATCATTTTAAAATTGAAATTCAAATGTAAAATTTAAAACTTTTAGACCGGTTTTCTTACTGATCTGAACCGGTACAATTGGTACCGGTTGCCGGTCACCGCCCATTTTTTTATCCTTGTGCAATACACGGCGTTGTGGCGCACCGTTTTCTTATTGTTGTGAGGACACTACTCTTTTTCTGATTATGACCGTTCGATCCGTTGTATTACCTCATTCTATTCAACTGAACCCACCGGTTTGATTCAACGTTAGGAAATAAATATGAGATTCCTATTTTCTCGCATGCGCGTGTTGGTGTGTTCTGCCGTGTAGTCTTGTGAGCCGTCCGATTAGAGAGAAGCTAATTCAATTCTTTCATACTAGTCATGTGGGTAGCAATTTTTATCCTGTATGAACGCTTATGAGAGACGAGGACATTATACAATTGATCACATGGTGTATCACTGAAGTGTAGACCAATGGGTTAGCTGCACCTGATAAGCGAAACACATGATGCTTCTCTCTCCAGAAGCACCTGTTTCCTTTTTGAATTTCGAGAATCGCATGTTTCATAAAACAACTCATAGCTCTCTTCTGGTCTGTCCTCCGAAACATGTTTTTGCTGTTCATCACCAATGGTTTCTTAGAAAACATTATAGCATAATATGGTCAGCAACCTGATTTGGTCAACATGAGCAATTTATGTGTTACTTTGGTCAACATTTCGCAACTTTAACCAGATAGCAAGTTACTGTAGTATACTAGGCAATTCTCGAAATGTTCAAACTAGACTAAAACCAACACAGTAACGGACAAATTAATTTGGTTGAGCAAGTTATAATTGTCCTTGGGAGAAAACCAATAAGAGAGCAAGTTATGATACTATCGTAAACGAATCGACTCAAGTTAGGAAGTATTTCACATAAATACGAAAAACAAATCACAATGTATCTCAAAAAAATATGTTACAGCGACAGGCAAATTAATCTGGATATTACAAGCAAAACTAATATAGCATAGAAAGCATGCTAAATCAATACAAAAAGCAAATCATGATACATCCTAAAAGCAAGATACGAGTCAATCACACTTGAATTAGCCTCTTACAAAAATCCAGGTATCTAATAGGTGGGCCTTGATGGACCTTAGGCGTGCATACAGTCCACATAAGAAACGTGCATGATTTGAGCG
This sequence comes from Bonia amplexicaulis, assembly GCA_036346245.1. Taxonomy (NCBI): domain Eukaryota; kingdom Viridiplantae; phylum Streptophyta; class Magnoliopsida; order Poales; family Poaceae; genus Bonia; species Bonia amplexicaulis. The sequence goes on from CM070740.1 coordinate 15,214,750, forward strand.
AGTGCTTCGAACTCACAAGAAACGCTTATGATTTGAGCGAGTGCTTCGAACTCGCAACAAACGCTTGAGTGAGACGTGGTGGACAGATCAAGTAAGGCTTGAAGTGTGCTTTTTGGCATGTAGTTAAATATGGGTGTGCCTGTGGAGCTGCCAGGAACCTACGGTCAGACTGTAGCTACATCCAATAAATATTCTGAGCCTTCTTTATTTCTGACAGCAACTAGTATACTACCGGTGGCGGTGGCTCTCTCTGTTTGTTTGCACGAATTTTCTTCTCGGGGTGTAGATTTTGCTTGAAACACATGCATCTTCCTACCATTTCAGCAGCAGCAACACGCGCCGAACTCCAAAGCGACAGAAGGTAGAAAACCCACCAATATCGTGCAAGTATACACACAAAAATCACAAAAACTCCGTCGTGGGCGTGACGACCACCCGCGCGAGTGGTCCGGGCGCAAGCCACCTCATCCCGATGGCCGAGCTGGCGCGCCGGCTCACCGCGGACCACGGCTTCGCTGTCACGCTCGTCACGTACACCAACCTCTCCAACCCGGTCGCCGACTCGGCCGTCCTCTCCTCGCTGCCCGCCTTCGTTGCCACCGCCGCCCTCCCAGCCATTTCCCTCGACGACCTCCCGGCAGGCGTCGGCTTCGCGGTCGTCTGGTGTGAGCTCATGCTCCGTACCGTCCCGCACGTCCGCCACCTCATCCACTCCATGTGAGCAATAATCACTGACTTGGCTGTTTCGGTCTCAGTCAAACGGCTGTTCTGTTTTTCTGTCGCAAGTGTTCTGTTTTTCTTCAGTGAAATAGCATGCAGCAGTTAGTGGGTGCCTGTAAGTAGGGTCACGCAAGTAGTGCGGCTCCAATCGTGTGGAGTTTGTTAATTTCCTGCAAGTTTAGCAAGTAGTAGTATAGCAGTTCTCAGTTCCAGTAGAGAATTTTTCAGTGAAGTTCAGAGTTAAGTCTTTTGTGTTGGGAAAACTAGATTTAGACCTGCGAGCTCAGTCCATTGGTAGACATCATCTACTTATTCTATAAATAGAGAGTCCCAATTGTCATCACTTATACCTTGGGAAAGAAAAGGCAAAAAAGAAAGAGCCCCTCATCTCTCTGTGTTTAATCTTTTATTATTTACGCATTATCTGTGTTTGTCCATCTCTATCGCATAGGAGGAATCGCTCGGACTGGACTCGCTAGTGACGGTTTCTCAACACGTTATTACTATGAATTGCTCTGGTTGATCGCAAGGTAATCATTTGCAGATTACATTATCTATCTAGAACGCTTTAATTCCGCATATTTCGCTATCTAGATTATTTTCTACGGTGCAAATCCGTTCTAATCTACTGCGAGCGGACATGAAGATGCTAGCCAAGCCGATCAGTAAATTTGCACAAAGAGTAAATGTTGATTACATTATAGATTAAAAAAACAACGCACGGCCTCGCCGCCCGCATGCGGCCAAGCCACATCGTGCCGCCTGGATGTAGGTACGACCACCGCGTCGTGCCGTCGCACCTCCCGCACGAGGCTACACCGTTGGGCCACGGTGACACTCTCTACCTAAACATCGCCAAACTTCGTGTCACGCACTGGCTAAAGCCACGCCGCTTGCACGTGACTGCGACCGTGCACGCCGCTCGTACACACCGTTATGCCACACCGCCAGCATGCGGCCGTGCCACCGACACGCGCCACGCCTCCCGCACATGGCTGCCCCGCCGCCGCTGCTGCACGGCTCCTAGGCAATGTGTCACTGTCCTCCTCCCATACAAGGCACCGGCGTTGCGTTGCGCGTCATCACCGGCATGGAGCCACGCCTCAGCTCGGCCGTCGCCCGCCTCCCGCACGAGGCGCCTTCCGCATACGACTACGCGCCCATAGCCACACCGGCCCTCTGCCATGCTAACCCGCAGCTGCGTCGGCCGCCACCGCCAACCGGAAGCCTTGCTGATCGCCACTACACCGGCCAAGAATCGCTGCTGCCACCGCTGTCGTCGTCCCACATGAGCGCCGTCGCTCTGCCCTGCATAGCCTCCGTTGCCCCTCGGCCCTACACGAGCCGTAGGTCGCCCGAGCCTCCCGCACCACCGACTGCACGCGCTGCCCCGCTGCCGGCCCGAACGCCGCCTCCGTTGCATGCTCAAATGCGCCTCCGCCATATGTGTGAACAGGGGTAGGGGAAACCCTACCCCTTTCCCCCTATTTTTGTCGATCGGCCGTGGGCCTCGGTCGGATTGGGCCAGAAAAGAAAGAAAAAAGGGGGCCCAGCCAGAAAGAGGAAAGAAAAAACAGAGAAAAAGGAGGGCTAACAGCCAAATTTGCAAAAGGACCCTCGAAAAAATTTTAAATTACGTGAAACAGTTTCTCAGAATTGAAAATTTACGGATAAGCCCTTGGAAATTGTAGAATTCATTGAAAATTCATATTCCAGCACAAAGAGACTCAAAAATTCAAATTTTGAATTGTTTTTAACATTTGAAGCATGTTTAGCATTGTTATTATTACTTTCTATGCTTTCCTATATTTACTTACTGTTTTGATTAATTGTAATTATGTAAATTGCATTTAATAACATAAATTAACAATAAAATTACAAAAAAATGCATAGAAAATTCTGGAACATTACGTGAACCTTTTTTTACCATTGTCCATTTTATTTCATGCATGTTTATCTACAGTAAACTTATAAATTCCTTTTATGCACATGTAGATGAGATGTATTACGAACCGAGAGTTCGAGTAGCTGGCTCAATATGGTCAAAACTACTTGACTTGGGCTTCTGATGTCGAGATTGAACTTGGAGCTAAGAAGCTCCACGCTGTCATTGGGATTGGTGCATCAGAAGATGCCAAACCCACACATGAGGAAAATGATCAGGAGCTTCACTTCCTCAGGCACCACCCCTAGTCTCAAGAATAAGTACATGGCAAAGAAGAGCACGCTAGCATTATGGACTGCACTAAAGAAGTGGTTCGACAAGTTAAAGTACACCATTCTTTCTCAGGCAGAGTAGGAATGGATCCGACTGAGATTTACTGATTTCAAGACATTGGGGAGTATAATTCTACTCTGCATAGAATTTGCACCAATCTTCAACTCTATGGCAGGCAGATCACAGATGAGTAGAAAATTGAGAAGACCATCTCCACCTTTCACCCTAATGCAGTACAATCTACGTGCAACTATTGTCAAGACGGATATAAGGAGTATACTAAATTAATTGATATTATGCAAGTTGTAGAGGCTCAGGATGAAGTTCTCCGTAAGAACTTTGCCGCACAGCCACCTGTGAGCTCCGCTGGCCGTGAGGCCAACGCTGGGAGCTACAAGGTGTGGAAGCCTATAATGAAGAAAAGGGGAAGAAAGAGCAAACCCGTAGCCCAGAAAGGCAACTCACATGCTCCATAAGAGAGTAAGCCCAGCAAACCAAAGCGGGACGACAAGCCATATGGTCGGCAAGACCAAAGCTGCTACAAGTGTGGCAAATGGGGGCACTGGCGTGGATATATAAAGAGCCGCAACACGTCATCGATAACTTCTAGGCCAAGAAGAAGAAGAAGAGCGACAAATGGCAACATGAAACCCACTTTGCCTTCGTTGAGGGAGAAAATTTTGAGCAGCTGCTCGCACCAATGGAGGTTGATTCCACTCTTGCAGCAGCACCCTCCCTTGACATTGCAGCCGCCACCACTATGATCTCACAGGAAGAGCATCTTACCCCTGAGAAGATAGCAACTGAAGTCTCTGGTTTCTTAGTAGATTTAGTCTAATGCATAGAATGCATTTAGACTTTAATTGTCATTTACTTTAATGTGTGGAAGGAATAAGTTAGACTTTGCATTGATGGTACTCAAATAATTTTATCGTGATGGTTGGATGATATTAATTAATTCATTTATTCAGTCAATAATAGCATGATATGTTCTTATATTTGAAGTATTTTATTTATGTGTTAATTGTCTCCTACCACATATTAATAAATTACTTTATATTAGAACACATGTGGCGCCCTATAGAGAAAGTGTGCTTAATTGATAGTGGCACAATGAATACCATCTTGAAAGAGATGAAATTCTTTTAGTCGATTAGCAAGATTGCTGGTAGTCTTACAACAATCGCCGGTAGCGATGCTTGCATAATAGGCTCAGGAAAAGCCACAATTATACTCCCAATGGGTACAACTTCGGACATTCAAGAAGCCTTATTGTACTTAGAATCAACTAGAACTCTCCTACGTTTCAAGGCTATTCGTGCTAAAGGTTTTCATGTTGAAATTAAAGAGGAGTATAGTAAGGAAAGCCTACTCATTACAAAGCGTGAAGCAAGTGGAAAGAGAGTATTAGAAAGACTTCATTGGAATCCGGGCTATACTACACTAATATTAAGGCACACGTAGCCTATACTATCCCGGAAACCATATTTAGAAGCTCTAAACTCTTCTATCTCTAGCATGATAGATTAGGCCACCTAGGTCTTAGGATGATGAGAAATATAATTAACAATTCATAGGGACATAATATCGATGTAAATAATTTCCCGAATCAGGAAGATTTTGTGTGCCCCGCATGTGACACCAGAAAATTAATTACTAGATATTCTGCTCGGAAAGTGAAGGATGAAGTCTCTGCATTCCTGAAACACACCCAAGGAGACATTTGCGGTCCTATACAGCCACTGTTAGGGCCATTTAAATATTTTATGGTGCTCATCGATGCTTCCTTGTATGTTTATGTTTATTATCCGTGAGAAATTACACTTTTGCAAAGCTGATCTTGCAGATAATTCAAATTAAAAATAATTTCCCTGGTTATTATATAAAGTCCATCAGAATGGACAATGCATGAGAATTTACTTCAAAGGCATTTGATGATTATTGCATGGCAATGGGGATTAAAGTTGAGCATTCCGTACCACATGTCCACACCCAGAATGGATTAGTAGAAACATTAATTAAGATAATTAAATTTATTGCCCGACCGCTTTTACAGAATTATAATTTACCAATTATATATTGGGGACACGCAGTCCTACATGCAGCAACTCTCATTAATTTTAGACCATCGGTATATAACATCTATTCACCAATGCAACTAGCTCAAGGGTCAGCACCGAAAATTTCTCAACTCCGTAGGTTTAGTTGCAAGGTTTATGTATCTATATCCCCTCCATAACGTACTGCAATGGGCCCTCTCTAAAAGTCTGGGATATACGTTTGTTATAAGACATCATCCATAATCAGGTATTTAGACCCCATGACAGGAGATTTGCATACTGCCCGTTTCGCTGATAGTATATTTGATGAGGATAGTTTCCTGACATTAGGGGAGGAAATCAACTCTTTGATGAAAAATGATGAGAAATTATGTGGCAAGCCACGGGAATCCGCGCACATAACCCACGCACTAGTGAAGCAAATAGAAAAGTCCAGAAGATCATTGACTTACAAGCATTAGCAAATCAATTACCTGGCCACTTTAGTGATTTAAAGAGTGTGACCAAGTCGCATGTGCCGACACGAAATGCACCGGAGAGGGTTGAAATACCAAAGAAAGTTGAATGTATCTCTAATCCCGTCCAGAGGCCTCAGAATAAAAGGGCGAGAACTCCCGCCCATCAAATGCCAAGTAACCGGGGACGCCGGTGAAAAAGGATAGGAAGAACTTAGCACAGTCAATCATTGAAGTTCCCTAGAACCAGAAGGGGAGCTAGTTGAGACCTAGCACTAGTATGGCACCTTCAGAAAAAGGCATACCGGATCTGAACATTCCCATGGAGGGAGAAATCAGTATGGATGTGTGCGCACACATCAGAACTGAAAAACTAGAGGGACTTGCCCCCGCAACTGGAAGGAGCGGTGAGCAAGTAGAAGCACTAGAAGAATCAACCCATGATGAAATAGCTATACACTATGTGCACATGGGAGAATTCATGAATAGGATAACAACCAATGTTGATATTTATTTTGCAAAGAAAATTGCCACAATCATTGATCTTGATCTAGAGCCTGCATCGCTCGCTGAATGTAAGAAAAGATCAGATTGGGAGTTTTGAAAGAAGATAATAGAAACTAAACTATTGTCTCTAAATAAAGAGAGGTGTTTGGGCCTGTAAGCCGCACGCCTCCCTATGTGCACCCTGTAGGGCATAAGTGGGTATTTGTTCGGAAGAAAAATGAGAAAAATGAAATTGTAAGATATAATGCAAGGCTTGTTGCACAAGGTTTCACTCAACGTCTTTATATGAAGGTGCCTGAAGGCTTCTCTGTCCTAAACCAAGACAAAGCAAATAGAAATATGTACAGTGTAAAACTCAGAAAATCATTGTACAGACTTAAGCAATCAGGCAAAATATGGTATAATCGCTTAAGTGAATTTCTATGTAAGAAAGACTACACGAACAACGAAGATTGTCCCCGTGTATTTATACAACGATCCTAGAATGGATTTTGTATAAATTCAGTATATGTAGATGATCTGAATATCATCAAGACCTTGGAAGATATAAAAGAGGCGAGTTCTTACCTGGAGTTAGAATTCAAAATGAAAGATTTGGGTAAAACCAAATATTGTCTAGGCTTGTAGCTTGAGCATGTCCCTGAAGAAATATTAGTACACCATTCTACATACACCCAAAAGGTGTTAGAAAGTTTTAGCTTTGAAACGGCGTACCCATCAAAAGTATCAATGATCAGGAGATTTTTACAGCAAGATAAGAATCTGTACCGACATAGAGAAGAGGGGGAGAAAGTCCTAGGACCGGAATTCCTATAGGAGCACTTATGTATTTAGCAAACTGCACTAGACCAGACCAAAAGGTATTGGTAGGGAATAAAGGACATCTTCCGATACCTCCAAAGAAGCAAAGATCTTGGACTATTCTATAGAAAGAACCAAGACTTGAATATGACTGGCTATGTAGATGTTGAGAACCTGTAAGACTCGCATACAACTAGATCACAAACATGCTATGTATTCCTATGTGGTGGAACCAAAATTTCATGAAAATTGTCTAAGCAAAGTCTTGTATCAACTTCGACGAACCACTCGAAAAGCATAGCACTGTATGAAGCCACGCGAGAATGTGCTTGGATTCGATGAATGATTCACCACATCTAGCAATCATGTGGACTGAATATCATGCAAGTTTCAACAATTATCTATGAAGGTAATGTAGCTTGTGTTGCACAACATAGACGGGTTACGTGAAGAGTCATCTTACAAAACATATCAACTCTAAGTTCTTTTATGCTCATGAATTGCAGAAGATGGATGAAATTACGATACTGCATACTAAGTTATGTGAAAATCTTATAGATTTATTCACTAAGTTACTTTTAGTGTCTAATTTTGAAAGGTGTATATGTGGCATTGGAATGATAAGACTTAGAGAAGTGCAGTACTTAGGGAGAGATTCTTCTCGATCTCACTATTAAAGTTTGATCATGAAGATCAAGTACCCAAAGAATAAATCCCGTAGATTAAATGAAATTGGGTGAATTGTACTCTTTTTTCCTTAATGAGTTTTTCTATAGTTTCTCGGCCAAGATTTTTAGTGAGGCAATTTGTGCAACACAACATAATATGTATCATGTACTCTTTCTCCAAATTTCTCCCACTGAGTTTTTATGGAGTTTTGATGAGGTATGAACATATTGGATGAGTGTCCAAGGGGGAGTGTTGGGAAACCTGGGCCTAGGCCTACAAGCCCAGCCCATTGGTGGCATCCTCCACTTAGTCTATAAATAGGGGGTCACAATTGCCATCACTTGTACCTTTGAGAAGAAAAAGCAATAAAAAAAGAGACCTTCATCTCTCTGTGTTCAATCTTTTATTATTTATGCATTATCTGTGTTTGATCCATCTCTATCACATAGGAGGAATTGCTCAGATTGGACTCGCCAGCGACGGTTCCTCAACATTTTGTATTGTGTACCGTCCGAAAAGAGCTGGGCAATAGAAAATTCGGTGCATTCAGTTCTGAACATGTGTGTGCTCTACTTTATCTATTCTAAACATTGCCGTCACTGGTTAGCCAACTCTCGCGTGAGTAATATTCAGTACTTCATCTGAATTGGGTGTAGGGCGTGTTCATCGATCTGTTGCCTAGTTTCATCACTTGGTATCAGAGCAGGTGCATGCCCAAATACCCAAAGTTTAGACCTACAGCGATCACTACTCATCAGGCGGCCAAGGAGGGTAATATCTCGTTGCATTACCCAATGTTGTCTTCCTCAAACTACTCCACTTGGACGATCAAGATGGAGGTTTTCATGGAGGCCTAAGGGGTTTGGGATGTCGTTGAATACGCGGCCGAAGAGACCATGGAGAGGAAGAAAGACAAGATGGCTCTTGCATGTATTTATCAAGCCGTCCTTGAGGATGTCTTTCTGCAGATTACCAAGAAGAAGACAGCGAAGGAGGCTTGGGAGAGCCTCAAAACCCAATACCTACATGCTGACCGAGTTAAGAAGGCAAGAATTCAAACCTTGAAGAGTGAATTCGAGGCTTGTGGATGAAAGAAATTGAGTCCATCAATGAATTTGCTGGCAAAATCAATGCTTTGGCAAGTAAATCCAGTTGATTGGGAACTCTCTAGAAGATGATGCTCTTGTCAAGAAATTGCTTGACTCGGTGCCCGATAAGTACCTGCAAGTTGTGGCAGCAATTGAGTAGTTCTCTGATGTGGATGCAATGTGTTCAATGAAGCAATTGGGTGTCTCAAGGCGTATGCAGAATATACCCGAAGACGGAATGACAGGAACCACGATAGTCAACTCTTGCTAACACATGCCAAGTGGTACGCTCGGATGAAGCGTGGTGGCGGGGATTCATCATCAACTAGTAAAGGGGATGGCACCGACAGCCCAGATGGGCGTGGTCAGGGCAGAGGATGCAGTAGGGGGCGAGGTAGTACCAAAGGAGGTCAAGGATGTTCTGGTGCACTGCACTAGGATGGTGCAACCAAAGGTAAAGATAAGAGTCATATAAAGTGCTTCAATTGTGATTTGTATGGTCATTATGCATTAGAGTGTTGCAAGCCACGCAAGGACCAAGAACCGGAGGCAAACTTGACGCAGGCTCAAGAAGAAGAACCAGCATTGTTGATGGCTTTGTGCACTATAGAAATGCACAAGAGTCTGGGTGACATGGTAATGCTGAATGAAGACAAGTTAGTGCCGGCATTTGCACAAGCATGAACACACCCGTGTTGAGTCCAAGGTCTGGTATCTTGATAACGACGCAAGTAATCATATGACTAGCCAGAAGTCCATGTTTTAGGAGCTCGATGAGAAGATCACTGGGCATGTCCGGTTTAGAGATGGCTCAAGAGTTCAAATCAAGGGGAAAGGCTCCATCTTGTTGCAATGTAAGAATGAGGAACAACGACTTGAAGAGGGCGGCAAGGTGGTTGTTAACTTTATACCAGAAGAAAACGCACACATCGCAAATAAACTGAGAGAACACAGAAGAATTTCTAAATTTCTCTATTCTTTTATTTGCTCCCCTTTTCTTCTTGCTTTTCTTCTTTCATACAAAACTGGGTGCAAGCCTCCTCAATATATAGACTAATAATCTCCTATTTGCATATGTATTAGGACTTCAAGTTGGACACAACTTCAACTTGAGTTACACACGGAGACGGATTCTGCTACATCTTGAACTCGAAGTCAAGATTACTTCCGACAATCTCCCACTTAATCTTGACTTGACATACTGTAGTTTTAGTCTCAATGCATTATGAACTACCAGCCACGCCTCCACATGAAGCGTTCTATATGCAAGCTACATGTAGGAACTCAACTCAACTGGTACGGGTCCTCTATGGTCATTATCTTTAGGTCTCCAAGTTGCTCTATGACCGAAGCAATTGGGAGAAACTATGAGGGAACAACACAAAGCAATTTCTTCACTACATACAACTCTTCCACCTTCTCGCTAAGGGTCTGAATCTTGTTGACGATGATCGTCAATCGGATAGCGAAGTCATTGATCGACTCCGTTTCCTTCATACGTAGCACCTCGAACTCAGTCTTGAGAGTTGTACCTTTGCTTCCTTCACACGATCGGTGCGAAGATACATCATCTTCAACGCCTCCCACGCGGCTTTGGTCGTCTCCTTTTCGGCCAGTAGGAAGAGCGTCTTCTCTGGGATGCCCTGGTAGATGGCCGCCAATGCCATCCGATCCTTGTGCACATCGATGTTGCCATTCTCGATCACGTCCCACACAACTTGAGCTTTCATGTACACCTTCATCTTGATTGCTCATGCTGCATAATTGCTCATCGTGAGCATCGGATAATGCAGCGAGACAGCGGAACTCTCCTTCGCCATCATACTGGGTGATGCCTCGTCACCGGCGTCACCACTTCCCGGAGAACGCGATATGATCTTGAGCACGGATCAAGAACTCGGGCTACTTTCAAATGGATCTTGAACCAATGGAACAGAGAAAAAACTGCGATGTTTTTCTCTTTTTTTTCCTTGGTGACTTCTTGCTCCTTGGCTCTGATACCACTTGGAGTTGACGGACTTTTATGAGGCGAGCGACCGGACCGATGTGACTTCAGAATCTACGAGACGATTTAGTCGATTTTAGTCGCCAAGCGATTCCGCCTCGAGGTGATTCCGGCTCTGATACCACTTGTTAACTTTATTTCAGGAGAAAACGGACACATCGCAAATAAACCGAGAGAACACAGAAGAATTTCTAAATTTCTCTATTCTCTTATTTGCTCCTCCTTTTCTTCTTTCATACAAAATTGGGTACAAGCCTTCTCAATATATAGACTAATAATCTCCTATTTGCATATGTATTCGTACTTCAAATTGGACACAACTTCAACTTGAGTTACACATAGAGACGGACTCTACTACGTCTTGAACTCGAGGTCAAGATTATTTCCAACAATGGTCTTGTATAGCGCATCTTATGGGTGTATGATAGGAACAGGAAGCTATTTATGAAGGTGAAATAGTCCAGACATCGCTTATACAAGGTACTCTTGGAGACTTGTGAGCCAATTTGGTTGGCAATGAGCCTTGATAACCCGGGCTGGCTGTGACATGCTAGGTTTGGGCATGTGAATTTTTAGGCAATCCAACTCATGTCAGAGAAGAAGATGGTCTCCGATCTGCTCAAGATTCAGCACCCCCACATAGTTACGTGAAGGCTGCCTGATTGCTAAGGAAACAAGGATACCATCCCGGTCCAAACCAAATATAGAGCTACAAGATCTCTTGAGTTGGTTCATGCAGATATTTATGGGCCTATCTCACCACAAACTTGCAATGGTACCATGTATTTTCTTCACTTGGTTGATGATTTCATTAGATTGATGTGGTCCTTTGTCATTAAATCCAAGAGTGATGCCCTTGCTATGTTCAAAAAGTTCAAGACTTTGGCAGAGAACCAAATTGAACACAAGTTGATAGTCCTAAGAACTGACCGGGGTAGAGAATTTTTGTTCCATGAATTCACTAATTTGTGTGATGCAGAGGGAATTGGATGACACCTCACTGCTCCTTACACTCCACAGCAGAATGGAGTGGTGGAGAGGCGGAATCGCACTGTGATGGTGATAGCCCGAAGCCTGCTCAAGACCAAGTCGATGCCCAGAAGAATGTGGGAAGAACCAGCGTGTCACACGGTTTACATCCTCAACTGTGTGTCGACAAAAGCCCTGACTAGAATCACACCTTATGAGGCTTGGACAGGAAGGAAGCTTCATCTAGAGCACTTGAGAGTGTTTGGCTGCATAGGGCATGTGAAGGTACCAAGCACACATGTGAAGAAACTTGATAACCGAAGCACTCCCATGGTGCATTTGGGAGTTGAAGATGGAAGCAAGGCTTACCAGCTATTTGATCCACGGTTAGGCAAACTTCATGTCAGTAGGGATGTCATATTTGATGAACAAAAGCAGTGGAAGAATGGGACAAGGCTACAATCAATGATCCACAAGAGTGGGTTACCTTCACTGTTGAAGGAGATATGGGTGTGCTGCAGTCGAATCAAAACCAACAGGTTGAGCATGATAATTTCTCACCATCACCACCCATGATGCCAGGAGAAGCAGAAAGGTTTGAAGATATTCCAGAGGAATGTGATGCTGCAATGGGTAGTCTAAGCCATATAGTTTTACCGAGATCCCCTGCAACACCAGTTACTGCCTTGGACTACCCCTCATCTAATGAAGAGTCTTCGTCTACCACAAGTGAGCCTAGGAAATACAGGTCTCTCCGTGACGTTTATGCAAAGACGAAAGAGGTTAACATTAACCCTCAAGAGCTATTCCTTCTTACCTCTGAAGAACCAACATCATATCGTGAAGCTACAGAAGAGAAAGAGTGGCATGCAGCAATGCAGCAAGAATTTGATGCTATTGAGAAGAACTTGACTTGGTCTCTGACTGAGTTACTAGCTGGGCATAAAGCTATTGGAGTAAAGTGGGTATACAAGTTGAAGAAGGATCAAAATGGCAAGGTTGTGAAGCACAAAGCCAGGTTGGTGGTGAAGGGATATGTGCAGTAAAAGAGGATAGATTTCGATGAAGTATTACCTCCTGTGACGAGGATGGAAACCATGAGGCTGCTACTTGCACTCTCGGCTCAGCATGGATGGGAAGTCCATCATCTTGATGTGAAGTTGGCATTCCTAAATGGAGACCTGCAGGAAGAGGTTTACATCAACCAACCAGAAGGGTTTGTGCGGGAAGGCCAAGAACACAAGGTATACAAGTTGTCTAAAGCTTTGTATGGCCACCTTGATAGATGTCTGGCTGGTCTTGGGTTTGAAAAACGCCCTTAGGAGCAAGCTGTGTACAAGAGGTGCAAAGGAACTAAGACTTTGATAGTAGGTGTATATGTTGATGATTTGATTGTCACCAGCACCAATGCCGCTGCAATATGAGGTTTCAAGCAGCAGATGATGAAGGAATTTGAGATGCGTGACCTCAGTATCCTCTCTTATTATCTCAGGATTGAAGTGGAGCAATCTAAACACAACATCACATTGAAACAAGCCTCATATGCCTGGAGAATTCTGCAGCAAACTGGAATGGCTGATTGCAACTCCACCCATTGTCCAATGGAGGCAAAACTGAAGCTTGGGAAGGATGAGGAAGGAACACTTGTAGATGCAACTGAGTACAGGAGGATCATTGGCTGCTTAAGGTACTTGACCCATACCCAACCTGATCTAGCTCATTCAGTTGGGATGGTTAGTAGGTACATAGAAAGGCCAACGACATTGCACTTGCAAGCTGTGAAGCAAATCCTCCGATATGTGAAGGGAACCATTGACTATGGATTGAAATATGCAAGAGGCAAGGAAGAAGAGATGCTAGCCAGCTACAGTGATAGCAGCCTTGCCGGGAATATTATTGAGAGGAGTACAAGTGGCTTCGTTTTTTACTTCTGTGGGAATGTCATCACTTGTGCATCACAAAAACAAAGAAGCATTGCATTGTCATCCTGTGAGGCTGAATTCATGGCAGCCACAGCTGCAGCCTGCCAGGCCATTTAGTTGCATGGATTGGCAAGTGAGTTGATAGGACAAGAGCAAAAGCAAGTTACTTTGTATGTCGACAGAAAATCAGCCATAGCTTTGATGAACAACCTTGTATACCATGTGAGAAGTAAGCATATTGATACTTGGTCTATTTATTCGAGAATGTGTGGATAATGGCTTAATTACAGTTAGGTTTATCTGCAAATAGGAGCTGCAGGATCACATCCTCACCAAACCACTTGGAAGAGTTAAGTTTGAAGAGATGTGTGAATTACTTGGTGTGAAGAATCTGGAGAAAGCAAGTCAGGATCAGGAGGGTGAATGTGAGCAATAATCATTGACTCTGTTTTGCTGAGTCAGAAGTGTGCCATGACTGAGTAATAGCATGTAGCAGTTAGTGGGTGCGTGTAAGTAGGGTCACGCAAGTAGTATGGCTCCAATCGTGTTGAGTTCGTTAATTTTCCGCAAGTTTAGCACAAAGTAGTTTAGCACTTCTCAGTTCCAATTGAGAATTTTCAGTGAAGTTTAGAGTTAAGTCTTTTGCACTATGGACCGTCTGAAAAGAGCTGAGCAATAGAAAATTCAGCGCATTCAGTTCTGAACCTATGTGTGTGTGCTCTGCTTTCTCTGTTCTGAACATTGCTATCACCAGTTAGCCAACTCTCGCATGAGTTATACTTAGTACTGCATCTGAATTGGGTGTAGGGCGTGTTCATTGATCTGTAACCTGGCTCCATCATTCCACTACCCAGCTCGTCGCGCTCGTGCTCGACTTTGTCGCCTTCGCAGTGCTACCCCTCGCCGTGGAGCTCGGCAACCCAACTACCTCTTCCTCCCCACCAACTGTTGGCCCAGTTGATTACGATCATGCTAATAGTTATGACTACTCAGCTGATTATGACCACGTTGATGGTTACGACCACTCTCTGCTGGTTACGATCACTCTGGTACTCATACATTCTTTAGTCGTAAATCGTTTATGACCGCTCTTTACGACCACTCCTTCCTTGGCGTTACGATCAGCATGTCCTTGTAACAACTACGCCTTCTAGCTCATACTCGTAGCGTCCACGCATTCTGCTGTGTACGTGCTTGTAGACTTTGACTGCAAACACCTCCGTCTATGACCACGACCACTCTGCAGCAACACGAAAACAAGTTGAGAGCACAAGTCGATAATCCGGAGTACAAAAGCACTTTGCTTTTCTGTATTTCTTCTTCCCTTCTAGATCACATACGATCGCTCTTTCTTAATCTCTTCTGATCGCTCTCGTTGGCTTTTTCTTCTCGACTTACTTCTTTACAAGTCTACCTCTACTTAAACCGAAGTACCCTACAAACTGAAACTCCAATTTTCAGCCGAAGTACCCTACCTTGCTGGTTAGACCACCAAAAACCAAGCCAAATCAAGAAATCAAGACTTAAGCACATGAGAGGAAGACTTTGATGAATTTGGAGATTTGATTTCTACTTGGACATGAATATTTATGGCCACTACTATGGCAGCACACATGAAACTGCTCTCATCTCTCTCAAGATATTTCACTCAATCACTCTCTCTTCCCTCCTCTACCTCTATCACCATCTCTCAAACCCTAGCTCCTCCTTATATAGTGAAGGCTCACATGAAACCCTAGAACCATCCCTTGAATGGATATTGTCCACTAAGCCATTGGTAAAACCCACAAACCCAACAACATAACTAGTTTTTCAACTTAACACACTCATGAACATATTTCAAAGCGTCGCCTTCATCTTTAGCTCCATTAGTTCTAATCCATCATGCCTTGCCATCCATGGAGTATCCTTGATCTAATCCATTTAAGCCACTGCCGCGGTTTCACAAACCGCCACTTTCTAGTATTCGACAATATATCAAAATACCCCACTACCGACCTTTTCACGTTCCTTCGCCTTGAAGTATTGTCTATGCTTCAGTATCTTCCATGTGACTCTAATGACTTACTGTCAAGCTTCTCACGCAACCAGATCCCACTGAATTACCATCACTTGCAAGTAGACCTAAGTCACTTAGCACATTATATGCCTTATCATCCACCATGATGTACCCAGCTTCCCTGACAACCTCAGCTCCTCCCTGAGTTTAGTCCTAGTCTACTTTATCATTACCCATCATGTCTACCACTCCATAAGCTTTGGTCATTTTCTAGCGGCACCTTGATCATTCAGGTAATCAGCTCCCTAGCTTAGTCCCTATCACGTCCACCTCACCATGTCGTGGCTTTGGAGTCCTACAACAAATATCAGTAATAAAATCATCACATAGCACTGCACGACACACAAAATCATCAATTAACACAATTCATGAATCAAGAACACATAACTTCAAAAGCTTCACTCCTGGATGCATCACCAAGTCATATAACCATCACATGTCTCACAATGCACCAAATGTACCTCTTTACCTCAAAGGTCTCTGCTTAAACGATGGTTCTTATCCATCTTGCACCTTGCTTGAGTGCAACTATCTCACCTGGCATCTATGACCATTCTAGACCTTGGGTCTCCTAACTAAGTCTCGGTCCCCTCAATCATTGATAATAGTTGACTCTAAGCCACCTAGATAATAATAGACCAAGAAATTATTTTTGGATATAAGTTCTTCACAACTTAACTCACATTAATCTAAATATGCAATCATATGCACCAAACCCAAACTTCTGGAACCAATCCTCAAATATCAACTCAAAACCACATCTCACTACATCTTGGAACATCACATCCGGTTAGACCACCTTTCCCATGCCGATCAGACAACTCTGGCCAGTTTGACCGCTAGCACCTTGCTAGTCTGACAGCTATGGTGTGGCCGGTCAAACCGCTTAACACATCTGAAAACACCATTTCTAGAAATTTGATTAAACTCTATCTAGTTTTAACCCCAGTTTTTATTTTCAATGGCACTAAGTGCAAACACATCCCCAAATAAGTCTACACAACTGTTTGGTGCCCATTCTCCAAAAGTCCATAGAACTGGTCTAACCACTAGCACCATGCCGGTCAGACCACCTTACACAGCCCCTCATCCCAAGGGCTGGTCTGACTGGCCTTGTAGGGCGATCAGACCACCCATGCCCAGCGGTCAGTCTAGTCTTGCAATCGGTCAGACCGGTTGCACATTGACAACAACTCCTAACATGCAAAACTCCCAAAACCAAATTCAAATATCGACCACAAATGCAAACCACGGTCAATTACTCATCACAAATCATAGGTTGATCTTCACATGGTCTCACACTTGTATGTATAGGAAATCAGATCAATTAATTAAGTTCCATTATCCTCTCCAAATAGCTATGTCAGCTACAATCTTCTCTTAACTTTCTATCTATGTTTGTGTCGTTCCACTGTGCCACGTATTTATGGCCCAAATATTGACTCCGAGCATAAACCCATGGCAAAACCCTAGACAAGGAGGTCTCATCTGATAGGCTACAAAGCATTTCAGGCACTTGGGAAAGTGAGGTTATAAGTTGGGGTTATCGAGTACTTTGACGAGAAGAATGAACAATTCCAGTGCATTGGTGTAAATGTCATTCGATGCATTATTGAGCCTCAAGGTCTCCTGGTATCTTGATACGCCAACACTCCTAGCCTAGTCTACATCATCCCAAGCTTATATAACGATGAGTTTAGTATAAAACTTTATTCATAGCTAGAAAGTAAGTTTTTTATGAGTTAAAAAATGCATATTTGAGTTTATAAATCTGATGCACACATCCTCATTTGCAGGGAGAGATCTTTTGGGATTGACTTTTCTGAGTGGCCCAGCAACCTACCAACAATAATTCCAACAATTTGGAATAATTCCAACAATTTGGAGTTGAAGGTCAAAGCAAGAGCTAAATGTTTAGTGATGAGCACCAAAAGATCCAACAATTTAGGCAAGAGGATGTTGTTGCTCTCCCAACTGGTGTTGCACATTGGTTCTACAATGATGTCAATGCACCTGTTGCCGTTGTGTATGTTTTTTTACGTAAACAACAATGCTAATCAGCTTGAGCCGGGGCAAATGCTACATTTTTTTAACCAATGGTCTAGCTAGTAATTCTTACGCATATGTCGTACATGTGCTTAGCTTACAATTATATGGTGACACATCGTTCTTTCTTTAGTATCAATATCTAGGAGTTCTAGCTTATTGGCCAGTAACAATAAGAGAGAGCAACATGTGATCGAACGTTTAGTCGAGCAACACTTTGGGCAAACATATTCAATGGGTTCAGCATTGAGGTACTAAGTGAGGCCTTAGGCATCAACATAGCAAATATTTCTTACAAATTGTTTTTGCAAATTCTTCGATTCACAACATAATTACGATAATATGACTTTGTTCTTTTCTTCGCATTGCAGAATGCTATTCTCTCACCGTTATGCAACATTAATGCTCATATTGTGGTGTATATGATTCAAGGGTGTGCAATAGTCCAGGTTGTTAGTAAACATGGAAAGACAGTGTTTAACGATGTTCCTCACCCATGATAACTATTAATCGTACCACAAAACTATGCTATTCTGAAGAAAGCAGAGCTTGAAGGATGGCATTACGTTGTATGCAAGACAAACTCAAACTCTGTGGTAAGAGCTCAAAGGATGGCAATATATTGTATGTAAGACAAACTTAAACTCTATGGTATGGCATATTGCAGGAAAGAAATCTTTATCTTCTGTGCCATGAACAATTAACAATTAACTCGGCAGTGCTCTGAACATGAAGAAAAAAAACCCAACCAATCAGAATCTTCCAACACATGGGACCACCAAAAACACAGTCAAAGTGGCGTGAGAAGAATGCATGCAAGGCAGGACAATTCCGTCACCGTAGCAGACAAAACGGGACAAAATACTTTTGTTTGATGCTTGATGACACCGATGTAGGTTGGTCAATGTTGCCGTCTCTTGCGTACGCAACATACAGTCTGGCAAGAGTATCATGATAATATACACCAATAAAGTTGTGCAAACGTAAGACCAGCAGGCGAATTTACCCGGGATGCAATTCAAAAGGCCTATGGTCTGTTCTTTTCGGCTGTGATTTATGATTTTTTATTAAAATTTGTAAATTTTGGTTGTTTACGGTACAGATTATGGAGAGATAGGTACTCAATTGTGATTTTGGTTGGTACAAATGTTGGACTTTTAACATGTAGATCGTTTAATTTGTAGACTCCATCTTGAGAAAATATTCTGTTTGAAAGGTAGGTACTGTAGCAGAAGCCAAAAACTGATTTCAAAAGCTCAAAAGAATAGATCATGTAAGCTGTCAATTCATACATAGTGATACTAGTTATGAACTTTTTTTTGGCACAAGTACGTCCTTCTGGTACCCTAGTTAGGTCGGAGAAGGGAGATGCATCCTCTGACTTTCCATGGCTGACAGAGAAGGACGGTACAATGAGTTGTGAGGGAGAGTGACAGAGGACTATGGTGGTGATCATTTTAGCTTATTTTTTATGGTTTATAGCTGAAAATCAGAATTTGGTGAAAAACATCAGAATGACAGAGGCTTATTTAACATAATTAAATTTAAAAAAATATAAAAAATATGTTAGCCCATCACAAACAACGCAAACGAATACGGCAAAAAAAAGAACCGGCAAAAAAGCTAAAAAAAGTCAAAAATTCAGAAAAAGATGAAATTATGAATAGTAAAAAATAAGCCATAAGTCAGAAACTGAAGCCGAAACGAGCGGGTAACGCATAGCAGAATCATTGCAGCAAGGTACTAATGCCGAAAATCACTGTACTGTTTTGCAACGTCGATCTGTACCTGTTTATCCGAAATCCAACGGTTGATAATCGCCAATGGCAACAAAGATATTGTAATCCCAGACGAAGAACTGTACGGGTGGCATGGGCCATGCCGTTGATGGTGTGGTTGTAGTGTAGTAACTTCGACGGTGTAGCGTGTATCGTGCTGTGCGCTCGCAACAGCTGACCAGTAGGTTGGCAGGAGGGACGCTCGTGCAGGCAGCGACAGGCAGCGGCGGCTGCCGACAGGCCAAGGCAGCAGGGTGGTAGATCCAATCAAAATTCCCCTCAGATCAGTAATAGATAATTTATTTTATCCGATATTCGTACCCTAAAAAATACGAATATGATAAACAAAATCTGTATTTAAAAATATTCGTATTTATATTCGAGAATATTCGTATTCGTATTTGAGAATATTCATATTCGAGAATATTCGTATCCGTATTCGTATTCGATCCGTTTCTAGAACCCATGAAAAATCCGTACGAATTTTGTGATTCAAAATTTGAATTTAGGCGATTCAAAACTGGTAAACGGTCAAAAACCGGTGAAAATTCGATAGAACCACTAGGAATCTGTTTTATCCGATATTCGTATCCGAGAAAAACCGTATTCGAAAATATACGTATTCGTATTCGAGAACATTCATATCCGTATTTGAGAATATTCGAATTCGTATTCGTATTCGTTTTAAAAATATGGATTCGTATTCTTATTTGAGACTATTAGAATGTATCCGATCTATTTCCACCCCTGCACCTCGAGGCCTAGCCACCCACTGGAACGTCAAGCTCCGACCAAGGGATTTTTTAAAATAATTTTTTGTTATTTAGAAATATAAAATTATACCTATATTTTTATTTTTTTTACAAAAATAACCCTTTATCGCCTAATTGTTAGGTGATTGGACCCTGCCGCACAACGGTCGAGCGGCACTGTCGGATCCGAATTTTTCAACCTAGAATCATCTGTGATTCCACCACACTATTCCCTATATCAGTAGATAGCGCTCACAGATACAGTACTGAACATCAAAATACATATCATGCGAAAGCGTAAGTATAATAGTAGACTTACTCATGGGCCGATCAGGCCGAAATCAATAAAATGCAGCAGAAACGAAGCACACAGGTGGGACCCTCAGGACATGCCCACAGGCAGCCAATTGGGGGTTCACAACCTAATTCTTGACACCTTCATCTTCTCCACCATCATGTCCAGGTGTATTGCTGAAGCGTAGCGATCTGATTCCTGATTCTGGATTAATTGAGTGAGCGAGGGTGAGCACCAACCACCGTGCTACACGAGCCAACACACAAGATACAAATAGATAACATGCGTGGCTTATCAAGGGAATGCTCGGGTTATTTTACTTACCATAAATTGCTTTTTAAATACGATGCATAGAAATTTTCTAAGACCTAACAGTTTGGACTAAAGCATAATGTGTGAAAGAATGCAATAATAATAGCGATCCAGATTCCATCCACCGTTACATAGCTTCTGCACCATATGCTAACCTTTCAGTGTTATAACCGCTTACATTATCACTAGGGTGACATCTAGGGCAACGCAAATCAGGGTTTTCCACTGCCCAACACTTTTCCAACTCCACCCACAAAGTTTTTGAAATAGAACTATATCTAGTCAAGTTCCCATGTCCGCCCTTGATCGTGGGCACGACTATTCGAATAGTTTTGACTCTGCAGAGTTTGTACACTTTTCCTACAAGAGACAATCCGCTCATTGCTCCACATGATTCCTTAGTCATGTGGTTGAGCAGACCATCACAGTAACTTTTCAAAATATCTGGCCCCTTTTGTCATCTCACCCTATGGGCTGCTCCCACTTCCGGTGGGTCCCATATGTTGCACGGGATGTTAACCACGGCTACTAGCGCATTCGGACTCCACTCTCCACAAGACTAGTACGACTGAAAAACTTCACTCTCCTCTCGGTGTCCCTTTAGGCCTCCCCCTTGCCCTTTCATTATCCTACTCCTTTCCACTACCGGTGAGATGAGTCTAGGGGTTCGATAGTTTTACTTAACCAAGTTGCATTTTGCAGATTTGTGGTTGTACTGTTTTACATAGGAGGTCGTGACAAGATTCAGTCCTTAGAGTTATCTGGACGGTTCTACCATAATCCACACACCGTGCTTCCATCGCACCACACCAGCCCCCATACCATCCGCCCAGATATTTAAGCAAGTTGGGGTTTTTGGAAGCATAAAATAATCATGTCAAAATATATCAGTCATTTCCACCATGACTCCCCAAATCAGTTTCTCATGATTAAAAGTGATGCTTGGGGCATTTTGGTACCCCCGAGTATCTAATCAGTACTAAGCATGGCGTATGATTATGAACTTATTTTCGAAAGTTTTACTATTATAATTTTGCTATGGTGACAAGACACAAATATTCAAATGTTCCAAAAGAAGTGTAATACTAACAAGTTAAATTATGGGCATATAACTAGAATCTTAAAACAAACATATATTTGCATATGAAATAATAGCATGCAATTTGATAACTTAAACAAAAGTAATTTGCAGAAAATATAGGTTCAACATGATCAAAGTACTGACTCGCCTTGCATGGTTTACCGTGGTCTTGAGCTCACTCAAAGCTTCCTCATTCGATGGTCCTGAGTTTCTGGTCTTCATCTTTGTCTGGATCTTGGTCTTACTTGATCCAATGAATCTTCAGGACTCCAATTTCTAGTTATGCGACAAACAATTGAATCCAAATAAATCCAGATATTTAAGCAAGTTGGGGTTTTTGGAAGCATAAAATAATCATATCAAAATATACCAGTCATTTCCACCATGACTCTCCAAATCAGTTTCTCATGATTAAAAGTGATGTTTGGGGTATTTTGGTACCCCCGATTATCTAATCAGTACTAAGCATGGCGTATGATTATGAACTTATTTTCGAAAGTTTTACTATTATAATTTTGCTATGGTGACAAGACACAAATGTTCCAAAAGAAGTGTAATACTAACAAGTTAAATTATGGGCATATAACTAGAATCTTAAAACAAACATATATTTGCATATGAAATAATAGCATACAATTTGATAACTTAAACAAAAGTAATTTGCAGAAAATATATGTTCAACATGATCAAAGTACTGACTCGCCTTGCATGGTTTACCGTGGTCTTGAGTTCACTTAAAGCTTCCTCATTCGATAGTCCTGAGTTTCTGGTCTTCATCTTTGTCTGGATCTTGGTCTTACTTGATCCAATGAATCTTCAGGACTCCAATTTCCGGATATATTTTCGGATATTCGGCCCAACAGCAAGCAGTGCCAAGCCCATTTGAGATTCGAGAGGGAAACTTGCAGCCTGCAAGTACTTATGGTTGTGCATGTGGCCATGAGATTTGCTTCAAAATGTTCCAAGCTAGATATATCTAGCCAAGATGCATTGATAAAAAAAACTTCATATTTATAGATAATCTGTCTCTGCAGTAGGGTCATTTTAATATTTCCATTTCTTGGTACACGCGCCCGGCATTAGCAAGTGAAATTAAAAGACGCGGTTTCAAGCAGTATGTATAAATGGCACCAGAAATATATCAAAGATTTCTTCCCGTCTATATATATGTCTTTTGTATTCTTACGTAATATCTGACGAGATATTCGTTATCGTATTCACATCCGCTCCGTATTCGTTCCATATCTATGACCGATACTATCCGAATTCGTATTCATATTCGGCACTATTCGTATTCGACTCCGAATCCGATAAAAAAATATAGGATAGGATATGGAATAAGCAATATCCGACCGAATTCGATCCGTTTTCACCCCTACTACTAGGGTTGCACAAACTATGCATGGGAGTATCCCGATCACCGTTGGGCACGAGCCATTACCGGCAGCCGATAAGAACCTACTACAACTTAATCCCATAGCATTTCTCTCCTCAACTGTGCACTAACATCCTCTCCCGTCTACTCGCAGTCTCTGAATCCGCTATGTGCCTACTGCAGTTGGATCGACTGAGAGATCCACCCGCACGACCAGTGGTGTCTTGACTATGAGGAATGGGACGCCAAGACCTACCGCGAGAGAATCGAGGAGCGCCGCCACGATGAAAAGTACAGTGATTGTATCCGGCGGGAGATGCAGGCTCATCTTGAGGCATACAGGCGTAGAGAGCGCGAGAGAAAACACGAACTAGCGGCCATGGCGAGGGCGGCGAGCGGGGAGTACAACACCGACCTCGCAAGGAAGGGTAAATGGTTGCGATCCACGCCGTAGTTCGAGTCATTCGGTAGCAACCCCATGCCGGTTATATTGTTCCTTTATACACATACATGTATTCTAGTATTAGTCGGATGCTTCTGTCACGGTGTACCGTAATAGTATCGATGTTTACTTAAGCAATTACTGAAAGTACTATGCCATATATCCGCATCGTATGCGCGTTCGTTCAGGGACTCCAATATATTACATGTTCCTTGTCTCCTAACTTATCTTTGGGTGAAACATTTCATCACTCTTATACCTTCTGGTGTATTCGCACTGTACAGCAGGATTTATATGCATTATATTTTTTCATCCAACAATTCCGAACCGTGACAACGAAATTGATACTCAAACTCTACTATATTTATTTACAAATTAAGACTTCAAATGCTAACTTCTTTGCCATATGACATACAACGGACTACCTAAAATATTTTGAACTATTACATTGCAGTATTTTATAGTCTAACTGTAGGATTGATTCACACTAAGATAGGCAATCAAAGGGGGTTGGATGATTGCGGAAGTTAAAAATAAATTTTAATACTCCCCTTTTTAACACAAAACCTATTTAAGCCTCGTTTAAAATTCTGGACAGAACACTGTATTCTTACTAAAACTGATCTCGATAAAAAACCGTAACTCCGATTAACCTCAACCTTTGTCAGAGTAAACTAGATAAAGTTATTGAACTAACCCAACTGGAATTACGTCAATCAGAGGTCTAGAACTTGAGAGATAAAATAAACAAGATCGCTGATGCAGATAGTGACGAGAATAAATTAAGCCCTAATTATACAACTAAACAAAATCCGTAAGGAATTAATCAACCAAACTTTCCAGATCACAAACTTGATGCCCTAACTATATTAAATGGATTACATCAACCTTAAATTCGCAAACAAGAATATAATTCAAAATCAAAAACTGCGCATGCAAATAATAAACAAAGGAATCACCGTACACCCAGCTGCCCAAAACACATGCATGCAGCTTGCTCCGGCCAGAGAAAACAGGCAAAACTTCAAGTCTCGATCAGCACATCCAAACGCCAATCTCACGCCATGCCGCTCACGACTCAAATCACAGGTATCGCCCGCCGCTCACAATGACTTGCCAGCAACAAGAAGACACAGTTGCCGCTCAACGATTCGCAAGACAAAAAATCTCAGCCGCCGCACCAAAACTTGATTATCACAAAGCAGCCAGAACCACCTCACTATTCATGCATGAATACATCTATCCATCAGCCATGCATCAATTCAGACCCTGTTCTTTTCAGCTTCTAAAAACTGCTTTTTGGCTTTTCTACAGTAACTAGCTTTTAAACGAAGTACTTTTTTAAGATAGAGTCTACTAGTTAATTATAGTACATACTTTATTGACTTCATTTATATTGGCAAAAACCGCATGTGAATTTCTATTACTCTGTAATCTCTCGTACAAACAAATTCAAAACCACAAGCCACACCAAAACCATAAGCCATGACCAAAAGAACAGGCCCTCAATCTCACGTACAAGCATGCAGCCGCTATTTTTTTTGTTTTTTCTATTCCACGATCAAAAAAAAACGACGCACGACGCCACCGCTCTTTTTTTCTATATACACGGCCGCCGAGCATACCTAACCTTTTTATACAGTCTCATATTTTTTTTACTCAAAACCCTAATCTAACTCGTCCAACTGCGTCTAGACCTTTTCTAACTCAACTAGGCTTTTGACCCACTAAATTCCAAGGGATCCGAAACCCTTCCTAACACAGATTTTTGCACACTTCCGACTTTTTCAACTCATCACGTGTCGAAGCCTCCAGGATCGCACCTCTCATAGCTTCTGCACGCACCATCCACATTTGATCTCCATGTGCTCCAGCGTGAGCCCGACCACCTCGTGACATCATCGACCGCCTGGACCTCAGATTTTCCCCTCCTAGTCCCGGTCTTCCTCGTCACCGACCATGACCGTCTCCACGCCCAACCTGCACATACAAAGACCAAAGAATATTTTTCCGTCACAAATTCTCACCAACTTGACCGATATTAGTCCACGCACATACGCACACGCCTCGAATAACAATACTAAACAATATTGTCAATTATTCATCATCATAAAAATTCTAGACCTAGTCATATGGTCTAACACTAACAACACCATCAACAGATGTTGTTTAATCTCACATCTGAATAAAAAATAGATTATTTATTTTGGACTGCAGTCGCCGAGCTGTTGGGTGACAGGAGGTGCTGTGGCCCAATCGTTCGGCGACAGCTCCTGCCGTTCGACTGTTGGGTGACTGAATCCCTGTCACCCAATGGTCGAGCGACATGCAGGTAGTAGCTTTACCTACGTGTCGCTCGGTCGGTGGGCTACAGGTATTTACTTTTGTAAAAAATAAAAACGCAGGTATAATTTTGTATTTCTAAATAAAAAAGGGTTATTTAAAAAAATTCCTGACCAAGGCCACTTTCTGTAATTGGTATGATCCCCTAAAGTTATTATCGCATAATTCTTGTATAGTTTATACTAGTTACTAGTTACGTATCCGTGCGTTGCAACGGAACTCATTTAATGTATAGAGAATCGTGCAATAGAAGAGAGTTGCTCTGATCAGTTGGTAAGTGAAGAATGTGAGAAGTTAAGAAAATAGAACGGTTGAAGGAGAAAGGAAAATGGACGTACAACCACCAACTAATTCTTTTTTAATAGTAAAGATAAAGCAGCTTTAGCCTTTTTTAGGTGCTCCATATAACTGCTTGCTTGAGAAAGAAATTCACCGGAGATGATGATGACTGATTGTTGAATGCAGAATGCTGTGTTGGGACGCACCAACTTGAACAGGTTAGTAAAGTATGGGAGATTGGGAGCAGTCGTAGTTGAGTTGAACAGTTGAAGTATGACTAAGAATTTGGTTCCAAGTGCGTTCTTATGTCACCTAAATTAGCGATGGCTCGGCGTGACATCTGAGGTCATCTCGTTTTAGAAAAAGAAATTTAAGGGGGAAAGAACGATCAAATAATCGCACGTCACGTTGTGATGTAGGTGGCTCCATTTGAAAATTAAGAACATGACACCATTTTATTCAATGTATCTAGCTCTCGGGATGTACAACGTTACAAAATGCGAGCAAAGAGTTGAATTTAACCGCAGTTCAACTGGTCTAGGTTACAAATTTTAACCTAGCTCTCGAGATAAATTTCACCATTTTATTCAATGTATCTAGCTCTCGGGATGTTTTCTTTTCAAGAAGCCGGAAAGGCCTGAAAAATTTAGTAGTGATGTATTTACAATAACAGGGTATTCTAATTGAAAGAAAGCTTTAGAAATATTTGATAAACATATTGGTGAACCTAATAATTATCACAACATTGCAAAGGGAAACTGTGAGAATTTTAAAAATCAAAGGGCAAGTGTGATGCAAAGACTTTCTAATCATGGCTGAGAGTCAGAAATTGCATAAAAAATTCATTTGACTGCTTCTTTAGATTGTGCAAGATTTCTCCTAATGCAAGGTGAACCTTTTCGAGAACACGATGAATCTTTAACTTCCATCAATAAGGAAAATTTTAGAGAATTGATTGAGTGGTACAAAGATAAGAATGAGGAAGTGAAGAAAGTGTTCAATCAAGCTCCCTTAAATTGTAAGATGATTTCTCCAAAAATTCAAAAGGATCTTGCGAAAGCTAATGCGCAAGAGGCCACGAAGGTGATTATGGAGGAGATTGGAGATAGGAATTTCTCCATGCTAATTGATGAGTCATGAGATATATCAATAAATGAGCAAATAGCCGTGATTTTGAGGTAGTTTATTTTATGTTTTTACATTGTTCTATTTATTTTGTGTAATCATGTGGTTGTGTTTTAACTTAGCATAATCTGTGACAAATGACATACAGATTTGTGAATGATCAAGGGAAGGTTCCTGAAAAATTTATTGGTATTAAGCATGTATCAAATTGTACATATGCTGCATTGAAGGAAGCTTTATTTGCTTTGCTTAGAGAGCACCAATTACCAATTTCTATGCTACGAGGGCAGGGTTATGATGAAACTTCAAATATGAGAGGAGAATTTAATGGCTTGCAAAGGCAGATCCGAGATGAGAATCCGTATGCTTTCTACGTCCATTGCTTTGCCCATCAATTGCAGTTAGTGGTTGTGACTATTGCAAGTTGTAGTAGAGTTATTGCTGATTTTTTTAACTATATTCCCTTGATAGTGACCATTGTGAGTGCATCTTGTAAAAGAATGGATGCATTGCTTGCAAAGCATTAAGATGTCTTGTTAGATAAGCTAGAGAATGATAAGGCTGTTACTGGCACATGGTTGCATTAAGAAATGAGTCTAGTTAGACATTCCGATACTAGATGTGGTTCTCATCTAAAAACCATACTGCGTATTTACCAAATGTGGGAGGTAGTATTAGATGTACTAGAGATTATGAGTAAAGATGCATGTCAACCATCAAGTTATGGTGGAGCATCTGGATTGATACAGAAAATGGAAAGCTATGAATTTTTTTTATCTTGCATTTATTAATAGACTTGCTAAGCATTACAAGTGAGTTATCACTTGCTTTGCAAAGGAATGATCAAAATATTGTTGAAGCTATGGATTTGCTTGTAGATGTGAAAATGCGTTTGCAGGACATGAGAGACAATGGATAGGAGCCATTATTCCAGCGAGTAAAAAACTTTTGTGAATCAAATGAGATTCATGTGCCAAATATGAAAGAACTCATTCCAGCTAGAGGTATGTCTGCACGTAGAAAGCATACAATGACTTACCATCACTATTACCATGTTGAGATTTTCATTACTGCTATTGATGCCATTACATCAGAGATGAACCATCGATTTACTGAAGTTTCTTCAAAGTTACTGGTATGCATGTCTTGTCTTGATCCAAGAGGCTCTTTCTCCAAGTTTGATGTAGATAAGCTTGTTTGACTTGTTGAGATTTATGCTGATGACTTTGACATAGCTGACCGTTTGTTGTTAAGAAATCAGCTTCAAACATTTGTTCTCAATGCCAAGAGAAGTGTAGAATTCCATGTAAGTGGTGATATTGCAAAGCTAACTCAAAAGATGGTTGAAACAAGAAAAAATAGAACATTCACATTGGCCTATCGCCTCATTGAGCTAACATTGATCCTTCCAGTAGCAATTGCATCTGTTGAAAGAGTCTTTTCGGCAATGAATATTATCAAGACAGATTTGCGCAATAGAGTAGCGGATGAGTGGTTCAGTGACTTAATGATATACTACACTGAGCGAAAGATTTTTAGAAATCTTGATGATTATAGAATTAGGAAATGCTTTCAAAGCATGAAATCTCGTAGAATACTATTGCCTCATACTGGCACTACTACTACTCAATCCTAGTTACAGATATGTTTCATCCTTTTTTCAATCTTTATAACTATTCACAAATATAATTTCTGATTTCATCACTAAGTTTGCTAATTTTGGTATGCAGATAATTGCTTACATAAATTTATGGGCATTGGAAGGCATATTATATATTACCAAGATACAATCTTTGTTGTATTTTGTATTTTTACTATGTCCCTATTCTAATTATGTGTGATTTTGGATTGCAAAATATTGTTCGTTTTATGTTTAGTGTGTTTATCTTTTATATATTATGTCCCGCTAGCCTCCTCCTAAAATTTGGCTCTGGGTCCGCCACTAACTTCAACAATTATCAATCTTTCTTAATCTTGGCTTCCATGATGTTCCAACTAGCGGGCTCCCTAGGAATATGCTGCCAAGTATGTTGGATCTAAACATTTTGTATTTGTTAGCTAGGCTAATTACATGGCTGATGCTGTTGTTATATTCATTTTTTAGCCAGAAGGGTGCTGTTGAAGTTAAAAAGCCTTACATGAGAGATGTGATTCATCCACAACACCAATTGCAGTTGATACATCTTACTACTACGCGTATTTGTGTGAGCATGGTCCAGCAAGAGAGGCTCTTGTGTTGTTTGAGAGAATGGAGTCAAGTAATGTGAAGCATATAATTTCATCTCTAGGATGCAAATAAAACCAACTGCCTTGGTGTGAGTAGTGCTGAGCTGAAAAAAAGAAAACAATCAAAACATGTCGGCTCAATTCGCCTTTGTTGTAAGACCGGCCTTCTTTTTCTCGAGCTGAATTATGAGGTCTGTGTGTACCAATTACATTCGTCGTACTTCCGGTATGTGTTTTACCTTTGAAAATTTTGAGATAGGATGGTTTTTTTTTATTTATAGTTTAAATATTTGAATTCTAACTGTTTGTGAGAGGTAGTATATACAGAAAAATAGTTGAATGTGATTTTGGTCGATACAGTTGAACTCAATACACTTTTTACTACAATATTCCTATTTACCCCATCTTGAACAAATACACCGTTTAAAAACTAGTTATTGTAGACAGTATAAACATAAATCATTTTAAATTAAAAAGAACACAGCCGTAACCTCACTATAGTTACCCTAATCGGTTTATCCCAACCACCCTCATCCCACCATCCAAACAAAAATACGTATAATCTCATCTAACCAAACAAACTTTTGGATCCCGCCAAATCTCGGATATCCTATCCCATCTATCCTTATCGATCCAACCAGATACACCCTTCCCTTAAACGATACAAATTCTAAATTCTACAGATACCATATGGCAAAACCGCTCGCTTTTTACTCGGTTTTTATTTTAACTGCTATTAATCATACTATTTATCGTACTATCAGCAGCCATAGCTTTGTCAACCACGGCCCAAAAAAAAGGGGCGCTCCAAACGGGAACTAACCCCTGATTCCCCACATCACCATCACCCTCCTCCCATACAAATACAGATACACTCCCAACTTCTTCGCCTCCCATCTCATTCTCCGCACTATACCCCATCTCCTCCTCTCGCCGACGAGCCACCGCCACCGCCACACTTAACTTCCACCGCGCCCGCGCATCAGCGAGGGCGTCGCCGGCGGCGCTGAGATTCCCCCTTCTGGTGGGGGGATTCGGTTGGATTTCGCGGTTCCGCGCGCACGCAGCTAGCGATGGCCGCGTCCGCGGGGAAGGCGGCGATGGAGCGGCACCAGTCGATCGACGCGCAGCTGCGGCTTCTCGCCCCCGGCAAGGTCTCCGAGGATGACAAGCTCGTCGAGTACGACGCCCTCCTCGTCGACCGCTTCCTCGACATCCTCCAGGACCTGCACGGCCCCCACCTCCGCGAATTCGTACGCCCCTTGCGCGCGCCGCTCCCTTCCCCTCCCCTCCTCTCTGGTTTCCAGATCTGTCCACCACCTGTTCGACGCTGTGCCCACACGGTTGGTTTGGTTCTCTTCGGCTCTGCAGGTGCAGGAATGCTACGAGCTCTCGGCGGAGTACGAGAACGACAGGGACGAGGCGCGGCTCGACGAGCTGGGGAGCAAGCTCACCAGCCTGCCCCCTGGCGACTCCATCGTCGTCTCCAGCTCCTTCTCGCACATGCTCAACCTCGCCAACCTCGCCGAGGAGGTCCAGATCGCGCACCGCCGCCGGATCAAGCTCAAGCGGGGGGACTTGGCCGACGAGGCATCCGCGCCCACCGAGTCCGACATCGAGGAGACGCTCAAGCGGCTCGTCTCCCAGCTCGGCAAGTCCCGGGAGGAGGTGTTCGACGCTCTCAAGAACCAGACGGTCGACCTCGTGTTCACCGCGCACCCCACGCAGTCCATCCGGAGGTCCCTGCTCCAGAAGCATGCGAGGTGCGGCGATGGATAATGAATCTCTTCTCCATTGCTTTCGTGCTCATGGAAATGCTGAATGTTTGTGATGTTGATTTGTGCAGGATCCGGAATTGCCTGAGGCAATTGTATGCAAAAGACATCACTGCGGATGATAAGCAGGAGCTTGATGAGGCTCTCCAGAGAGAGGTAAATTAAAAGAATGCCAATTTTAGATGAGAATATTATAAAACCAATCATGACGTTTCAGTATAGCAAGTGTCCACTACAACCTTTTGATTATTTAACTGATTGTCATCTCTGCTACTTTGCTTTCTCTCATGACTTATGGGGGGCTCTGGGCTTAACGAGTGGCTTCTGCAAATACTCTCATGCCATAGCTTAGTCATCTCCATATTATTGTATTATTAGAATTAAGTCTCGCTCTTGAGGTCATTTAGCTGAAGCGGAATATAATGTGTGGATTCTTTTGAGCCGTGGCTTTTAACTTAAAATTTTAAATCTGGCTGTTCGCGAGAGAGTATAGAGAGAGATACTCGCTTACGATTTTTGCCGATATAGATGAAGTCAGGGCAGTATTTATTACAATCGACTTGTAGATCCAGTCTTAAAAAGATAATTTATTTAAAAGTTAGTTACTGTAGAAAAACCAACCCTTAAGCCCATAAGAACCTGCCCATTATTTTTGTGCCTCTTTATCCGTGTGGTACCTGTCATACTCTGAGCCAAATAATTTAAGTAGAACTCTATCTCCATGGTCTATACGCCATTCTTTTTATATTATTAGTTTATTGGACACGTAAGACCCTGAACAAGACAAGGTGATTGGACAGAAAGAGATCAAATATGTACAACTAGCCGAATTTCCCATGCATCTGCCCGGTTAGATATAATACGTACGTTTATATGTGAAAATAGAGTTGTATTTCTTATATAGTTATGCTTATGATTGAAAATATAGTTGTATTTTTTATACAACTGTAATATATAACTTTTCAACGTGTAACATTATAATTTGACCAATCAAAATAAACGGTGTAGATTTTTCTCGTTTTCTGATTAATGTGGGAATTTCTAGCCTCTCAGAGCAAATGTGGTGGCTTCTTTTTCTATCGTTTTAATAATATAATAATAGATAGATAGATGGAGTTATAGTTTTTTATTAAAAAAAGGAATAGAGATATGTCCAATAAATATTAGTTGACACCACCAGGTTGGGATTTTACAAAAGTTGGAAAGTTTTGAACTATAGTTCTGTGCCTCTACCGGCTTTTTGTATGTGGAATTGCAGACACGATTGTTGTACATACTCTCATCTCCGGATTATTGTTATCAGAATATTTTCTGAAACCTGTAACATCAATTTGTTGAAACAACATGTATTATTTTGCTCTAACTTAGTTGCTAGGTGCCCAATGCTGTACTCTACGATTTCACTGAATATTTTGGATGAAAACTGTTGTGGTTATGCGCCAAACAATAGATAGTGGAGCTATGGGAAGGCCACAGATGGGCTACCCGGAGCCTGAGACTCAAAGTAGGGAGCGGTATAGAGGGTATGCACCACGCCTTTCTTATTACTTAGACCTTTTTCTTACCCAAAATGGATCCTCTCCCCTCCCATTGTGCCCTATAGGCTATATTTATAGCCACTAGGAGATTGTTTACACCAATGTCCACTTTAGAGTTTGCAATAGTAAGAGCAAACATGTCTTTTCCTTAGCATAGTTATTTTGTGCTTGTCGCATAATTACACATATAATGGGCCTTTGGCGCCGTGAGCCAATTGGACCAGGGTGGGGGCCACTCCCCTAACAAAAACCTTCCTTCATTGTCTACATTTTCTTCGAAAGTAGTTTGTTGTAGTCTTCCATGTTTGTATAAGACAAGGTGAATCGACAGAAAATGATCAAGTATGTATGCTGGAGGATGTTTCGATGACAAAGGGCAGGCCTTTGCAAAAATTGGAAGGTTATGTTGTCTGTTCAAATGTGGCTCTATATTACTGTGGACTGTTTGTATATTGGCAGTGTGGCATTCATTGTTTGACCTACTAGCCTTTCTTACCGAAAAGCTGAATTAAATGCTTTAAAAGGAACTGTACAACTGCATATTTATATGTTCAGAACTATTTAATATTACCGTAGCCAGACTTGTCTTGGCTGGAACTACCCATTCTCTAGTTTGCACTTTTTACCCCCCTCTTAACTGTTACGAAGCCCACCTTTGATAGTTTTTTATGATACATTCGAAATAAGAGCTTATCATGGTATATGGTCTGAACGATATGGTCATGAATCCATCTTCAGTCAAACAAAGAGAATGCAATAAAAATATCAAATTCAACATGGTTGCTTATCGTCCATATCCCAAAGTTAAATGCATGTGGAAGTGACCCCATTATTTTCTACTGCTCTGTTCTCATCATGCTTTTTCTGATTTATGGTTTACGCATTTCGCAGATCCAAGCTGCTTTCAGAACTGATGAAATCCGCAGGACACCTCCCACTCCTCAGGATGAAATGCGTGCTGGGATGAGTTATTTCCATGAAACTATATGGAAGGGTGTACCAAAATTCTTGCGCCGTATTGACACTGCTCTGAAAAATATTGGGATTAATGAGCGTCTTCCTTACAATGCTCCTCTCATTCAGTTCTCTTCCTGGATGGGTGGTGACCGTGATGGTATCTTCTCTATGCCACTTTATATGTCAGTGTTTGTTTGGAAAGGGAAATAATACTTTGGTGAAGAGTTTTTGTAACATGTTACAAGACTTGTAGTGGTACCTATGACAGAAAATCGATTTGTGGGTCCTCTGAATGACATTATGATATCAGTTCTCCTAGCAATTGGCTATCTGTTCTCCATCTTTAAGTCAACTAAGATTCCTCTTTTGTTCTCATAAACTATATTCTTCACGTGTCTTAATATTTTAGGTAGAACTGCAGTCTGTTTTTGCTTCCCTACGTGTTGATAAAAGTTATAACTTCTCTAAAAATATCTTGTTTTCTAGGAAATCCAAGAGTTACACCGGAGGTCACACGGGATGTATGCTTGTTGGCGCGAATGATGGCTGCTAACTTGTACTTCTCTCAGATAGAAGATCTAATGTTTGAGGTATTGTAACAGTAGAATACTTCTTTTACATACTTAAAAGTACTCGTGCAATATTGATTTCCCAGTGCTAACAACATAACATGTTTTCCTAGCTCTCTATGTGGCGCTGTAGTGATGAACTTCGGCTCCGTGCGGATGAGTTGCATCGCTCCTCCAGAAAAGCTGCAAAGCACTATATAGGTAACAGGAATATAATTTTGGTAATAAGGGAATTTGGATCAGTTTGCATATTTTTTTATTAGCTTATTGTTCTAAAGGAGAACTGACGTTTTTCTTTGGCTGCTTTGCCTGACACATGAAATAATCACTTCAACAAGAGAGCTCTGATACAAAGCTTGTGCAAAGAATAATTATTTTGCAAATAGCTACCCTTTTTATTTTTTTTAGTTCTGTTTTGTCAGTTTAACCACCTCATAAGCTTATCTATAAGAGCATCTTAACTGTGTTTTCCTTTTGAATTATTAGACTTCACCTAGTGCTTTTGCACTTAAAAAATGTGCATGCAAATTACCAGCTGTAGTCTAGCATATTGTGTGGATACTATCATTGAATTCTAGTTCGTTGGATAATTTGAAAAGTGCATCTGCTAGTTCAAAATCTGCTAATACAAGCAGATGATTTCTATTTAATACAATGTCATAAAGCTACGTGAGATGAAGTGTTGATATTCATTTAAGAGGCTGTGAAATTCTTGTTAAAAACATCAATCAATCTTTATTGGCTTGTCGTGGATGCATCACTTTTCAGCATCACCACATTGACTAATTCTTTCTCACCGTTCTTGCCCTCAATTTGTTCACTCTTTTTTTCTGTCGCTGAGCAGCTTGATACTGAAAATCATGCATTGTTGTGTAAATTGCTTGATTTCACACCCCATTTTTGTGAAGAATGATTTGCTTAGTGAATTTGCCTATTACTGAGAGAATGTTATTGCTGCAGAATTCTGGAAGCAAGTTCCTCCAAATGAACCTTATCGTGTCATACTTGGTGATGTCAGGGATAAATTGTACCATACACGTGAACGTTCTCGCCATCTATTGACAACTGGAATTTCTGAGATTCCAGAGGAGGCAACTTTTAATAATGTTGAACAGGTTAGCTCTTTTTATGAGATAGACACCTTCTTGAATGCTACTGTCATACTTATAGTTGTCTAATTATCATCCTCCTATCTTGCAGTTTCTGGAGCCTCTTGAGCTGTGTTACAGATCATTATGTGCTTGTGGTGACAAACCTGTAGCTGATGGAAGCCTTCTTGATTTCTTGCGTCAAGTATCAACTTTTGGGCTTGCTCTTGTGAAGCTTGATATCAGGCAGGAGTCTGATCGACACACTGATGTCCTTGATGCTATAACTACACATCTTGGGATCGGATCCTACTCGGAATGGTCTGAGGAGAAACGCCAGGATTGGCTGTTGTCCGAACTAAGGGGCAAACGCCCATTGTTCGGTTCAGATCTTCCTCAGACTGAAGAAATTGCTGATGTTTTAGGCACATTTCACGTCCTTGCAGAGCTCCCAGCAGATTGTTTTGGCGCTTATATCATCTCAATGGCAACTGCCCCATCTGATGTGCTTGCTGTTGAGCTTTTACAGCGGGAGTGCCATATAAAACAGCCATTGAGAGTTGTTCCACTATTTGAGAAACTTGCAGATCTTGAAGCAGCTCCAGCAGCTGTAGCACGACTCTTTTCAATAGACTGGTACATGAATAGGATTAATGGCAAGCAAGAGGTCATGATTGGATACTCAGACTCTGGCAAGGATGCTGGGCGTCTCTCTGCAGCGTGGCAACTGTATAAAGCACAAGAGGAGCTCATCAAGGTGGCAAAGCATTACGGAGTAAAGTTGACAATGTTTCATGGAAGAGGTGGAACAGTTGGCAGAGGTGGTGGCCCCAGTCACCTTGCCATATTATCTCAGCCACCAGACACGGTACATGGATCACTCCGCGTAACAGTTCAAGGCGAGGTTATCGAGCACTCATTTGGAGAGGAACACTTGTGCTTTAGAACTCTGCAACGCTTCACTGCAGCTACCCTTGAGCATGGAATGCGTCCTCCGATTTCCCCCAAGCCAGAATGGCGTGCTCTAATGGATGAGATGGCTGTTGTGGCAACAAAAGAATATCGATCAATCGTCTTTAAAGAACCACGCTTTGTTGAATACTTCCGATCAGTAAGTTCACCTGTATCCATTATTTTTACTCATAAAATGCTTTGCACTTAGCATGAGCATGAAGTTCTGCTTTGTTTCTAGGAAGCTTGACAAAACAATTCTCTATCTAATTAGCTATCCTCGAGATTTCTTTGCCCATAGCATAAAGTTGTGGTTTGTTTCGAAGCTTCACGGCAATATTTGTAGGCCATGATTTTTGTAAGCTTCATGTCCATGGTTTTCTGCAATGTTGTTTAACTACCAACGCAGAGACATGCTCCTTTTCCATTTCTAGGTAGACTATTTCGCATTGTTGTTAGACAAGTGCATTCTCTGAAATGTGATCATTGACTTATTGAGGACCTCCATATGGAAGGACACATTTTGTTTCTCTTATCAACAATGTATATCTCACTGAGGGGTAAATGTTAGTGCTTTCTGTTAAGCTGGGCTAGAAGTTGGAAAGCACAAACTGATATGCACTTAACTTGGCCATCTGCTGTTTCAGGCAACACCTGAGACTGAATATGGTAGGATGAATATTGGTAGCCGGCCATCGAAGAGAAAGCCTAGTGGAGGCATAGAATCGCTCCGTGCGATTCCATGGATCTTTGCCTGGACACAGACAAGGTTTCATCTTCCTGTATGGCTTGGATTTGGTGCAGCATTCAAACATATCATGCAGAAGGACATCAGGAACATTCATACTCTGAAAGAAATGTACAATGAGTGGCCATTCTTCAGGGTCACCCTGGACTTACTTGAGATGGTTTTTGCCAAGGGAGATCCAGGAATTGCTTCTTTGTATGACAAATTGCTTGTGGCTGATGATCTGCAATCCTTTGGGGAGCAGCTGAGAAACAACTTTGAAGTGACAAAACAGCTACTCCTTCAGGTAAAGTGCTCTAAATCTAAATAAGTATGTTTAGTTTTGCTTGCATTTCAGATACTTTTGTATTTTAGCACCAAATATTGGCATTAAGACATTTACATGGTTTGTTGAATTCCTTCCTGAATCCTGATGATATATAATGCGATTAATTACTCCCACTGGTGTTTTCAGAATTCAGTTCATGTCACTTTCAGATTTAGATAAAATGGGCATGAAGAAATCGTTGAAATATTTTAGTTTCAAAATGTTTCTAAAAGATTCCGGAAATAAAATTAGTTGCTCTGAATCATGGAAAATACTGTTTGACTTTTTTTGCCCCCAAATATAAGAGGGCACAGAAGACATCAGGAATACATAACTACCAGTGTCTTTTTACTATCGATGAATCTGCCCATGGTTTACAATTTTCACAACTGAGAAGTGAATTGCCCTTAACATATCAAACTCACTATTGTCGATTCTCTGCAGGTTGCCGGTCACAAGGATGTTCTTGAAGGAGATCCTTACCTGAAGCAGCGGCTGCGGTTGCGTGAGTCCTACATCACCACCTTGAATGTTTGCCAAGCCTACACCCTGAAGCGGATAAGAGACCCTAGCTTCGAGGTGAAGCCGCAGCCGCCCTTGTCTAAGGAGTTCACCGATGAACAGCCTGCTGAGCTGGTGCAGCTCAACCCCGGGAGCGAGTATGCGCCGGGCCTGGAGGACACCCTCATCCTGACCATGAAGGGCATTGCTGCCGGCATGCAGAACACAGGCTAGTGTGTCTATATTGCTTCCCGGTGTATAAATAACTTCTTCCATCAGATGGTGAAGAATATGTCTAGCTAGTTCGCCGATGCTAGTGAACTCTGGAGGATTTTTCTCACGTCCGACTCGGACGGTTATGTACTTGATGTAAATGTCAAGGGGAGCTTATTTGGCTGTTCAAGCCTGATCCGAATAAAGTATGGAACACTGATTTTCTGCTGTGTCTAATAATAAGCTTGTCTCATCTATAATTGTATTTGTAGATAATTCAAAGCACGGGTTAGTAAGTTTGGAACTATATCCTTGCATGCCACTTGATTATATCATTGGCAATAAAGCAAGCACGTTTCAAGTGCCCTATAGTCGAGCATATTGCAGAATAGCAGTGCTTAGTTAAGTGCTAATTCCATTCAGGAAGGGGGATCCAATACCAGATGTGAGCAATCGGTTTCTACTTTCGTATTGGCACTCATAGCAGAACTGATTCAGAATCGATAAGTGGATTCTAAACATCTAGTGAAGAAATCTATTTATTTAGTAGTGGGATTTGCTACATCTCAATCACATGTTATTATTTATTCGGAGCTTGAACAACTGCCCCTCTGTCCCTTGCATCTGCTTGACTTTGATAGAATTGCTAGCGCTGACAATATGTGTGAAACATGTACAAGAAAATTTTCACATACCCACAATATGCAGTAGGGCAAAGCAAATTTATTCTTTAATGTTCAAATAGAAAGAGATAGTATGGCCTCGTAAGAAAACAAGACATTTAGGCATGACCAATTGGCCATTTGTAGCCTGGACCAATAGGCATGTTACATAGTAAATTTGGAATGATGGATTATATTGTACCAGTTGTCCAAGTATGGTCTATACCAAAGGCCAGTGTACAAGTTGCTTAAGTAATATGTAATAAAAACAATTTTATATGATTTCGCTTGGCAACCAAGGAAAGTAACACTAAATTATTTCAAGTTATCCTATGGTTTGTGTCACTTCCTTGAGCTATTAGATAAGACCATACAAGTAATAGATCGACACAACAAATCATAAACTCATGGTTAGTTATGCAACAAAACAGCTAACAAGGTGCTATAGAATAGCCGAGAAGTAAACAAAATGAAAAGGGGTATTAAGTGCCGCCAACTATATAGCAAAACTACAAACATTCATACATTTCATCGACAAAGTTACTTTATGTGGAGTAAGAGGAGAGTGTGCTGGACAAAAATGACAATAAACTTGCACATTTTTTTTTTGTAAAGGAGCACAAAACTCGTCCATCATAGTACATAACAAAACTACAAATATGTATATATTTTATCAACTACATTACTTTACATGGAGTAAAAGCAGAATGTGCAAGACAAAAATGACAACAAACCTACATTTTGTTGTTGCAAAGGAGAACCTAACTTATATCCAGCATAGTACACAGCAAAACTACGGGCATGTTCTTTTTGGCTGCGGCTTATGGCTTTTGGCTGAAATTTTTGAATTTTGGTGCTTACTTTGACAGACACGGAGAGATCGATACTCATTTGCGATTTTGGCTGGTACAGATGTTAAGCTTTTAACGTGTACTACGTTTACCTTGTAGACCCCGTCTTGAGAAAACTACTGTTTAAAAGTTAGGTCTCAGAAGCGGTCATGAAAAGCCGGCCGGCTAGTGAGCTGCCGAACAGGGCCTACAAATATCTGTACATTTCATCAACTATATTACTTTACGTGGTGTAAGAAGAGAGTGTGTTGGACAAAAATGACAACAAACTTATAATCGAGTGGTCCATGCCAAAGAGATGTGTTATTGTATCATTTGACTGCCCAGTTAAGGATGTGTTTATCTGTATTTTCGCCATATCCACGTTTTAGTTTAAACAACCCATATCCACATATACTAAACGGTCGAGACTCTCCAAAGAGTGCCATGTCAACATGTTCTATAAGTGAAATAACTGCAGCAATGGAAGCAAGGGAGCAGGTAGATGCGGGTCGAAGGCCGTCTGCATTAGTTGATTCCATAAGCTATAAATATGAAATTTCAACAATTATTTACCATGGTAAATAATTTATACAATGTTAGAAAGCTTGTCTATAAATATTTAGGTTTCATGACAATAATCTATCAAACTTACGTTGATAAAATGTTTTTTTATGTGAAAATATGTCAAACTCAAAACCTGCCCAGACCCAACTAGAGCTAGGGCAGAGGTTGGCCAAGCAAAAACCTGCCCCGCCACGTCAAGTCCTCTAGTTTCAGCCGGATTTTTGACGTTGGGATATGCTTGGCGATTTGTAGAAAGCGCGAGGAAAGGTGTGGGAGAGATGGAGGAGGCCGAGAGGAGCGGGCGACTCAGTGGTGTTCGGTTGGGTTAAATTTTGATGGTTTATGGTTAAATTTTTATTATAGTTAGTTGAAATTACACTGTAACTAATGATAGCTTATTTGATATAATTAAATTAAAAAAATTAAAATGAAAAAATAGATTAACCTATCATGTATAATACAAACGAATACAGGAAAAAAATTGGTAAAAGAGCTTAAAATAAATTAAAAAATTAAAATAGAACGAAATTTATAAATAATGAAAATAAGTTGGAAGCTAGAAGTCCAAGCAGTAGGAGGTCCAGCGAACGTCACTGGCGCCAGCAAGCCACGTGGCTGCGGAGGGTGAGCGGCCCAAGTGTGGTACAGGCGCGTGCAAGGGCGGGGGCGATATCTTGGTCTTGGGCGGTACAGTCAAATTTTCGACTGAACGTTCTAAAGAAATAATTCCAGCCAGGCAAATAGACAGATCCATTTGTTTACTCCGTACACCTCCTTGATTTATTTTTCTTGGTTTCTTTTTTTTCATTCTTCTACTTGTTTTTTCTTGGTGTGCATGCCTACCTTGTAATCTCAGGAGGATTGGAATCTCAAGAGGGGGAGAGAACCAGATGCTATTTAAAAGTTGAATTTTTTTTTTGTATAATCGAATCTGACCCAAAGGGGGAAAACCCAAGAGAGAAAACTGCATCTGCGCCAGCCAAAGTGCTAATAGCGGCCGGCCGACTAATAGAAGGCCCCCGAAGAAAAACAAATTGCAAACAATTATAGTATAGAATTATAGCCATGCTATGTCGTATATTGTGCACCTTTAACTAGGGATGCAAACGGATCGGATTCAAACGGATATTGCTGTTACCATATCCTAACCTATATTTTTTCTTCGGATTCGGTACCAATCGGATTCGGTACCAATCGGATTCGGTGCCGGATCGGTCGGGATTAACCCGAGCCGTTTGCACACCTACTTGTTTGTAATGAATGCATACAGTACAACAAATGAAGTAGGAGGACGTACTGTTAAAAACTTGATGTTACTACTTAATAGCTGACGTGGAAGATTTTATTTTACCATTGCAAAAGAAAATGAAACATCAAATAGTAGCATTAACCTAAAATCAAACTTGAAAACGTATCGTATTCGGGACAGATATTGCTGTTACCATATCCTAACCCATATTTTTTCTTCGGATTCGGTATCAATCGGATTCGGTACCAATCGAATTCGGTGCCAGATCGGTCGGGATTAACCCGACCCGTTTGCACCCCTACCTTTAACCATGCGAAGATCTAAGCTGAAAAACGTGCGGGCACATGTACTAGAAAAAAAATCTGAAACTAGCCACTTATCCGTTGTATTTTATGCACAAGTCCTTCTATTGAAAGACAACGACAAAACGCATGTCAAAAATGACGACTAACGTACAAATCATCAACAAACAGGTCGTAGGCAAAAATGCATACTCCCTGTATTAACATCAGCGAGATCATGTCACGCCAAAACGGAAGAAGTCTCAGAGCAAATCAGCAACGCACCATGGAAGATTATGAACATCGGTAAGAGAAGAGCTCTCAGTCACAGAGAATAAACAAAAAGCCAGACATTATTCCTCCAATGCCTGCGAAGGCTGTTATAAAATCCATCCATAGTTAACAGAAGGATATCGAACGAAAGAAACGAAAATGGTGCCTCCCCCAACAGACAGATGGGTCTCTGACGGACGAACATTAGCATTTAGCAACTTGGCCTCCTACTAGACTAGATACTGGACTACTCCCGGAACGACGGTTACTGATCCACGAAGCCACAGTTCTAAGGCCATGACTAGAAGCTCTGCCTGGGATACCTGCCATTGATGACAGCCGAAAAAGGACGAACAGCTTGGAACAAGACGGACTCAGTTTGACATCACGCGAGGTGACCGTGGACGCACTGGTGTCTTGGAAGGACTCACCCTGTGCAATTGAGGACGACAGGATTAAGCACATGATGATCCATGATGCTCTTACAGGAACTCTAAACATGGACTGATCCACGCTTTACCTGATAGGAAGTGAGCCAAGGACCATGCCACTATAGTTCAGGGCTAGAATTGCACTTTCTGCCTGCAAACAATATATTGAAAAAGGTGAGTCAAAAATGCTGAATTAAGTACAAAGCCATGGGTTGGAATGGCCTTGATTATGTGCCAATAAGATCGCGAGCAGTGTTTCAATGCTTTTCACTCTAACAACAATGATACTAATCTCAAAGCACATGAAGGGGTAAGTAATCACTATCCACCATTAAGTTCTGTTTTAAAAGTTGTGTAAATCACTTTGAGAAAAACATTGAAGTATCTCTCTAAGATCGCTTGTATACATCAATTTTAATAAAAGGAGTAAATCTACTTGCAAAGCTTTTTTTTATATAATGGCAAGGTTGCATCATGGTTTTCCAACGAAATTCAGCCTGGAACCATGCTTACAATATATCATATCCAGTAAAAGTGAGGACAAAATGAAATCAAATTTTCAGTATTTAAAACATTTCCAGAACACAATCAGGTGTCAAATGAAATGCAGCTGAAGCAGAAAGAAGGGAAGGTGCCTAGATAAAGCTCTGGCAGAAAGGGGAATAAGTTGTGCACAAGCACAAAACATAAAGCAAATAAAATCGAGTATTCTTTTAATTTGATCAGTTAGCAGGCATTATTGGCATATATTTCCACCAAAGTTGAAAATTTTAAAAGCTACCTAGTTCGGACATCAATATTCTTCGACCTACTCAAGTCCCAAACAAAACACTATTGTATGATTCTTCTAATTTGCAGACATCTATCCTATGAATGAATTTTCTACATCCAAACTAAACAGAGATTTGAATAAATTGGGGGTAAAAAGAACAGAAATCCAAGAAAAACTAAACTGAATATCAAGTCTGCACTGAACACAAAATTATCAAATTTTTCGAAACAATTAAGAATTGTTCAACTTGAGTATGCTCAAACATCTGAGATTTTTTAACCTTGTGTGGGGAAGAGTCATTGTGCTCATACAATCTATTTCTTTTTGTTTGGTTTTTTCATTTGAAATTGTTTATGAACAACTTTTCCAGATATCCCTCAAACAAGGAATCAAATTAGTTCGCACAGTTTTCACTCCTACGTACCAGTAGCACTTCGAACATTAAATAATTAAATTTTGATTATTTCAAAAATATAATGCTGAAAAAAACCTTGTTCTACTTACTTGAGCAAACTCAACAAACGCAATGCATGTGGAGTGTACATAATCACCAAGGAGCCTCAGTCGAGAAACCTGAAAAAAAGTAAAGGCACAACAGTTTTAGAAAAGGGACTAAATGAATTAAAAACAAGCCACAGTACTTATATGGTGCACCTTCCCACAGAGCTGCTGAAAGAAAATCTTTACATCACCTTCCGTAACCTGCACAATTAAGAAGACAATTAAGCAAAGCAGGTTGACCATCAAAGAATAGATCATGAACACATAAATTCTAAACTTTAACATTTCAAATCATTCTTTGTTGTCGACAAATTCATTTCTGAATCTCAGTTCAACATTCACCAC
Organism: Bonia amplexicaulis; assembly: GCA_036346245.1. NCBI lineage: Eukaryota > Viridiplantae > Streptophyta > Magnoliopsida > Poales > Poaceae > Bonia > Bonia amplexicaulis. Next base: position 15,258,835 of record CM070740.1, read on the forward strand.
AGCAAGAAATGAGAGCCATAATATAGACAAAGGAAATTTTTTAACAGAAATGTTGGAAGAATAATAACCACCAAAACTTTATGATCAGTGCAAACTCCAAGACCAATATTATTGTAAGATCTGTCAGTTAACCAACAAATGGGGAAAATATTATCAGAGTAATCTTTTAACATATCTTTTCACTTATGTATATCTGCCTTGAAGGCACTTGGTAGCACCTCAAAATGTATATATCCAGTAGCCACTCATAGCCTTAGGTAAAAAAACAGATGAGTGTGAAGCAATGTCATCTAAGATACTTCAAATACACCCTTAAGGTGGTAGAGTTTTAGTTGTGCACTGAAGCATGGTCCATTGCTTGTGTTTTCATGGCTTAGCAAAGGTGCAAATGCTCAGCTTATGCATAATGGAGATTGTTCATGTATCAAAATAATTGAATTTCAAGGAAAATCTAGCACACAAATTTTAGCAGAGAAAAATCTTAAGTATCATTTCTTAATGACATAAAATCAACCACTAGTATAGTATGGTTTGATTCACTTATATCTCACCCACCCTTTTTCAGTACTTTTAAACAGATCAAGTTGCTTAAGTAGGCTTTGAACAACTTTGTGATATCCTTTAAAATGTTCGTTCCATTCAACTAAAATGACCGAGATTACAAAACCTATTGAACAAAGGCAGTGCAACATAATACAATACTTCAAATTTCAACAATAAGATGTTAAGTATGATTTAAGAATTACGACTGCAACCACATGCACAACCAAAAGATTATACTCGCATACCTTCTTATCTATGTTAGTACAATATACAGTCCTTGAGACCATTTCTTTCTCATCTTCTGTCTGTACAGAAAAGAGCATTACAACCGACATTGGTAGAAAACTTTGACATGAAAAGAAAAAAACTGGCATTATAAGCTCCAAGTAGATTGAAGTACGCAATCTAATCATCTACTTACTCGAGGAAGAAATTTAGGGTTCACAGGTAGAATCGCTGTTTTAGAAGGTAAAACTCTAACAGGATAGAAACCAAGCATGGTTCCCCCAAGTGTAAGTGCTGCCCTTGCACCAGCTGCACATAAAGGAGAACTTCACCATTGCTGTTTATCCATACACAAGACTATAAAAGAAAAAGTAGTCCTGAAGGTGCTACCATCATCAGCAAACTCGATGAAGGCAAAACGCAAGACTGAGTGTGGGTCACCACAGATACGGCAATCTACCACCTACATGTAAAAAAGATAGTGTAAGAACATGATAGTCATATTACCAAGAGCTAAGCTAGCTATATTCATCCAACATAACCCATAGACAGAAATTAGTAAAAAAAATCACCCAATATCGTATAACTGAATGAATGATACTCCAAAACATTACAAAATTTTCAAAATCCAAAATTATTGTCTGTTTAGTTGTATAGCCTTATATGGCTATAATTTAATTGTTTAAGGTGCTATTTTGGTTCAGGCGAGTTCTTATTTGAAAGGGCAGCCCACCCAATTAAACTACATATTTAGCTGAGCTTCATGGCAGCCAAGAAAAGGTTAATCAAAAAGGTTTGCCCTTTTGGGATTAGATGGAATGCAACTTGGATGTCAGATAACTTGTCATTTAAGTTGAGTTTTTATCTTAATTCTAAAGCAGGTAGCAGTCACCTAAACAAAAAAGACAAACATAAAGGAAAACTGTTCTATAATATCCTTGTAGTAATGTTTGTCTTCTTTTGATCTACAGGTAAGACAAAGGCAATAATTAGCAGAAACCTAACCTTTAACTTCTTTGACACAAGAGAACGTTTTATCTGAGAGCCCAAACTGGCTAACTTTTTATATGGTGAAATATGCCTGTCCTTCCTCTTTACACACTAAACAAAGTGTGCACCAGGGATAAATATCTCCGCAAACCAACAAATAATTACTAGTTAGCTGGTCACAGAAAAAAAACTCAACAGTTAAGCTTCATCTTCCTTACTAGTAGCTGCAGAGCATACAATGCTGTTATGAATTAAAATTGTAGAGTAAAAATATTATCAATTATTATTTATTCCACGTACTAAAGAAATTCACCAAAACAAACTAATGTTCCTGTACTTTGTATTTGACCTCTACAGTTTCTTGTTCTATTTTCTTGCATAAGGTGATGCCTCTTACTCAGCTCTCGTATTTCCTGCAACTTATTTGGAGGCAAAATAAAAAAAATACACAATCTTCACTTTGTTGTTTCCTACACCTGCTACTCATCTTACTCTCCCCGCCTATTCAAAATAACCAATCTGGTCATTACGAAATGCCGTGCACCACAAGCTTTGGAAGTAGATGCCTTCGCATTTAAAAAAGTCTCACATAATACCACTGAAACAAAAGCCATAGCACAGAATAACAATTATCTTAGTGATTGCATCAATTCACACTGCAGAAGAGAGGATGCATAGGCATTTTATTTATATTTCGCAACAATGCTACTTTAAAATGAGCTCCTTTCTCACTTTTCAGGATGGTCAACTATTTTAAGACCATGCAAGCATCCAAACCATAACAAATATCTTCCAATAAAATCTGAAACCCAGAAGGGCTGCTAATCTTGTTATCTATTATGTTCAACAAGACAATGAACGACATTTAGTTACTACCATCAGCCATCACATTATTAAGAGAGGAAAGATAAACTACCGCATTTCCTCAAAAAAAATCTTAGAACTTACTTGTCCACAGGTAGAAAACACTTCTGCAAGCTTCTGTTCAGTCACCTACAGAGAAGCAGGAAGATAATTTAACAACAAGATACAAAAAGAACAAATTCAAATAGCACTACTCTATTTAGTATGCTCACTTGCTGATCAATGTCAGAGACATAGACGGTCCGCCGCACACTATCCTCCCTATCAGCTCGCCGCGTCCGGCCTCCCATCCTCCTCCTCCCGTGGTTGAAGCTATTCCTTCTCTGATATTATCATGAAAGCACGGCCAATTCACCATGATTCCACCAAAGTCAATCAATGTACGCACAATTATCACTATCACTAGCATAGCATTTGTTCTGAGAAATTAAAACCGAAATGGAGGTCCACCAAAATTAATTGTTAACATCAAGCACAGTACGCCTATCACATCAAATAAATTCACGAATCAAATACTCGGCAATCCGCGTACCACTACCACAGATCATTGAACACTCTTCCAATTAGCACATTTCTATCCAAACAAAAACGATCAGATTATTGATCCTTAAAATGTTCATCTCTGGGAAATGATTTTTCATTTGACAGCCTAATAAGATGATTCAGAAATATAAATACCCAACTAAATTAAAAAACCCTCCCTACTCAAGACTTCAATTTTAACAAGATTATAAACAATGCAAAAGGACAAAAACAAAATCTTGCACCAAGAAAAAATGATCACCGCCGCCTAAAACACCATCATTTGAGGCGATCGCAAGATGTAAATCACCAAATCCTCCGGCGATTATGAACGCAAAAAGGTCAAACCAAAGCCCATCAAATCAAACCGCGTAGTAACACAAAACCCAATAACCCGCAACTCCACAAAAAAAAATCACAATTCACAGCTCACCGACCCGGAGATTCTGCGGCTCTCCGCCGCCGTTGCTGGATCCGTCGCTGCTGGAGTCCCTCCCGCCGCCCCCGCCCACCTGCAGCTGGCCGGCGCCGGCACCAAAGTACTCGGCGGTGGAGACGAACACCGGCGCGTCGGCGGAGAGCCCTCCCCCCGGCGCCGGCGCCGCGCGGCGCGACGACGGCACGAACTCCTGGGCGCAGGGGTTCAGCTTCGACATGAGCTCCTCCAGCTTCCTCATGTCGCTCTTGTACTCCCTCTCCTCCTCGGTCTCCACCTCCGCCGCCGCCGCATCACCCATCACTTCCACCTCCGCCTCCGCCCGGATCGGGCTCTCCGCCACGACCGCTGCAGCCGCCGCCGCCTCCACGGCCACCATTATTGCTTCGTTCACGCTAGCTTAATCTACCTCGCACAGAGTCGAAGAAGGAGAGATCAAGTCAACGAATATTATTCTATTGCAAGCGAATTCTTTTTTCTCTCTCTCGATTCGGTGTTTGGTTTTTGCGTTAGTGTTGTTCTTTCTTTCTTTCTTTCTTTCCCTCTCGCGTGGGGGCGAAATGTGAGCATCGATCGCTTTCGGGGAGGCTGCTTATAAATAGCAGCACAAAATAGAGTTTTTTCGCTCTCTTATTTCACATATTAATTTTTTGATTTTGTGGGATATTTTTGGGTTTTAAAAAGGTTCTCTACGAGAAAAAAAAAAGTGCATATAGAGGAATAGGAAAACAGAGTGGGAGAGATATTTTTATTTTTTGTGTTGTTTCATTTTTGAATGAAAATAATTATTTTCTCATAGGAAAAAGAATAAACATTGTGGAATTAAAAAAAGAGAATAAAACTTACGAAGAGTGGGTAGTTGGGGGAGGGAGAATCGGGAGGCGCGAGCCTCGGTCAGAGGATGGTAGGATTCATCGCGATGGGAGGCACGTCACCGGGCCGCGGGGCCCACTACCGGGTGGGCATGCACAGTACAGTCCACGGCTCGGACTGGATCTTCTGCGGCTATATTTAGGCTGATACAAGTCCTGAGATTTTTATTTTCCCCGGCTTTCTTGTCTGAGCTGCGGCAATAAGCCATAGCACTGGTTATGTCCTTGTTTATTTACGCTTATACTTTTTAACTTAGTTTAAAATCAGCAACTTAGCTTAAGAATGATCAACAACAGCATAAATCATTCAAAGAAAAATAAGTCAAATCACAACAATAATTGGTAGAACACACTCGATTGAGATCACACTCGATGTCTTCGCCTCTGGAAACATGTCACTGGTGCACGACATTCTCCGCCACCACCGATTCAGCCTCCTCCCATGCAGTCTACGTCTGCACCTCCTGCAACAGATAAGGCTACCAAGAAGGAGGTAGAGGCTATTATTGTTGTTGACGCTGCTGATGAGCCTTTTCAGTATGCCATTGACGCTTTCGAGTGTTAGTGTGCTGATGAGGCCCATGTTTGCGCCATCCTGGTGGTCAGCTTCGATGACTCTATCCAGCCATACATTGTTGGTCTACTGTATACTCGATATATCTGGGAGTACTTGAATGAGCGATACCAGTATAGTAGTTATGCTTAGTTCTTTTTCGCTTTAGTGTAAGTTGGAAATGCTTCACTAAGGAGATTCTTCTGTCGACGACTTCTTCTGGGTCCTGACCAGTCTCTGGCGCTAGTTGGATGAGCTGGCCTCTCCACTTTGCTAGGAGTGTCATAAAGTGTAGAAGGCGGACCATCACTGCCTTCGCCTTTATGGATTAGTCTGCCACCTTCGCCCAGAGTTTGACCTGTCAGGGCTCAACTACTGAGCTTCTCTTCATGGCTGACTGTTACGGAGGCTCTTTCGACACTTCGGGCTGAGGAGCTTCGCCTTAGTTAGCAGCACAGTTCGTCTGACTATGCTTGCTGCTCCTTCTTCGACTACACCGCCGGTTTCTGCTTCGATTACAATTCCTCTCCAGGTGCCTGTTACCGCTCCTATTTTTGCACCAACTGGAATTCAGTGCAACTACTATAAAGAACTTTAGGTATGACAACTAGAGTTGTGCGGTGCGCAAAAAGCAAACCAAGACGTGTAGGGGTGGACGATCCAAGGGGGGCAATGAGGCCCTTCCTTCACTGGAGGACATACCAGCTCGTTAGGTTCTCAGCGAAGTGACCCTATTCAGCAGCTCTACTAGGTTCTACTTCAGCTCTCTCTCACAACTCAGCGGGTTCTGCAAGTCTAGCTCAGACGTCTCCTCTAGGTACCTCTTGGGTTCTAGATTCAGGTGCCTCTTTCCACATGACACCGGACTCCACATCACTCACTACAGTAGGACCTCCTGTTTTTTCCTATCTCTACTCAGATAGCTAATGGTACTTCCTTGTCTGTCAGCTATCAGGGAACTCTTTTGTCCACTGACTTTTCTGTTTCAGTTGTTTCCTATGTTCCCCAGCTTACCATATAGCTTCTTTCGGTGGGACAGCTCACTGATTTTGGTTGTAGTGTTGGCTTTGACTTTCACACCTGTTTCATCCAAGATCAATAGATAGAGATGATACTTGGGGACTGGTCGGCACCATAGGGATCGTCAGGGCCTCTATATTCTCGACCGCATCTACTTTCCGTCCACTTCAGTTGCTCCTACCATGTCTACCTCCACCGCTACTACTGCCACCACCTTTGAAATTTTTGCGCAGTGGCATCACCGTTTAAGTCATCTGTGTGGGTCCCGTCGTTCTTCATTAGTTTGTCAGGATGTTCTCATCAATATGTAACCTTCCACTGCTCTTAAGGATGTCAGTCCTATAGAGCGTCTCTACTTTAGAGCCCCACAGTACACTCACCTTCGTATTGAGAGACCATATGGAGGTGACCCCATATTTGTGATGAGTAATTGACACTTGTCTTGGAAAGTTTGAGTTTGATTTGAGCCGTTTTTACCAAGTTGTAAGCTTCTACAAGTGGTCGAAAGTCCCTACGACCTCATTGTCAGTAGCTGGGAGCTACCTAGAAGCCTTACGACCACTCTGCTGTGGTCGTAAGCTCATACGACCATTTTGGTCGTGGTCGTAGGCTGATACGACCACAGTGGCCGTGGTCGTAAGTCGTTTCGACTACTCTGGCCATGGTCGGATGCCCCAAATAGTTTTACGATCACACTGGCCGTGGTCGGATGGCAACCGGAGCATTTACGACCTCTCAGTCAAAAGTTAGAAGGCTCTACGACCATGTTGGTCGTGGTCGGAAGCTGGAAGCGGTCGGAAATCATAGCTTCGACCACGACCACGTTGGGAAGTCGGCGGACTTTGACCACGTTGTGAGGCGGTCGAACGTGGTCGGATCGCGGTCGGACGCGGTCGTCTGTGGTCGTATGCGGTCGTAGCTCGGTCTGGCGTGGTCGGACGTCGTCGTATGCTATCGTAGTGCAGTCTGGCGCGGTCGAATGCTGTTGTATGCGGTCGGATGGGCTTGGGTAGCGGTCGTATGTTTTGTGCATGTCATGTTCTACTTTTGTGACCGGTCTTAGGGCATTTATGACTTTGGAGGAGTGAGCTTTGAGTACTTTTCTCTGATGAAAATTGATGTTATCCTTGTTTTGTGCGGTGCTATGAAATGGTTTCTTGTCTGTGATGATTGCAGGACTTTGAGGCTAAGTCGTGGTGAGGCATGGGATGACTGGACTAGGCACGAGAGGTGTTGAGGTCGAGGGCGGTCGGGAGATGCCAAAGATGATGAGGCAGGCGAAGTGGTTGCAAGGCTTAGACAGCAAGAAGAGGAGGAAGCTTCCGGGAAGGCGGCAGAGTGGCATTTTGGAGAAATGCGGAAAGCTGCAAAGGGAAGCTGGTTCTCTGTTAAAGCACTAGGAAAGCTCTGTGTAACAGGCAGTCTTAGCGAGTTGTCGTTCGATGTCTGTGTGTATACCCGGTGTTAGGTTGGAGTTAACGGTTCCCCCGGTGTTTTTTGTGCGACTGTGCCGTCCCGATCGACCATAGCAAAGAGTTTGCATCTTCATGATAATTTCTCTTTTAGAGGTGCTGCTCTTGTTAGGTTTCAAGTTTTTGTGAACTTTGGTTGCTTTTATGATGGTTCTATTGTCAGTTGTGCCTCCTGTTTGCAATCTTTTGTCGGTCGGTATCTTGCTCTAAGTCTCGACTGCTCTATAACTGTTCTGGTTGATTCGACCACAGCAGAGAGTCAATCGACTACACAGTGAAGTACCGACTGCTCTGGGCTTTGGCTAAACCCTGTATTCCTTCTTCTCTATCTTTCGGTCTTCTCTCGGTTTTCCAATGAGCATTCACCTTCTGTCTTCATTGCTTCTATAGCTATTGGAGAAGAAGTTTGTGTGAATACTTGGGGAGGTTTGAAGGCACCATTCACCCCCCTCTGTTGCCATTTCGATCCTACATGTATTTTTTGCTGTACCTATTTTGTCTTGCTACAGCCTCGTGAGCGCACCAAACTGTCAGCCTAGTCAGTTGAGTGTGTGTTTCTTGGTTACAGTTCTGAGCATAAGGGTTATCGCTGCTATGATCCTTTTGCTCGATGAATCAGGATCTCACGAGACATTGTCTCTGATGAATCTTGACCTTTCTTTTATCGAGATTCAGCTCCTCGTCCTATTTCCACCATCAAGACGATCTCCTGGTTGTCTCTCCTGACTCTTCACCCATTTCTCCCCTTTCACAACCTTCCTCTAGTCTGTCTCCAGTGGTTCCTTCTGTACCTCCATCTCCTATGCTGCCTCTTGCAGCATCGCCTCTTGTTCCTGCAGCTCCACCGTCTCGTTTCTTTGGGGGTGCATTACTCCAACGTCCTCATCCTTCACCAAACTCATCTTTTAGTATCTTGCTGACATTGATGTCTGATTCATCTAATGATACTCCTCGTTACACTCTTCGTGACCAGACATCCCTTCAGCCTTCTGATCGTCCTGGGTTTACTTCGACAACTCATGCTCTCTTTGTCATTGATCATAGTTCTTATCATGAGGCTGCTTCTCATTCTAAGTGGTAGCTTGCCATGGCAGAGGAGTTTGATGTTCTTCAACGTATGGAGACTTGTGATATTGTACATACACATGTGCAGTGGCGAATGAACCGTGGGTGCTTGTGGATGCTCGAGTACCCCCTCCTCCCACCGTGGTTGAAGAAGACCCGGCCGGCCCGGAGGGTGAAGAACCGGAGGCGGGAGGTCGGAGGATGAAGAAAAGCCGGACTGTCGGAGTGAGTCGGCACTGAGGCCCAGTCAGTGGCTTATAGCCCAGCGCCCTAGCCGGCCCAAATCAGTGGCAAATACTGGCCCAAATCAGTGGCAAATACTGGCCCAAAACCACAAAACAACAAAATAGTAGTTTAGGTCATGTGGAAGATCAACAGGCACAACATAATGCGACGCGTCGTTGCTGAACAGTAGATAAGGTCATGGTCACACCTCTCACGGCGACGGCATCACGAGTTGCGGAGGGGGAGGCTGGGGGTGGTTGGTGACCCAACATGGAGGGTGGCTCGATGCGAAGGCAGAGGGCAGAGCGGAGGGGCCGAGGGGGAGGCGGTTGGTCACTCGGTGGCAGCGGGCACGGTCGCGCGGGCGAGGCCAAGCGGGAGTGGTGGAGTGGAGTGGCAGTCGACGGACGAGGCGATGACGTCGACGAGACGATGAAGCTATTCTCCATTCGCCCGGGCACCTGCTATTCCCCATTCGCGGATTCACCATTTGCAAAAATGCCGAATGAAGTGGTGACAGGTGACTGGTAAGCAACCGGTCATCTACCCGTCGTCAGGTCGTCTGCGTCTCTGCGGTCTGCCCGATCCCGAGTACAGATTGCCGGACTGCCCGCCCGTGATACCGTGTCGGCGTGTCTCTGTGATCGTGAGACATGTCGCCGTGTCGGCAGTCGGCGTGACTCGTGAGTGCGTGGCGCGTGACTGCGTGAGCCATGGGGGCACTGAGAGTACTGGAGTAAGTACTAACTAAGACACCGTGTTATTGTTTAACTAATGTAAATTATTATTTAATCTATACTCGACAGTAACCATTAGGCATTAGCCGATTAGCCGACAGCAACAAGGCATTAGATGAATGGCTTAATGACTTGATGGTGTGCTACACCAAGCGAGAGATATTTAGATGTCTTGATAACAAAAGAATCATTCAGCGCTTTCAAGACATGAAAACTCGTAGAGTGAAATTATGTCGTAATCAGATTTAGTAACTTAGTGGTATGTTTTCATTTCATTTTTAATGTTTATGGACATTCGCAATTTAATATTGTATCACTACATTTGGTATTTCTTATCTGCAGATCGGTACTCACATATTTATGAACATTTGGAGCACATTATCCATTAACAAGGTACTAAATTTATTGTATTGTACATTTTTCAATTTGTTCTCTTCCTATTTATGTACGAATTTGATATTCCGATGGCAAAAGACTAGTAGATGTAGTTTTGGTATATTTATATTGTGCTATAGCCTCGACAGTAGAGCTCTCCCTCTATTTACATCCTGGATTCGCCATTGCACCTGTGCATGCTCGTTCTATCACGTGCAAGTGGGTATATAAGATTAAGACTAAGTCTGATGGTACTATTGAACGCTACATGGCTCGTCTTATGGCTCGCGGCTTCCAGTAGGAGTACGGTCATAATTACAATGAGATATTTGCCCCTGTTGCCCATATGACCAGTGTTCGTACTCTTGATGTGGTTGCTTCTGTTCGCCAGCGGTCTATCTCTCAGCTGGATGTTAAGAATATCTTTCTTAATGGTGTCTTGCATGAGGAGATTTACATGCAGCCACCACCTAAGTATTCTGTTCTAGATGACCATGTCTGTCATCTTTGTCGTGCTCTTTATGGCCTTAAGTAGGCCCCTCGTGCCTAGTTTGCGCGTTTTACCTCAGTGATTACAATTGTCGATTTCACTGTTAGTGCCCATGATCCTGCTCTATTTATCCATGTCTCACCTCGAGGAAGGACACTGCTTCTTCTATGTGTGGATGATATGCTCATCACTAGTAATGATTCCTTATTCATCACATATGTGAAGAAGTATCTCAGTAAACAATTTTTTATGACTGATCTTGGTTTACTTAGTACTTCTTGGGGATTTAGGTTTCTTCCATCTCTGAGGGCTACTACCTCTCCCGGCAGAAGTATGTTTAGGATATACTTGATCGGTCTGGTCTGACTAATACTCGCACTGCTACGACTCCCATAGAGCTTTCTCTTCAGCTTCACGCTACTGATGGTGATCTTCTTGAGGATCATACCCAATATCGCCATCTTGTTGGAAGTTTGGTATACCTTGTGAGCACTCGTCCTGACATTGCTCATGTTGTCTATATCTTGAGTCAGTTCATGGCTCGTCCTACTCATTTTTTACTACAACCACCTTCTTCATGTTCTTCGCTACTTGCATGGAATCATTTCTCGTCATTTATTTTCCCTAGCTCTACCTCACTACAACTTCAGGCGTACTCTGATGCGACCTGGGCTAGTGATCCTTCTGATCATCATTCTCTTTCTACTTACTGTGTTTTTCTTGGTTCCTCCATGCACAACCTGTACAGCTGTCGCTTCAGTACTCACCGTTTTGTTAGCGATTTTGCTATATACAATCCTTCTAAGTCATCTCAAAATTTCTTCAGTGAATTCTCTTTGATCACCAAGTATCTTACCTCATCGGAGAGACATAGAAGAATTGTACTAATAGCCATCCTCTCCATCACCTTCTAGTTTTCATCAGATGTCTTTTCCGGATTATCTCCTTCAAGAGTACCGATTAGCTCCTACTGGATAAGGACATCCTTAACCACACAATGCTACACATTGAAATTTTTTCTATAATCAAATTTCTCTATTTGATTCTACATCATCAATATTGATCTTAATTTTATGCCATCTGATGCTTTATCGACCTTCTCACAAATCATATTAATCCGGCATTAGCTCTGGTACACTCTGATATCCCTTCTTATATGTAACAACCCTCGAATTGGATCAGACTTTGTGAGATACAACATGAGCATATATAGTATCAAGAAAATCTCGTAGAGAGAACCAAAATAATGAAGTTGAAGCAACCACGATGAGAGAGAAAAGATTTGGTGAAGCCAGCCACAAATTCTTTAAGCACAACATAAAAAAGTATAAGAGATTATCGTTCTCTTACAGCTCTCTCGAATCTTTTCGGACCATCGGATCTTTATTTTAAACAAGAATCTAGTGTTAAAAAATAACTTAATCTCTGCTACTCCCGTGTACCTCTCTACCTTTGAATATGTGGATTCTTTGCTTTATCGCTTATTTGCTTGGATTCTCCATGATCACACTTTGTGGTTTTATATAATCTCCTAGCCCTCCTTCCAAGTAGGGTAGGAATCTTACTTTAAAAGAAAACAGGAATGCTAATCTTATAGTACACTTTTTCAAATTTTAAAAGACTAAGATACAAGTCATCGTAGTCAACACAGTAGAATACAAAGAAAATATGGTCCGATCCACCTGTATTATTATTTCAAAACCCTGCACTATGAGTTATAAAGATTATGGGCCTGTTCTTTTCCTCCAAAGCCGACGGCTTTTGGCTTTTGCTACAGTACCTAACTTTCAAACGGAGTATTTTCTCAAGACGGGGTCTACAGATTAAACGATCTACACGTTAAAAGCCCAACATCCGCACATCAAAATTGCAAATGAGTATCTGTCTCTCCGTAATCTGCACTGTAAATGTACCAAAATTCAAAATTTCATTAAAAGCCATAAGCTGCAGCCGAAAAGAACAGGCCCTATGGTTGCAGGAAATCTGGACACGTCCAATTGACGCACGTGAGCGAAAAGGAACATCAAGAAATTACAAACGAAGATGTTTACTCTCTTTTGTACTAATATCATTTTTCTTGAGATAAAAGGACAAAGTTTTTGTTTTCAGAATAATGTGCGACACAAAAACGTGAACAGGATGGGAATGTACTAGAAAATCAAACCTCAACCATTGATATCCCGATCGATGCAGAAAATAGGTACAGTAACTTGGAGTTCTATATTATTTGCATTGACGCGGAGTATAATTCTATTGTTATAATCTAGACCTGAGCAAATCCGCTTTCAATTCCCGGACCAAAATTCTAGATTTGCTTGATTTTAGACGGGGCTAGGCCGGACTTGCGAGAGTTTACTGACGTTAATCCTAGTTACCGAGTTCTTTTTGGTCTATTTTTTTAAATAAATAAATATAATGATTTTTTATCGTTGTTTCGAGACGATCTTTTTAAAATGATTTATCGATATTTAATTTATTTATATAAATATTTACATTAGTATTAAAAACTATAAATCGATCCAACCAAGCTTCGGTGAATCGGTTGGATAATCACATAAGGCATATGCAGAGAACAGGACAAGTGGAGGTTGACGTGGCGCGCCGTGAGATGCGTGAGAACAAAACGGAGAGCGATTACAGGCGCCGTCCTTGTCTTGCCAATTGGAGAAGATTGGCCATGGACGAAAGCTAAACTAAACCCCTTTTGATGATCCAAATAATTGCACGAGTCAACATCATCGTGATATAGATGGTCAGATGGAGAACATCTGCGTGAAAAATGCCACACCGAAACAACTCAGATGAAATGAAACACCCCAGTGAAAAAAATTCAAATTTTTGTAATTTTTTTCTGAATGTTTGGGTGAATTTTTGAAAACTTTTCTTTTTTAGAAATTTTTGGCGGAATACGCTTTTCCTTTTCGGCTTTTCCGCTTTTGGCTTTCCCTTCTCCTTGATGTCTTCTCTCTCTTTCCGTTTCCCCTCCCCGCTGGCACCTTTGCCCTTTCCCACCTCCCCATTCTGGTGGCTTTCTCCTCGCACGCTGCGCGCATGCAGAGAACTCGCCAGCGCCGCGCGCCTTGCGCCGGCTCGCCGTCGCCGTCGTCCCCGACCGCGCCCGACCCGGTCTCCGCTCCCTGCCAACCGTGACCTACATTTAGTAGCTGCAACTAAGGATGTGTTCGGTCCATCCTCGTCCAACCTTGCTTTTGAGCAACCGTAAGGATGAGCAAATGAACCAAACATGCCGATTGTCGAGGCTTGGCTTCCTTCAAGAAGCGCCTTTTATCAAGATCGTGGCTCGAAATAGGGCTTGTTTGATATAGCTGCGGTTTATGGATTTTGGCTGAAATTTTTTAATTTTAGCTGTTTGCGACAGAGATTATGGAGAGAGATATTCGCTTGCGATTTTGGTTAATACAAATATTAGACTTTTAACGTATACTATAATTAACTTGTAGACCTCGTCTTGAAAAAATACTCTGTTTGAAAGTTAGATACTAAGAACATGACTATAGTGTGCTACGATGCAGTCGATGAGAGTGCGATCTCCTGGACGAGATAAGCACACCATTGACCTTTGCGCCACAGCAAAAAGGTTTAATTTTATATTAACTTTTACTGATAGGTTTTAGTTTTGATTTATAAATGGTAATAGTTTGTAGAGAGATATTTAGGTACGACGATACAAATAAAATCACTATAATATATATTATAATTAATTAATAAACTCTATCTTAAAAAGACACTCCGTTTATTAGTCCTCTCACTCCCCTCTGTTCCTTCCTACTCTCTCCTGTACATGTTTCTCATGACACCAGCACAACTGCACAAGACTCCAAGAGTAGTGTTCCTATTCTAATCACTACAGGACTGGGTTACTTTGGTAGCTACTAGAAACAATCGATCTTTGGCAAGTTCTGTTGTGACTGATTGGTATTGTTTCCTATCTTTCAGGGGAAAATTTTTCAAAAATAAAACAGGAGTGAAAATAACGAAAGATCAGGTATAAATCGATATAACTCTGGAAAGAAGCCTAATCTGCAGTGCATAAACGAAGTCAGAAACACAGAGATTTCTCCATCAGCTGCTGTATCCTACTTCCACAAGAATGACGACCCAAAAACGTGTCATCATGCACATCACCTCCCTCGGCTGTGCATGGCCTACATGAATATTTTATATGCTCTCTCAATGCGAAAACACACTGCATCCCACTAGCAAAAGAACTGTGACCCATTTTCTTTCCTATTTCCTCATATTCCATTTTACATACATATAAGCAATAACAATGGAGAGCTATAGCAGGAACTATATCAAACCATACATGCGAAAATATAAACAAAAAGGCCAAAAGCGGGTGGCAAAAAGAAGCAGAAGCTGGGGAGAAGAACTACAGCAGCGCAAGGGAAAGGGCGGCAAGGCGTCAAAATCACTGTGTTACAACCATGTCAACCCTTGCGCGTGCGTTCTTCCATGAGCTTCTGCTAAGGAAACAGCCATGGAAAACATCATCTGTTCTTCAATGCTCTCCGGACGAAAGTGGCTTGGAGCCATGGTGAAATTTTCAGCAAAAGGCAACTGTGGTATGGTCCCCACATCCGCCACGATGTCTGAGCCAGCATAGCTTGTTCCGCCCTCTGCACCCTCCGACCAGTGGTCGGTTGAGCACTCTCCTTCCTCTCTTACCACTTCCCTGCTGCAACTCGGTGCTATCCCGCTCCAGCTATCCGGTGAACTCTCCACAGCACACATGCTTCCACCAGTAATGTTGCATGGCCGGCGGAGGATGTCAAAGACTGGGAACGCACTACTGCCAGCCATGTAAGAGAAATCCATGATTGGTGGCTGGTGCTCAGCCAAAGCGGCAACGGCACAAGAAAATCCACCAGGATGAGGTATTTCTAAAGGAGCAGCTGGAACAAACACCTGTCGTTCACGCGAGGGTGGCTCAATTACAGGCATAAAGCTACCACAAACAGGATTTCCTATACTTCCCTGCTCCTGCTCAAAGAGAAGCGTGAACACATTAGAAGCAGATATGCATGCAAACTTTCCTGGACTATAAGACAAGCCATGAATTTTCCCAATCCAGCCTATTGTTTATAATGTAGAGTATAAAATTCAAGGTAGAAGCAGTACTTAAAAGAATTTGACACGACTTTTAGTTGTGCATTTGGGCTACACCCAGTTTAAAGAATAACTTCCATCTCAAAAGGAGTTCTAGAAGAAACTAAGCATGCGTGTCATTCTTTCCTGCAACAAAAACTAAGTTTCTTTATCAATTCAAAGAAATTTAAAACAAAACTATCATGTTGACCCAACTACTTACGAAACATATGTTTAATTGAAAACAATCAAAAGCAATGCAATGCGAAGTCTAAGATCGCATGAAAATTTAGATAAAATAGATGTTTCTCGTTGATTCTAGATCTACGATAGTAAACCCTGCTAAGATCAGCCTGTTCCTCAGCTGAGCTCAGTCTCAATTATACTTGTAGTGCTTATGCATTGGTCGTTGCTTAAGTAGCTCAGTCTCAATAATATTTGTAGTGCTTATGCATTGGTCGTTGCTTAAGTACCATCAATGTTACTTATTCTTGACCTAGGGTGTTCTATGTAATAATATTAATGGTTGGTTGAAACTTGCAACCATTGACAAATAACAGGCACACGGCTGGGAACTATGCAAGTTTCAGCGGGAACAATCAGCTTTATACAACGGAATAATTATACATCATATTCATTAAATTTTGTTTAGTTACTCTTTAACTTTAAATATACTGTACTACTGCAACAAGCTATTGAGGTTGAAAAAAATCGACCTTACTAATCCTATAATGTACATTAGTAATGTAACTACACTTTTTGCAAATTAATTGCCTATTTATCATAATAAGTAATGCAAATTTTGCAGACTAGGTCATGGATTTATCAAAACATGTAAAATGAACATATTCTTTTAAAAAAAAAAGCATTTTCAACATGCTTTTTTAGATACAAATGCTGTGAATTCAGCAAAGTTTCGTATTCTTGCAAATGACAGTCTATTTCTGTGCAGCTCATTAGAAAACCATTGCCTGACATAACAATTCAGCATTCATAATATTATTCACATCACACACTGTACATATTCTTATTAATGTTCATTTAAGGAACATGTGAAAAAGTTTCCACTTCACCTGAATGGAACGCCAAATCGCTTCCATAACCATCATGTCCTCTATATTCTTGTCAATGTTATCATCACTGTAAGCAAAAAAACAATTTCCATAATTGTTATAAGCCTGTTTGATCTCAACAGCATGAAGGATCACCTTGACCGCCATGCAATAGATGTTTCGTACAAGAAAATCTTTACATGGTAACCCATAAAACTGAACAGAGATTAAGGCCTATTTTGTGTTAGGTTTTTAATACAAGAGGGGTTTAATTTTATTCGAGAAATCTCTCCAGTTGTACCCGTACCCTGTTTGGTAGAGTTTTAGCTTCTGCAGCTTTAAGCTGAATTTGAAACCCTCCCAAACAGAGTCTGAGTAGAAGTATAAATTAACTAGCAGTACAGCATACCAATCTTCTAAACAAGGACTACAAGAGGCACCACGATAACATCAACCAGCTTCTCTAGAAATAATATGAAAACCAAGATTCTCAGACTGACTGAGATATTTTGTTTAGGTAGATACTCTTTTGGAACCTCAACTTCATTCTGGCTCGCGCATGCCTGTACCATATAGTTTTTGCACTAGCATTACATTGTACCATCATTGAAAAGTCTCCTCAGTTAGCAAAAGATGTGGTATTTGTGAACTGAAGAGATGTTTACTAATGTGTAACATCAAGAAAAACTTCCCCAATGTACCTTTTAAAAAAAATCACCAGATGAAGTGCACAGGCTACTATTACACTATATATCACAATCAAGCACACCAGGAGGTAATCTCAAGATAGGCCTGACACATTGGCCAAGTAGTTTAATATTTTATATTCTGGACCGAGGAGACATATTCACTACAAACCACTGGGTGACTGTCAGTTTGGATGATCACTATAAAAATTTCCCCCCAAAAAATACTAGTCAGCCTATGGAACGACCTGCCAAAATTTAAAAGTTAAGTCCAAACTCTGTCAGTGTTGTAAGTTGTAAGAAACGTAAAAAAGGAGACTTTTTTGTCACATAGAGCCAACTACAGGACATTCAATTTCAACAACAAATGACTGTATAAAAATCAAATCCCTTCTCAAGATTTTTACTTAGTGTTTCCCTCAAACCAAATTTTATCTATTTGGTTAGGTGCCTTTCTGCAGTTCCTATAGACAAACAAAACTTACTAATGTAATTATCACAGCATAAAGCACTGATCGGATAGCATGCTCTCTCAATAGACATTTATATCAAATTAAACATTAAATATGTGTCATTTGGAACAGGTCATGGTATCTGGTAGGAACCAACCTTAAAAATAGAAGAATGATAACTATAATCACGGCTGTTGTATCAACTTGAGTGGTGCAGATCAGGGTGGATTGCCCATATCACTAGAATACAGAAGGGCAAATGTAAAGTGGAATAATTCAGGATCTTTTAGGAAATGTCAGTGGCTTTTAATTGTTGGTCCCTGCCATCTACATTTAATCCAATGGTTGGTCTTTGGCTCTTTGCCATCTGGATTTGATCTAATGGCTGATATTGCTACTTCTCACTCTCCTGTTTTAATTTTTTTTTTAAAAAGTTCTCATTCAATGCGTTCCATTCAAAACAGTTGGTATAAATGGCGTATGGATATTTTCTTGTCAGAATTAAAGACAACTCCAGTCAGGTTTGATGTTCAACATAAGACATCAAAGAGAAAACAAAATAACATACCAATTATGGCTAGAATGAAAAGGCCGCATGCTAGCCTGGGTAGAGCATGAAGGTTCAGATGAACAGCACTCAGCTCCTTGCTCAGTACAACGGTATGATGGCACTGTAACGGTAATAATATACTGTAAATGATCAGATTAAGCTGCAGATAAGTTAACATTATTAAATGTGTATGTTAGTCGCATCTAGTGAAGACCTGAAAAGGATGTGCTGCAAATATCTCGATACTCCACTTCTGTTGTTGGAATGATTGTTCTACTAGAAGAACACCTGTTTTGTTTCCTTTTCATCTTATCCTCTTCGTCTTGAAGTGCTTGCTGGCGCATCCTCATTTGTGCTTCTATGACTTTTTGTTCTTCCTGTAACATGTTTTACACAAGATAAAGAAAATGCATTTTGCTTTGTAAATACTAAACAGACACTGGGAATAATATCAAAAAAACTTGAACGCATTACAACATAAGACTTACAAATTGTTCTATGCTCCTTTCCTCCTTTGTCTTCACACCACGATACTCCACAGCATAATTGGGAGTTTTGCAGAATGGGCATCTTTATTGGTTAAGTATTTTTTCATAAGAAGGCCCATAGTTTACCGAGAATATGAAACAAAACTAGAGATGGCAAAAAGGATACTGTGTAGGCCTAGCAGTATGAGTTGGTTTCATTTGAAGAAAGCACTCTGTAAAAATACCAAACATCATATGTAAGGATAAATGCACATAACGAGTAACACACAATCGTTGGTAATGGATAAATGTATTACCTGTACATATCCCTTTCGAACAACATTTTGATCGGTTAAGGCTTGGGTAGTACTGCAATGAACAAAACATGCATTTTAATATTTTAGGACAGGAGAAATCACAGAGTGGTTGCCCAAATTAGCTGGGTATTCTTTCTAATAAGTTAAAACTCAGAAATACTAGCAGTGCTAAATAATGCTATTAGCACCAGTGAAAACATATAAGAAATTTCTATAATACGAAGTCCATCTTAAACCAGATTCATCAAGTGATTTTGAGGGCTTGAGGCTAATGATCAAATGCACAAGAATTGCAGTAAAATTACAACTATAGTAAAATTAAAAACATCTACTTAGTGGCGCGTAAGTGCAAGCAAAATCAATACCATTTACAGCTATTTTACAAACTAGATCAGAACCATGCAAAGTATCCTGGAACGACAGCTATAGTCCATTCACCAGAACCAGGCATGATCCTTTAGGCAACCAAATCAAGCGCACTACAATGGCAGTAACATTCTCGATCCCAAATCCCAAGAGCACTAACACATTCACCTTGATCATACACACAATATACACATACCACCATGGCATCTTTCTAAAGCCTAGACGATTTTCCGGAAAGGCACACAATATCTCATAACAATTTAGCCAATTATTTGTTTCTAGATTAGTCAAATTTATTTTAAGGTCCGTAATACTCCCATCCCAGGAGCACTGAAAAGCACTACATTTCATGCAATGCATAAATGCATCACAACACCAGCACCAGATAGGCCTATCGAATATAGAATATAATCAATATATGCAATGTTTCTCCAGAACTTCAACATCAATGATGAATGACACCCAAAAAACTCCTACAACAGCAATTGTCCGGCCACAAAAAACAGATTGGCAGAATTCTCCAGACAACATGACGATGTGGTGAAATAACAACCTCAGGGCCAGTTAGGAGCACGTTTTGGACAATGTACGTGCGCACTATGATGTTACTACCAGAGAGGCAGATACCAGCGCAGGCACATAGAACAAAAACGATGCAGTTGGCACTACATTTTGCAACATTTGTTCACGAATTGCACTAATTATCCTAGAAAAATAGAGGCAGGTCATCAAATGTGCCAAAGTTGACTAAAATTATGCTCCTAAGAGTTTCCAAAGCACTAATTAGAACCACGTGTAAACTCATCGACCACCCTGGCGGACTCACACCAACGGCACTCCACAATCGAACAAAAGCGGCCACTAATCGACCCAATCCATATACAGTACCACAAAAAAACGCTCCATCCAAGCCACCACACTCGGCACACACAAGCACCAACGGCGAGAAAATTTGCAGGTGGGGAGGAATCGAGGGGAGAGATCTCCGCCCCCTTTTGTTACCAGGAAGCAGATGGGGCACTCCTCGAGGTCGCCCCCCGCGGCGTCGTCCGCCCCCGGGTAGCAGGGCGCGAGCTTGGCCTCGAGGATCAGCTTGCGCAGCTTCTTCTGGTCGATGTCCCTGTGCTCGTACAGCCCCTGCGGCCTCGTGTACCGCTCCTCCACCCCCGCCTTCCTCCTGCCCCCAATCTTGTTCCCCATCCCTCCCTCCCAGATCTGCCGCCGCCGCCGGAGACGAAACCCTTGCCCCGCGCCACCTCACCGTAGATACATACGGTATACGCACGCGTACAAGGTGTTGCGGGTTTGGAGCCGCGAGGAGGCGAGGTGGGATTACTCTTTTTTAAAAAATGTTTTTTCTTCGGGTGGGAGGAAGGAAGCAAAAAAGAAGTCCACACCGCACGCAAGTTACGCGCTAGGCTGCCGCCGCTGCTGCCTGCTGCTGCCACTGCGAGAGAGACTGCGGCTCTGCAACTTCTGCTGCGGTTGCTATGGGACCGTCTAAAAGTGAGGTGGTTTTTTTTCTTTTTGCTGAAAATGACAAGTGGCTATTACTTTTTTTTCTAAAGTATTTACCTAAAGAAAAATAAATAAAAATA
Organism: Bonia amplexicaulis; assembly: GCA_036346245.1. Lineage (NCBI taxonomy): Eukaryota > Viridiplantae > Streptophyta > Magnoliopsida > Poales > Poaceae > Bonia > Bonia amplexicaulis. The sequence goes on from CM070740.1 coordinate 15,279,821, forward strand.
GAAACAAAAAATGTTATATCTCATAAATAATGCAAAGGTTTTATGCTACGTGGAGCCTAGGGTGGTTTTTCGTGTTTGCTCAACTTTTATCGAGAATGGCCATGTTTTTTTAGCTTATAACATTTTTTAGGTACAATTTCTCTTTCGTCGTTTCGGGTTTATCAGAACAGTCTTTTTGAAACGACTTATCAGTATTCGGTTCATTCACACAAACGATCACGCTAGAACCAAAAATCATTAGTCGCAGCCATATAACATCAAACGCAGCTGAAAAGAACGTACCTAAAATTGATGATTTACTACTCTACAGAAATTTTCTGAGATCCATGATTTATCGCTCAAAACAATTTTCTTGGTGATACGTCGTTCCAAAGATTGAAATATCTCTACTGGCCACTCGTGCCGTATTCATGTATTTCTTAATTGTTTTTTGCCCAAAATTACATGTGAAATTCCCTTTTTGCCCCCGTCCCCTAACTAGCTGCATGCGACTCGGGTTAGCCACACTTGGCTCCCCTCTGCTCGAGCCAGGCATCCACTCCAATTCCCCGTCCCCTGTTCTTCCCTATCCTCAATCCTAAGCGGCGACGCGGCGAGTGTCGTCTTCAGTCTGCACGGCTCCTCGCCGGGCGGATTCCTCGTCAAGCAGTTAGTACTAGGTCTAAATGCAAGAAACTTTGAACAAAAGAGCACCTCACCAATGGAGGTGGCATGGTAACAGTGAACCCAGAAATTTTAAAATAAATATTCGAAGTTACAAAAATATTATTTATTAGAAAATATAAAAACTCATAATAGTAAAAAGTAAAATACAGTTGTTTATACTAAACCCATATGGCCCTGCTCGTTTCGGCTTCAGCTTTAGACTTCTAGATTGTTTTTCACTATTCATAAATTTCATTTTTTTTTTAACTTTTGGCTTTTTAAGCTTTTTGTCGGTTTTTTTCGTATTCGTTTGTATTGTCCGTGATGAGCTAGCATATTTTTTCTATTTTTAAATTTTTTAAATTTAATTACGTTAAATAAGCTACATTCAGCTACAGTAAAATTTCAGCTGCTACAGTACAATTTCAGCCATAAGTCACAGCTTTTCAATCTAACCGAGCGGGGTAATATCTTAGAAGTTACTAAACGCATGAAGCAAATGGATAAAAAGAACTGTCATATCATGTCAGATGTTCCTGTCCTTAATTAATCCCCCATTGCAGGAGCAGTTAGCAACATCATTATTACCAGGATGCAACTGCAACAAGATGCATTGTTTTCACTGTTTTTTCTTGTCAGTTTTCAGCCATTCAGATTGAGGCTGTTTTCTCAGAGAAACTCACCAACCAATATGTGCCTCATTTATCTCCAGTTAGTGCAAAGTAGCCACCATGAAGAACAGGAGTATCATCACACCAGATTCTTGCTGGTTCCTTACTTTTACCCACTACTTCTATCCATGATCTTATTCCAGATCTAACTAAGATTTGCCCTTTAAGGATTGTAATTATATCCATAGAGCATTGTCCATATTAACATGACCCTACCAAGATCAGGAAACAGGTATAATGATATTTTTTTGCCAAGCCATGAAAATGATACTCCTTTGTTCTTGCTACTGCCATCATACTAAAATACTATGCAACAACTAAACAGCAGCTTCTATTGGGCTAAAAGGCATGCAATTTTCCCACAACCATAAACAAACATCCTCCAATTTATATATACAAATATCAAAACTAAACCAAATAAATTAGAAAAATGTAAACAACCAAACCAAATTAATATTTCCCATGAAAAGCACAAAAAATTCAGTTCTTGCCTTCTTGCCACTACAATGTCACCACCACAAACACTGAACCAAAGAACTCCATGAAGAGCAACAAGGAGCATCAGAAAGAACACCATTTTCTTCAGTAGTCCACACTTACATCACCATAAAATTACTACAAAAGATATCAAACAGCCCATTAATCCCTGTTCGATACAAAAAAAAAGATTAAAATTTTTTTCAGTTCATGGCTTCTTGCCACTACAGAACTTACTAGTAGTTACTACTGCTAAACACTAAGCTAATCCACAAGTAGTAGAACTCCAAGAAGAGCAGTACAAGCTGTGAGGTGAGGAGAGTCCATGGAGGCGGCGGTGGTAGTCAGGGTGTCATGACCTAGACTTGGCGACGGCGAGGCCGTGCATGGCACCGTAGCCACAGGAGTTGAGCACGAGGCAACCGAGGTCATCCATCATTCACCTAGCTCGGAAATATATAACTACAAACCCTAAGGGCACACAAACAGAGCAGATCTACTATTTACACATTTAGATTCAAGAGCATGGGGGTTGTCGGGTCGGAGAGGACGAACCTGCCCTAATGTCGCAGGCCTGCAATGCGGCAGTGCCCACTCGGCTGGCGGCAGCTCCAACCTCCAGCACTCTTGCTGCTTGCACAGCCTCTAGAAGACCAGAACCAAAGGCACAACCTCTAGAAGACCAGAACTAAAGGCACGGGCACTCGCCGCCACCAGGCACCAGCCGCCAGCCGAGCGCTGAGAGATGAAGAGACGGTCAGACGCCAGGCGAAGAGAGGAGAGATTGGATGAGACACGGTCTCACACCTGGGTATTAATAGGACGACAATGGGCCTGGACCAGTGTCGACGGGAGGGGAAATGGATCCGGCATCAATTTGGGCTAACTGGGTATAAATATAACAAATCTGGCTCAACTACTAGTATATATATGTGTTATACCTTATATATAGTAGATTTTTTGCTAAAACTTTAAGTATTCAGATAAATACCTATGAATCATGGTGGATCAAGCCCTCAAAATCACTTAACGCTGCAGTAGCTAGTGTCATACAAGAGTGAGCAGAGTGTTTCTTCAGCTCGTTTAGTTGTCATTTAAGAGTGCTGTAATCTAGCCTTAATTTGTTTTTCTAGTTTCAGTGGTCGCCTAGCACCGGCTTGACCGAGCCTTAGCGTTGTTTATATTAAATTTTTGTTTCTGATTTATGATTAGAGAAACTAGAAGTTAATATAAATACCTAACTTTTCATAATAGCTTTTTCACTCCTCTCGCTTCGAGTATAAATCGGAGGGTCACGGTCGCATTACGTACCATATTTCTCTCACTCCCGTCTCATACACTCATCTCTTCCTTGTTTTTTGCACCACTCGTCCTCTCTTTCTAAATGCCACTTATTTCGACCACTACTATTTGTGTTCAGCTAAATACCATCGGTTATAGCCAAAAGACATCAACAGAAATTAATACGAACGCTCCCTTAATCCTCGTAAACTTTTTCAATCATCTTTTAAATCTTAATGCTTTGGCTCGCAGTCCTCCTACGGCCACTTCGAAAATTACCAGTAGTTTGATGGTCTAAGTACTGGTAGTTGCTATTGGAAATAAGTAGTTACAACTTGGCAGCATTTTGGAGATGATCATCTTTTGGATGTAACCTGTTTAATGGGATCAAAAGCAATCAATGCAAAACAGGAAAGTTTCCAACTCACCTAGCTCTTCCCGCAGCCTCCCACCTCGTCGGATTTGCAGCCACCGCTGTCGAAGCCGCCTCGTCGCGTGAGTCCGGAATGGTCGAACAGGAGAGTCGGGAGTCCGGTCTGGTCGGGCTAAACCGAGTCGCATGGAGCCAGTTTGGGGATGGGGCAAAAAGGAAATTTCATGTAATTTTGGGCCAAAGAGTTAAGAAATAAGGACTACGACAGGAGCGGCAAAGTACAGGTATTTCAAGCTTCGGAGTGGCAAATCAAGAAAATTGTTTTGAATGGCAAATCATGGTTCTCGGTTCTTTAGAGTGACAAATCCTTAATTTTTTTCCTTTGTTTGTGTGTGTGGGAGCGAATTGAAGAAAGGTTAAACAGTTTATTGTGAGGTAGAGAAGAGGGTGGGATATGTGGATTTTGCGTGTAACTTTGCTTGGGTCATCCATATGATCTTTTATGCATGTTGCCCGTGAGAAAAGAGTGTTTGAGATGTGTTGTAGGGGTTTTCATATTTTTACAGTCGCGTGTTACTTTGCTCAGCTGGAGTTGTGTATGATGGGCTATATGCATAGTCATATGTACGTGCATGCTGCTGGTGAAAGAGTGTTTGTGATGTGTGAGATTTTTAATGTTTGGCGGTTGTATGTTACTTTGCTTGGTTGGGGGTGTATATAGGGATGGAAACGGATCGGATACAATCGAATAGTCTCAAATACGAATACGAATATATATTTTTAGAATGAATATAAATACGAATTCGGATATTCTCGAATACGAATACGAACCGAATATCGTAAAGTATATGAATTCGAATAGAATATATACTTAATTCGGTCGAATACGAATATCCTTCTACAACTTCTATAACAAATCTCAGTATAATAAATTTCTAGCGGTTTTGCTGGTTTTTCACTAGTTTTTGACCGGTTACCAATAATATGCATAGGAAACGGATTGAATACGAATCGAATAGTCTCGAATACGAACATGAATATGAATATTCTCGAATACGAATACGGATATGAATATTCCCAAATACGGATATGAATATTCTCGAATACAAATATGAATATTTTCAAATATGGATTTTGCTTATCAATTCGTGTTTTCTCCGATACGAATATCGGATAAAACGGATTATCCGTTACCGTTTTCCCCTACGTGTGTAGGATGGGTTATATGCACGGTCATATGTGCATGTTTCTAATGAGAAAGTCTTCAAGATGTGTTGAGTTTTCACGTTTTGCATGTGCGTGTTACTTTGATGTGATGGAGGTGTATAGGATGGGTTATCTGTATGGTCTTATGTGCATGTCACTGGTGAAAAGAGTGTTCAAGATGTGTGGGGTTTTAGCATTTTGTTTTTGCATGTTACTTTGCTCGGTTGGAGTTGTGTAGGATGAGTCATCTAAGTGGACATATATGCACGAATGTTGGTGAAAACAATGTTCAAAATATGAGGAATTTTAATGTTTTACGTATACATGTTGTTTTGCTAGGCTAGAGGTGTGTAGGATGGGTTATATGCATGATCGCATGTGCATGTTGCTGGTGAAAGAGTGTACAATATGTGTGGGGTTTTAGCATTTTGCAATTGCATGTTACTTTCTTTGGCTGAAGGGATGTAGCCGTGTAGAATGGGCCATTTAAATGGACTTATGTGTATGTTGCTAGTGAAAGAGTGTTCGAAAAATGTAGGATTTAAACATTTTAGTGTTATTGTATTACTTCATTCTGCTGGAGATGTATAGAATGGGTCACTAAATGAACATCGTGAAAGTGTTAAAAATGTGTGAGGTTTATTGTTTTTGGCTTATGCATTAGTTTGCTTTATTTGCTCACCTAGATATGTATAGAATTGTTTATCAAATGGTCGTATGGATGTATCGTCTGTGAAAGAGTGTTTGAGATTCATGAGGTATTGTTGTTTTGTATCAATGCTTTCGTTTGTTTGGGTGGGCAATGAGGAGAAACATGAAGAATTTGGTATTCTTTTCGCTTTTATTTTTATGCCTTTATAGGCATTTTCAATGCCTACTTTTTTTGCGTCGAAGACAGACTCGATCTTAAACACATTTGCATATCCATAATGTATCAAGTGTGCGATGTATCTATGTACTTGGCAATAGACAAGGTCTTTATTTGCCGAAATTTATGAAATACAGCCGCATTCATTGTGGGCTATCAACGTATTAATTTGGAATTTTTTGTATGAATAATCTATTTTTTATTCAAAATTACGGAAATATACCTACAGGAATTTTTTTTGCAAAAATAGACTCTAGTCGCCCAACGGGGGGCGACTGGAGCCAATCACCCAATGGAGGGGGGCGACGGAGTCCCTGTCGCCCTACACTCGGGCGATTGCATGAAGTCGCCCCCCCCAGTGGGCGACTTTCAGTGCAGCCGTCCCCCCATTGGGCGACTGCACTCGGTCCCCCATGAATTTTTTAAATTTTATAGTTTTTAACTAGGAAAAAATCTACTGGAGTTGTAATAAAAGTTTATGGTCATTGTGTGCTGTAGGTGCGTAAAAAATTTTGGGAATTTTTTTTAGGAACGATTGACCGTAGAACGATCGGTACATACGATGGTAAGTGATATTTTGATGTTACCGAGAATTCGTGTGCGGAGAAAATCGGTATGTTAATATTGTTAGATGACTTGCTATGTGAATCATTGAATCTGAAAAGACGAGATAATAGACTTGTTTGGATTTAAATAAACTTCATAATACAGTTGGGAGTAACACGCCGCATACTTTTTTTTATTACATGCATACCATATAGTATCATGTGCGACTAACCCACCCTCGTACGACATACTGTGTGGACCAGGGCCATTTTCCCTTCCTTGCCTGCTCGGCGTTGAACTCCTCGGCGGCCTCTTTTGCCTTCGTTACCATTTCTCTCTTTCTCTCGCGCTCCCTCTCGCGAGCCTCCCACTCCCTACGTGTGCACGCTTCGAGATGAGCTTTCATCTCGTGTTGTATACGCAGGGTTTGCTCGTTCTTGAGGCGCTCCTCCTCCCGCATCTTCGATGACCTTGCGACATTCCACTCCTCGAAGTCCACGTCCCATTGGTCCATAGGGTGGATCTGAAGATCGATCCATTTACGGTAGCCACAGAGGGGTTCTAGGGGCTGTAAATACAGGGGAGAGATTGTTAGTGCGTGCTGTGAAGGAGAAAAGGTAGGGGAAAATGGTGCACCTGGTCCTTACCGGCTGCCGATAGGTTGCGGTGTCTAGACAGCGGTCGGGGTAGTCACTGGAGTAGTTTACGCAACCTTAGTAATGCATATCTAGGCTGATGCGGTGCTTATACTTGAAGAACTTGCACGTGTCCCCGCACCAACAAAGGGAGGGTGTCTCCCCCTCGGGTAGGAGTTGCGGCGAACGCTCGGTAGGAACGTTCGGGATGGGATTGTTGCTACGGGGCCCCTTATTGCGGGGAGCTAACCTCGTAGCACGCTAGGCTTGTTCTATCTGGGCCACAATAGCCCTTATTTTCTCATCGCAGGCGACAGCTGACCGTGCTATGTCGCGGATCTCCTCCCATTGCTTCACCATCTTGTCCCATTACTTCTTCTGCCCTTTGTCCATCCCGGTGCAGTGACGAAAGTGCGGTGTAGTATGAGGTTTGGTCGTGTAGTGTTCGCTGCGAAATGGAACACACCCTAATTTATAGGGTCCGTTTTTCCTCTACTCGTACGTATAAAGCTGGTGCACATGGTCCTGGCACTGAGTGAAGCTAGGGCGTGCTGTCATGTCATTGCGAAAAGCTGTGTCATCATGCCATATGACTTTCGCAAAGCTGGCCTCTTTTGTCATGTCTCTGTGCAAAGCTGGCCTCTTTTGTCATGTCTCTGGGCAAAGCTGTCTTCTTTTGTCATGTCACTGCGCAAAGCTACCCTGTTTTGTCATGTTACTGCGCAAAGGCACCCTCTTTTGTCATGTCACTGCGCAAAGCTGTCATCTTTTGTCATGTCACTGCGTAAAGCTGCCCCATTTTGTCATGTCGCTGCGCAAAAGCTAACCTCTTTTGTCATATCACTGCGTAAAGCTGCCTTTTTTATCAAGTCTCTGCCCAAAGGTGCCCTCTTTCGTCATGTGGTCACTGCACTAAGTTCTCTCGTTCTATATAAAAAGGACGGTTGGGGTCCGATGATAGTAGGACCAGAGAATCCTATAAATCAAACGAAGAACTACCTTCTCCGTCGTGCCGATACATACCATGGCGGACGCCGAGGGGCCAGTCGAAGTGGGGTCACAAAAGGAAGACCTTCCCGTGAAAAGGAGGGAGGACTTCGGTCCTAACTACCGCTTGATACCCAGGAGGCGTGCTCAACCAGTGTGGCCGAAATGCAGACACAATGAGGACGTGGTCGTGCAGGTCGTGGAAGGCCATTTCGATGGCGGGCGACATTTCTTCCGATGCCCACACTCCGGGGTACAAATTGCTAATAGTACATTTTTGATACTGCTTATAGAGCCTCCATGTTTACAGTCCTTTCTTGCAGATGGCGAAATACAATTTCGCCCGCTAGATCGACTCTCATCATGAATGGTATATCGTAAGGTACGTGGATACATTATGGGATCGAATCGTTGAGTTGGAAGAGCGAATCGACACTTTCAACGTGGAGAACAATGACTCCGCCAATAGATGCAACGCGAGAGGGGCAACGAGGAGGTCGTGAACATAGAAAGCTCTTATGATCCCACATGTTGCTGCGCGAACCCTAACTGCATATGTGTGTGCCACTACAACGATGGCCAGCCACGTCCGAGGTGGCCCCATGCAGAACATTCCATGTGGGTAGCGTGAGACACCTTCTATCAGTACGTACGCTTTCTATGATATAGACTAGAGAGAGTGATTAACTTAGTAATGTATGGTATTTTTTCTTTCTTGTGTTCGTTGTTGTGTTGATGGTGTGGTGCTGGGACTGTTGTTTTGATTTAGTTTGTTACCTGTAGTACTTTCTATGTTTTATGTATGTGCGATGTATGTATTATTTCCTGTCGTCAGTGCATGACGCCTTCTTATTTTGTGGTCTCAGTGCGTCAGGCTGCCCCCATTGAGCCTATAAGAGGGGGCCATTCCCCACCTAGTCCCCTGCATTGTTCTCCCTCATGTGCTGAATTAGTTGTTCCCAATCTGCGTAACTTTCTTCCATGCTCACTCCCCTCGACACCGATATGAGTCAACTCAGCACCTCTTCATTGGTACCCATGATGATTTGCCCAAAATGCAACACAGTTGTTAGACGTAAGACCTCACACACAGCCGCGAATCCTAGGCGGCACTACTACAAGTACCCCTTTCACTCGACGAGTAAGATTGTTTCGGGTCCGTTCGAATCGTGCAAGTATGTTACAAAATCTTTTTCTCATGAAATTGCAGGAAACCCCGGCGGTTGCCGATTCTGGGTGTGGGAGGATGAAATGGGCACTAAGACCGACATTGTTCGGTATGAGAGAGTTGTCATGGGGGGTAGCGGCTCCGTCGAGACGCGGCATCGTTTCGATAGACTGGAGTGAAAGATTAATTTAATGTTGTGTGCTATTTTCTTTCTTGTGTTTATTGTTATCGTCAAGTGTAGTACTAGAGGTTGTCGTCGTCTATGTTGGTAATGTTTTATGCTATGTTCTGTCTTATGTTTATTGTTATCGTGAGTTGTAGTGATGGATGGTTGATCTATGTATGTGCAATGCAAGCTGTTACCTACAGTGGCCACATGCGTATGTACTCGTCATATTAGAATGACGCCTTAATTGTAGGTAAAAAAATTGACATATCAAGCCATCTAACAATATTAACATACCGGTTTTTTCCACACACGAATTATCGGTAACATCAAAATATCACATACCATCGTATGTACCGATCGTTCTACGGCCAATCGTTCCTAAAAAAAAATTTTCAAAATTTTTTACGCACCTACAACATACAATGACCATAAACTTTTATTACAACTCCAGCAGATTTTTTTCCCAGTTAAAAACTACAAAATTGACAAAATTTAAAAAGCTCACGGGGGACCGAGTGCAGTTGCCCAATGGGGGGCGACATCATGCAGTAGCCCGAGTGTAGGGCGACAAGGACTATGTCGCCCCCCATTGGGCGACTGGAGCCTATTTTTGCAAAAAAAATTCTCGCGGGTATATTTTCGTAGTTTCGAATAAAAAATAGATTATTCATACAAAAAATTCATTAATTTATACCTGTCATTACAAGAAAGGTTCTCATGTGCAGCATTTAACCAAATGGTACAAATGCATGAGTAGTGGCGAGGAGACAAAGCCATAGTTGACACTGTTGCGTACTGTATTTAGTCGTATACGCACCGTATTTGCAAAAATGACACTTTTGCCATCCGGTGGGCGACCGGCAGCGCCGGCGAGGCGACACACGGCGAGGCCACCGGCAGTAGGCATCTGCCACCTAGCCGCCAGACGGTGGCGACTGCGCTCGGTGGGGCGGCGGTGATTAAGCCACTCTGACTAATTAGGCGGCTTAATTACCTACCATAATTTCTTTACGTTTAATATTTGTTTTAAATGAGCTCAAAAAATTACAAAAATTTATGTACAGTCTTCCGATATAACGCATCACATGGTGTAATTTTGGGTAATTTTATCTATTGCGAATGTTGCTCAAAAATTTATAAAATTTTGATATTTTACGAGTTTTTACATATAACAAACGAGCTCTAAAAATTACAAAATTTTATGCCAAACCTTCCGACATAGTCATAGTTATTGTGTAATTTTTTAGGAATTTTATGTGGTTCGAATTTTCCATGTTAATTCATGACTTTAGGACCAACGAATTTAATCGTGAATTTAATCATGATTAAATTAACCCAAATAAATATGGCAAATTTAGACCACATAAAATTTCTCAAAAATTACACAATAATTATGATTGTGTCGAGAGGCTTCACATAAAATTTTGTAATTTTTGGAGCTCGTTGGCTATATAAAAAACTCGTATAACTATCAAAATTTTATGAATTTTTTAGCAATATTTTCAATGCATAAAATTATCCAAAAATTAAACTGTGAAGTACGTTGTGTCGGAAGGCTGTACATAAATTTTCATAATTTTTTGTGCTGATTTGATATATTTAAAAATTCAAATAACTATTAAACAAAAAATAGGTAATTAAACCAGTCAGCTGCCTGATGAGAAGACGACAGGTGATTAAGGTGACTTAATTACGTCCTCTAATTTTTTTGCTTAATATTATTTTGAATTTTTAAATATATCAAATGAGCCGAAAAAATTATGAAAATTTACGTACAAGTTTTCGACACAATATACTTGACAGTGTAATTTTGAGTAATTTTATCCGTTGTGAATTTTGCTAAACAATTCTTAAAATTTCGATATTTGTATGAGTTTGTATATACAGCAAACCAGCTCCAAAGATTACGAGATTTTATGTGAATTCTCCCGAAACAATCATAGTTATTATGCATATTTTTGAGAATTTTATATGATCTGAATTTAGCACGTTTATTTAGATTAATTTAATTGTGAATTTACGACTGATGAATTTAATCATGAATTTAATTCATGATTAAATTAACCCAAATAAACATGACAAATTCAGAGCATATAAAATTCACAAAAATACAAAATAACCATGACGGGAGGCTTCACATAAAATTTCGTAATTTTTTAAGTTCGTTTGCTATATTTGAAATTGTATGAATTTTTGAGCAACGTTCACAATGGATAAAATTACTGAAAAATTACACTACGAGGTACGTTGTGTCGGAAGGCTGTAAATAAATTTTTGTAATTTGTTTTAGCTCATTTGATATATTTAAAAATTCAAATAAATACTAAACGCAAAAAAAATTAGGGCAGGTAATTGAGCTGATTAATTAGCCGACTTAATCACCTGTCACCCCCTCACCAGACGGTAGGCTTGCCTGCTATCTCCCCATTGGGTGGCAAGCTGCCTGCCGTCGGTAGCCTCGTCGCGTGTCGTCTCGCTGACGCTCGCCTACCAGACGACAGAAATGTCATTTTTACAAATATAATACACATATAGTTAGATTTATAAATATAGTGTATAACAGTATCAAATCTGGTTTTAACTCTAGTTGCGAGTAGTTGGAAGGGAGGTACCAACATTAAATCGTCGACTCTGGGCAGCATATAATGGGAAGACTAGGCCTACACATTGATGATAGTACACTGCACACTTTGCAGCGTCAGTATCAAACCATTAGGAGAGGAGGCAAAACGAAAAGCTTCCAAAGATCTTGTTGCATTAGTGGTTTTTTTCCACAAAGGTTGATAGCTTTTAGTCCTAATGTGAGTGTATGTACCAATGAACTAAATACCAATAAGCAGTTTTGAAAAGACTATCCCCATAAACCGTTTCAAAAAAACGACGAAGAATCATTTTGAGCAAAGCCATAAGCTATAAACTAAAAAAAGGGCTAATGTTTAATACCCGTACTTCCATGGCTTATTAGGCATAAGCCTTCTGATCAATAGTACTAATTTTCATTCTGTAATGCCGTGAAAAATTTGAAGTCCAACACGGTTGTAGACAAAACAAATGTTCTTGGGTGCACAACTGAAAATAAAAAGTCTGTATCTACCAGCATACATTCAAATTTCTTTCACCTGTACAGCCGATGCACGAAAGGAAAAGGAGCAACCCAACCAGCTGATGCAGGTGTCCTCGTTTAGGTAGTAGCATTCCATTCTACCTGAAGTTCAGATGGCGGTTTTGTGCAGCCGTTTGATCCCCAACCTGTGATGCGAAAGCTTTCTGGAGCAGCTGCTGCAGCAGTGCTCTGAACTGGCGGGCTGAAGCCAGGCTCTCGTCCAGCTTTGCCTTCTTAGCCATGAGATCAGACTTCCTGGCTTCTGCCGCAGCGATCTCAGCGTTGTTTGAGTACATTCCACTGCCATGCAGCTCATGCAGGGTTGATTTCAGCTGCACCAATAAAGTTGCCGTCCGTCAATCATATATGAATAGATATGAATCCACAACATCAGCAGATAGTAGTTTAGTCGTATATGAATTCACATCAGCGATGGTTTCCTATTGGTTGGTTCAGATCAGCAGATCCTGAACTATATATTATTTGGGACAGTTTCTTGCTGCTGGTGTATGTTATTGTATTGCAAACCTTACAAATTTGGACCAATTAATAATGTCGTATAAAAAGGGGACATTCCTACCAACAAGAACAGGCTGTCTTTTAAAAATTCAGATTAATGTTATTTGGATGCTTGCGAAATTAATGGTTATGTGCAGATCGTGGTCCATGACTCCTCATGTATCATTTTCTTAACATGGGCCCGTAAAACAACCGTTACTTGATAAGAGAGAGAATTGACCAAGATGCAAAAAGAAAAAAAATATATACACAGCTTCCATGAACAGCCATTTCCTGCTACCGTGGCCCAATTCAACAAAGTGGTTCAAAAACTATACAGCAGCAACAATTCTTTTACAAATATAGTATTTTTGAACTTTCGACCCAAGTACAATCTTAGCTAATGGCCTGTACTTCTCCAATTTGAGCACAGTTTGTACGTGACACACATTAAAACAAGATTGGTAACATCGACTATTTTGACGCCATACCACATTTCTTGTTGAATGTTGATATAAACTAGCAAGCGACAGGCCAAATCACAAACAGACTAGCCTTTATCAATGTTACTAGTCATATTCATAACCAGTCGTTTTCTCTCATTGAAGTAAAGTCACAAGTGTCGGGGCAGATCAAGGAACGCGGGTTTGAAATTCAAATCTACTCAGGAGGCAACCATAACCAAAATTGCTTCGATCTAGACCATCCCGATTGCAATCAAATGGTCAAGACAAGGCAAACATGTTGACTTTATGGCAGAAGATAGCTTCCAGCTTGGACTGTGGTCCATTGAGCAGGCCAACAAAAGCGCAATTTCTACACTACAAGCTGTTAGCTAGTGACCAAGACCTATTAAACCCCCCCTGCTCTGTTGCCATAATGCCATATGAACATGGCACAGCGAACAGAGCTAATAATTCATCAGGTTGATCATCCAAATGCCTTGCCATTGGTACAAATAACAATTAGGCTAAACAAGCAGATACTTGAGATACTACAATAAGCTCATAGTTTATCAGTACGAAGGATTGGGACCTTACTTGAGAAACCAAATCCCTCAACCTCTGCACTTCCTTGCGAGCCTCCGCCTCGAACCGCTGCGACATTGCCTGGAACTCCTCCATCTCCTTCCTCTTGGCATCGTAGAAGCGGTCCCACTCTTCCTCCCTCGGCTCCGCCTCCTCGATCTCGCCCCTCACGGAGCTGCGTGCGCCGCGTCAACAATTCAAACACGCCGAAGTGGAATTTTAACTTGATGAAATGGGGGAGAGAGGGAGGGATGGGCCTGCTTGCCTGAGGTCGCGAGCGACGGCGAGGCGGCGCGCGCGGGCGGCGTCGATGTCGGCGCGCGCAGTGAGGGCGCGGGAGGCGAGGTCGGCGGCGCGGCGCTCGAGGAGGAGGCGGCGGCGCTCGAGGAGGCGGGCGGCGGCGATCTTGGCGCCGAGGAGGCGGGACTTGGCGGTCTGGAGCTCCTTCTCGGCCTGCGCGGCAAGGGGAGGGTGCGGCGTGGTGAGGTAGGGGTGTTAGGGTTTGGGGTTTTGGGGAGGGAAGGAGAGGGAGAGGAGAGCGGGGGGAGACGTGGAGGAGGGAGAGGCGGTGGTTGCGGGCGTCCTCCATTTGCCGGACGCGCTCCTCGAAGGCGGCCGAGAGGTCCATCGCGCGCCGCCGCCGTCGGTAAGGAGTTGCCAAGGTGATGCAGGGTTTTGATTGGGCGGGAAAGGTTTTCCCCTAACCGCTGGTCGGCTCCCGATGCAGATCGAGCAAGTGTGGCACAATTGGTTCGTGTATCGACCGCCACAGTGCCACCAAAGCAAAGTGTTGTTGACTTGATTACAATATCAGGCTGTATTCTTAACCTCAAGAAGATCACGGGGTACTGCCCATATAAACAACTAGATTGATAGGCGCGGCGTCACGCCGTGTCAGCCACCATACGTACTAAAATAAAAGAGGCGATAATTTGTGAGGGGTTTTTCAAAAAAAAAAAATGGGGGCAAAAACGTATTTTCGAAAAAGGCGGAGGGTTTTTTCGTAAAAACCGATGACCAGACGTAAAAATGAGGACACGTGCGCAATTTCCAAAACGCGGGGCCATCCGCAAAACGGAGGGCTAAAAATTTCAGGACCTTTTCGCGAGAACCAAGGACCTGTACGTAATTTCGGAAAAATGCATGGGCTTTTTCGCAAAATTGGTCACCCGACCGTACGAAGATTCGCTCTCCACGCGTCGCGCGGAGCGCCTGGGCGAGCTGACGTGGGCGCGCGGGGGCGCGGCGTTCCCCCCGCGCGTAATAGGTGGGTATTTCTCTTAGAGCACACTACACGTGCATGTAGTCATATCCAGTTAAGGTATGTGTTCGTGCTCCTTGAGATTTTAGGATCTCTACTCTGTCTTAGCGTATGCATTGGATATAGGATCTCTACTCTGTCTTAGCGTATGCATTGGATATAGGATCTCTACTCTGTTTTAGCGTATGCATTGGATATACCCACGTGGCTGTGTGAGTGCGAGTGTGTATGGTGTTATTATGTACGTGAGTGCGTTCTTATTGTACTCATGAATAAAAAGATCTCAAGGCTGGTGGTCTAGTGGTGGTAGCTAGATGGTGTTACTGGAGTTCGATCGCCAGGATCAACATGGTGTGTGTTATTTATTTAAAGCACATATGTATGTGCGTTCAGTGGGAATAAACGTGTGCAATACAACATTTGCAAAATTTCTAGCATGCACAATGCTACATGTGCGTGTGTGGTATGAGTAAGGTATGGCTGCCATAGAGCCTTCGCAAAATTTCTAGCATGCACAATGGTACATACGCTTGTGTGGTATGAGTAAGGTGTGGCTGCCGTAGAGCCTTCGCAAAATTTCTAGCATGCACAATGGTACATACGCTTGTGTGGTATGAGTAAGATTTGTGTCTAGCATCCTCCGTGTACTCTCTCTCTTCTCTCAAGATTTATGGCTCAAAAGACCCGTATAACGGGTAAATCCCAAAATATCATAACAAGAATTCACGCAAATAACCCATCCATTCCGATGTTGGTAGGAATCTCACTTTACTAATCAACCAGAGAATCAACACGCCATACTAGTTAGGCTATGCAACGGTCGGTCTTAACCACAATTTCGATCTAAAATGGTCGTCTAGTTTCTTGTTGTCTTATAGTGTGGGACCATATGGAGGTCACCCAATTGTGTATAATGAGTATTTGACTTTGATTTGTAAGTTTTGTTGAAGTTTGAGTTTGGTTTGAAAACTTTTCAATTTTCAAAGTTGTTGTAAGGTTTTAACCGGTTTGACCGACCTAGCAACGACGGTCAAACCAGCCTTGGGCATTTCTTCAGACCTTTGTGAAGAGTGTTGTGACTGGAGGCTATGGAGTGGTCCGACCGGTTTGTGGAGGATGGTTTGACCGGCAGCTATAGAGCGGTCAGACTAGTAGGCTGAGGGCAGACATATCTAGGGTGCCTTGGACATATCTAAGTTGTCCAGAGAGGTTCTGGAGAGGCTAGATATGTCTGAGGTTGGTGGTGAGATTGGAGTTGAGCATGTTTGAGTGTGTTGCCAAGAGGTTTGTGTCTACATGCTATGAGGTATTTGTGGAGGCTTTGCGTGACATGTTTGGGCAAACCATGGTCACGTGCGGTCTGACATGTGTTAGGCCAGTGGTCAGACCAGTCCTCGGTTACCGGGGTGAGTTAAGGGTTGTCGGGCAGTTTAACCGGCTTGTGGTTGGTGGTCAGACCAACTTTGTAGGTTTAAAGCGTGTTTTGGGTTGAACTCAGTTAGTTGTGTGTGTGTGTGCACAATATGGGAGTCGTTGGATGGTTGTGTTGTATTGTATGATGTATGATTTGTCTAATGTAAGTTAAGTGCATAGAACTTGTGCTCAGAATCGGATTATTTTGACTTGGATGTGCAGGTGGCTTGGAGAGCAATGGTAGTTAATAGCAATGGACCGGGACTAGGTGGGAGACCTGAGGTCCATGTGATCAGGTAAGTTCGGGGTAAGGCTACGTGGCTCAAGCAGGAAGCACATAAGAGACGAGGATCACGATGAGGCGAGCTCGTGCATGTGGTGTGCCAAGTGATGATGCACATAGAGACAGTTCGGGAGAGTCCGAATGTGTGAAGACGTAATAGCTAGTCATTGTGCAGTACGGGCTACGTGTCCAAGCATGCGGAGATGTTTTGATGGATTAGATTGGCATTTCAGGCTATCAGAGCCATTTGGGTGAGTCGCATTGAAAAGCGTGCGCATGTGTGTAAAACCCGGTATGGTGTTGGGTTAACGGGTCAGCCCATGTAAGTAGATGAAACTCAACTAGAGGTGTTGGTTACGGTTTTGTGGTGTGAGCCTCCATATATAAGGAGGGAGAGGAGTTGGTTGTGGAGAGTCTTAGAAAGGCTTTTGGGAGAGTTAGGGTTTCTAAGAGGGAAGCTTTGTGTGTGTGTGCTCCATAGAGAGGGAGCTTTGTCCTTAATAAGAAATCTAAATTTCATTCAAGTGAGTTTGGCCATAGATTTCTCCTTATGTTTTTCATTTGCTTGGTTTTCTTATTTGGATTTCCTCCTTTCTTGATCTTGCTGGTTTTCAAGGATATGTGGATGATGGAGGAACCTCATAGAGGCAAATTCTTGGTGTTTACCTCGTTTACCTAGTTTTGATGTAATCTACCTTGTTTTGGCAAACATCAAAACTTTGGTGAGTAGCTTGTCGATCTATTGATGAAATAAGTTCATAGGATCTTAATGAAGTTACGTTGCAAGTTTCAAGTCATTTGGTTAAGCAGATTAGAAGTTAGGCCATTTTGAGTTCTTGGCGGTGGGCTATTTTCTGTTCTGGAACGGCGAGTGGTCATATAGCTGTAACTCGAGCGATCAGATCACCCAGGCCCGGTTAGACTGGTGTGCTACCTATGGTCAGACCGGCTGCCTGATGTTTTGGTCCGTTTGTTACTTCTTTTGTTTCCTTGGCTTGTTGACTTCTGTTTTGTGCTTGTTTCCATTATGCATATGATATTGTTAGCCCCTTGCAGATAATTAAGTGAAGAAGTCAAATGGGGTTGATTTTGTATAAGTTAAAAAAGAGGCAAAGATCATTCACCTCGCTCCAATCTTCACCATTAGTTCTACAAGTGGTATCAGATCCCGATGATTTCTTTATCTATAAGATATTCACTGGTCTTTGAAGTATGGCATCGAATAAGTTTTCAGCTAAGTCTCCTATCTTCGATGGGGTTGACTATTCCTATTGGAAGAATAGGATGGCATGCTATATTCAGAACCAATGTCTAGTAATTTGGAAAATGGTTTGAGATTCATTCAAAGAGGCTGAGGACATTGTAAGGTCGAAGATATCGACTAGAGGGGGGTGAATAGGTGCTTTTTAAAATTTTCTTTGGTTAAAATCGAGTTTATATGCATAAGTGTAAATCAATTTAGTTTTGCACAACTAAGACTTAAATCATCTAGTTTCACTTAAGTACACCAACACCCTAAATCTATATCAAGATTTGTAATCCTAAAGAGACAAGCAATCGACTCAATTCTATAAATGTAAATTACAAGAATGTAGATAACCACAAAGAAGAAAACCACAATTGACATACAATATTTTACCATGGTATTCGAAAATTTACCGGTTTCTCCTAATCCACATGAGGTAAGCCCAAACTTATTGTACTGGCTCTATGAATTAAGCCAAGTACCTCAATACTACTATGGTTGCTCTTCTTTCACTCTGGAGATGGCGAGTACTACACCACTCACAAGACACCAGGCCTTCTCATAATCTTCTTTAGATGATCACCAGACTACAAAGCCTTCATGTCGTCTAGGAGTCGACAACCTCCAAGAATAACAAGTCAGAGGTGCTCACTTGAACAAATGAAGAGCCAAACCTCAAAGGATGCAAAATCCACCAACAAGTGCAACACATGCATATGCATGTTGCTCTTCAAGCTCACTAAGTGCAATGCATGCACATAAAGAGGGGAGGGGCTTGCTCTTAGCTCAAGAATGAAGAATAGGGCACCAGCATGCTTCCCCAATCCGCCACAAGGAGGTGTTTATACCCCACATAAAGAAACTAGCCATTGGAACAAGAATTCAGTAAAAAACTGCCTAGGGCTGGTACTACCGCCAACTAATGACCAATAAGACCGCCTCCTCAGCAATGACTAGAAACTAGTAATTACATGCAGCATCGATTAGACCACTTATATAGCATTCGATTAGACCGCTTAGGCCAGTCAGGCCGCCACGAAAGCCGGTTAGATTGCTTAACGAAATCAGAGAAAAATGGCTCTCTGGAAAAGGCAACCGGCAAGTAATACCTAGTTGGACCGCATGGCTGGTCAGACTGCTTGCAAGGAGCCGGTTAGACCACTCGCCATGAACCGGTCAGACCACTCACCATGAGCTGGTCAGATCACCAGCCGGTCTGACTACTCATCATGAGTCGGTCAGACCATCAAAATCTGAGATGCATATACTTTAATCAATTTACAAAACACATTCGCAAAATTGTAGTATCAAGCAAACGAAAGTCAAAGCATGATTCACAACAAATTGCAAAATGCATTCACACACTTTAGAATCATGCCACAAAGATTAGGACATGGACTCGAACCGTTTGCAAAACACATTTAGAAACTTAAGTCATATGTTACAAGGATTATGCATGAGCCTCAATAATTTGCAAAACACGTTCGCAAATAATAACATCATGCCATGGAGAGATAAAGCAAACCAAATGAGTTATTAACATATGGCACACTCAACTACTAGTCAAGACCTCTCTTAATAGTATGGTAACCTACACTAGCAACTTGGTCTTTTATAAAACATCAAGACTAGCAAAATAACTAAGAAATATATTCTTAGCCTATGCTAGTTATACCTTTGCCTTGCGCACCTTCTTAAAGCTTGATGATGAATATCCACACTTCAACTCTGGGTTGTAGGACCGAAGATGGCAACAGAGGGGGGTGCATGGTGCCTCAAAATTATCCCTCAAGTATTCACCATTCCTTCACTCTAATAGCTACAAAGTTACGAAGATTAGGATGAAAAGTGATGCGACCATACCACAAACGCATACGACCATAGCTCCCAAGATTAAACAAAAGGTGAATTCATTTCTTTGGCTTCAATTTGTTTTAAATAAGAATATGATGCTACCTAACAATGAAAATATATACTTGTGCAGCTATACAAGGAGGATTACATCAACGCTACATGCTCGTGGTTGGGGTCCACCTAAAGAAAAGTCAACCATCATATCAAGACCAAGTCAACACCTTTCCCAACTCTTTCTCAAGGTTACCACATCACTTTTGGACCAATTAAAGAAAGAGTTCAAGTTGAACACATTTTGGAATTTAATTTGGCCTCCAGATCAATTCGAATTCAGATTGACAAGTCTGATTCAAACATGTATAACTCTCACATGCGAAGTTCGTTTGAGGTCTATGAGTACTTGATGGAAAGTTTATCTCGTCCTCTTTCCAACGGATCTAGCCTCACCTCCAAATTCCTTATGTGCATCATAATCATCAAAAGAATATATTGCATCACCTGTTTATGCCAAATTAGGCTTTGTAATGCTTGGGCGCAAAGGGAAGGCACCCCCCTCTTGGCCCATACTATTTATGGCCATATTGTTCATATGAACAATACCATAAATAGTACCATTCCTTATTTCTTAGTTATGTGTGGCTTCCCCTCCCCTTTTAAGGAGGCCCCACCCCTCTAGTTTCCTTCGATTTCGTTTATGTTTAGTTTGCCTTCGTTGCAACTTGTATCTTTTGCGTGTGTCGACTAGACCACCCAGTCAAGATCCTTATTTGGAATCCCAACTTATTAGCATTTAACAAATATTTGCAATACATCAGATTGTGTTTTACCTTGTTCTTGCTTGTTCTTCGATTGCATGTAGGAGAGCTATTAACAATATTACTGTTTGGTATCGTAATTCTATTCCTAGGTTAGATGATGTGCTTGATGAATTGAGTGGCTCTACTATTTTTTCTAAGGTTGACCTGCGTAGTGGTTACCACCAAATCAGAATAAAATTGTGTCATGAATGGAAACTGCATTTAAGGCTAAATTTGGATTGTATGAGTGGTTGGTTATGCCATTTGGCCTCACTAATGCACCTAGTACGTTTATGCTCTTAATGAATGAAGTATTGAGAGCTTTTATCGGAAAATTTGTGGTGGTTTACTTTGATGATATATTGATTTATAGCCAGGCTTTGGATGAACATTTGCACCAAGTTTTACTGCTTTGAGAGAGGCGCGCTTGTTTGGTAACCTTGATAAGTGTACATTTTGCATAGATCGAGTCGTGTTTCTTGATTTTGTTGTGACTGCACAGGGAATTGAAGTGGATGAACAGAAGGTAAGTGTACATTTTGCATAGATCGAGTCGTGTTTCTTGATTTTGTTGTGACTGCACAGGGAATTGAAGTGGATGAACAGAAGGTAGAAGCTATACGAGCATGGTCTACATCTACAACAGTCACACAAGTGCAGAGTTTTTATGGACTCGCTGGTTTCTACCGCTAATTTGTGAAGGATTTCAGCACACTCGCTGCCCCACTCAATGAGTTGACTAAGAAGAATGTGCCATTCTAGTGGGGGAAAGCACAAGAGGATGCCTTCAATATGCTGAAAGATAAGTTAACTATTATGATTTTGATAAGGCTTTTGAGATAGAATGCGATGCTAGTGGTATTGGGATTGGAGGTATTCTCATACAAGATAGAAAGCTCATTGCTTATTTTAGTGAAAAGCTTAGTGTCCAACTTTAAACTACTCAACATATGACAAAGAACTATATGCCTTGGTTAGAGTATTAGAAACGTGGCAACACTATCTCTGGCTAAAAGAATTTGTCATTCATTTAAATCATGAATCATTAAAGTATATTCATAGCCAAAGTAAGTTGAACCGTAGACATGCTAAGTGGATAGAATTTATTGAGACTTTTCCATACATTATGAAACATAAGAAAGGAAAAGAGAATATAGTGGCTGACACATTGTCTAGACAGTACACGTTGTTGTCCCAACTTGATTGTAATATTCTCGGTTTGGAAAGTTTAAAAGAACTATATGCTACTGATTTGGATTTTAGAGACATTTATGCTAATTGCAAGGAAGGGAGATGTTGGGATTAATATGTGCTAAATGATGGCTATTTATTTAGAGCTAATAGACTTTGTGTTCCCGTGAGTTGCGTTCGTCTTTTGTTGTTGCAGGAGGCGCATGGAGGTGGTTTGATGGGACATTTTGGTATTCACAAAACCGAGGACGTGCTGGCCACACACTTCTATTGGCCAAAGATGAGGCGCGACGTTGAGCGCTACGTGGGGAGATGCACTACTTGTCAAACAGCTAAGTCTTGCTTAAACCCATATGGTTTATATATGCCTCTTCCTATTCCGAAAGTATCTTGGAAGGATATTTCTATAGATTTTGTGCTAGGATTACCAAGGACTAAGAGGAGAAGGGATAGTTTATTCGTTGTCATTGATAGGTTTTCTAAAATGGCTTATTTTATACCTTGTCATAAGAGCGATGATGCTACCCATGTCGCTGATTTGTTTTTCAGGAAAATTGTTCGTTTGCATGGAGTACCGAGGATAATTGTTTTAGACCGTGACACCAAGTTTTTAAGCCACTTTTGGAAGACGCTTTAGGGAAAGCTTGGAACGAAGTTACTATTTTCAACTACTTGTCATCCTCAAACCGACGGGCAAACCGAAGTCGCCAATCACACACTTGGTACCATGCTACGGGCTATACTCAAGAAGAATTCGAAGCTTTGGGAGGAATGATTTCCACACATTGAATTTTCCTACAACCGGGTTGTGCATTCTACTACAAAGTTTTATCCATTTGAGATTGTCTATGGATTCAAGCGTACTGCTCCAATTGATTTGCTACCTTTGACACCTTCGAAAAGAGGTAATCTTGATGCTGATAAGCGTGCCGAGATGATTCAAAAGCTACATGAGACAACCAAAATGAATATTGAGAAGATGCAAGCCCAATACAATAAGCACACAGATAAGGGCAAGAAGGAGATGGTTTTTGAAGAAGACGACCTAGTTTGGTTGCATTTGCGCAAGGATCATTTTCTAGAATGGCGCAAGTCCAAAATAATGTCGTAAGGTGATGGACCATTTAAAGTGCTTACAAAGATCAATGACAATGCCTATAAATTAGAGCTGCCCGAGGAATATGGAGTGAGTAATACATTCAACGTTGCTGATTTATCTCTATATTTGTGAGACGAATATGAGCTAGAGTAGAGGTCGACTCCTTCTCAAGAAAGGGAGTATGATGATGACATCACTGACACACATTCACCTCTAGTGGCACACACACATGTAGTTGAGTCTACAAAAATTCAAAAGTCGGCTAGTATATAAGGTCCAATAACACGAGCACGTGCACGTCGCCTTGGACAACAAGTGAATTAGTTTTTTGGGAAAATTAATTATTTAATTATAGAACAAATGATATTACTTAATAAATATAGTTTACTTGTTACTACATGTGAAAGAATTTTTGGAGAAGTTGTTGATCAAGATTCGGCCAAGGCCCAGCTCCAATTATGAGTAGCTGAGTTCATCGATTGCTGACAAATACCTCAAATTCCCAGCGTCATGAAGGCCAACCTGTAACATATCAGCATGTATAATACATATGAATGGAAAGATAATTAAGTTTACTGTCACCTCCAACAAATGGCTGATCATTTAGACTTCCCAATAAGGTGTTATGACTGTTTTAGTAGAGACCGCGCAGAAGACAAAAGGACACATGGACATGCTGTTGGAATTCCTAGCGCCATGAAGGCCAACCTGTAATGTTTCAGCATGTATAATATATATGGATGAAAAGATAATTAAGTCTACTGTCACCTCCAATAAACGGCTCATCATTTGGACTTCCCAATAAGAAGTTATAACTATTTTAGTAAGGGCTGCGCAGAAGACAAAAGGACGCGCGAACAAGCTGTTAAATGACCTTTGGGCTGGTTTATCTTCAAGTCTTTTCTCAAGAACTTTCACACCTAACTAGGAGAGTTGTTCCTAGTATAAATACCGCTGATGTTTCTACTGAGGGTAGACTTGATTTTTATTCTTGATGTCGCTGATAGCCATATGAACATATGAGTCTCACCAATCATTCATCTCTGAGTGAAATCCTTCCGCTGTTGCTCTTGCATTTTTCTCTAAAATTTGCTTGAGCCGTTCTTCGTGAACAGGCCAATTGTGTTTGACATGGTTGGTAACCAATCGAAGAGTGGTGTAGCAATTGGGAGGTTGCTGATCACGATCGGATCGTGGTTAGCCTCTCCTTCGTCAACGTCGCAACTCAAGTTATCAGATTTCTCCTACAACGGAAGATCGAGCCAACTCGCATGCATGTATCTTAAATCGAGGCGTGTGCATATCACTATATCCCATCCATCTAGCCAACCCTACCACAAATCCTTGTTGTTTGCCTCGATTTGCCTAATTTTGATATAATCTAACTTGTTTTGGAAAAGGTCAAAACTTTGGTGAGTAGCTTGTCGATCCATTGATGAAATATGTTCATAGGACCTTAAGGAATCTATGTTTCAAGTTTCAAGTCATTTGTTTGCGTAGATTAGAAGTTAGGCCATTTTGAGTTCTTGGCGACTGACTATTTTCTGTTCTGGAACGACGAGTGGTTAGACCGCTATGACCCGAGCGGTCAAACTGTCCAAGCCCAGTCAGATCGGTGTGTTGCTTGCGGTCAAACCGATCAGCTAATGCTTTGGCTAGTTTGTTACCTCTTTTGTTCGTTTGGCTTATTGGCTTCTATTTTATGTTTTTTTTTTGCATACGATCTTATTAGCTTCTCATAGCCAATTGAATGAAAATGCCAAAAAGAATTAGTTTTGTAGAAGATGAAAAAGAGGTAATTAAAGAGCTTTCACCCCTCAGATCTCTCTGGTCGGTCAGCAACGCAAACATGATGTTTTTAATGTCGCTAGTACTTCTGAGAAACTGATCAGATAACCGCGAGTCCTGCTAGAGAACATGGACTTACACCAAAACCAAACCTGATGATAGTAAGAAACACAAACGACGATGCCCGCAGCTTATCGTCCATTTTCGCAGGTTCAGTTTCTCCTCCTTGCACATCGAGCATGTACCAGCTCCCAAGCGACGTAGTAGCATGTAGTTGTACTGATGATCATGCCAGATTTCTGGTAGATCCAGCGAAATACCATTGCCGTAAGGGTTCCGTCCCTCGGCGAAATACCATTGCCGTAAGGGTTCCGTCCCTCGGCGAAATACCATTGCCGTAAGGGTTCCGTCCCTCGGCGATGTTAGGGCTACGTCTAAAGCACAGAAGCAATGGTATTTTTCTACACGGCCATCTTTGAAATGGCACGGAGCAAATCTAATAAGTGACTACTGGGAATCAGCACACATATAGAGTTGCTTACTATATTCGCAACCGGAACTGGCAATCAAGAGCAGTTACAACTTACAAGCAACCAAACAAATCATGCAGTCTGACATTAATACTAACACTAATATTTTGTTAAAAAAACAAAACACTAAGGACACTCTCAATGTAGATACTGCGTAGTAATATTTATAACTTGCCACCTCACATAGACATAAGACTAGAAATAATCTTTTCAATGCATGATATCTAGCAACCACTCTACTCCTCTCTCTCTTTTTTATCAATCTCCATCATCTAGTTGTCTTGGTTCTCTCGAATATGCAACGTCTTGCATGAGACACTAACAACATCTCTCTTCCTTAATTACTCTTCCACATCATTATTTTATTTATTTGGCATACTATAGATACTGCTTATACCACTTCATTAGGAGTGCCATAATGCATGGTGCCGCTGCTTTAACATTTTCTTTCAAGGTATGCATATCAAAATAACACAGAAAAACAGGAGCACAGCTTCACCTATCACCAGCGCCCACCACATAAATAACCAGGGGCAAAATTTGCTACTCCCTCTTATGATTTATATAGAACGTATTTTACTTTAGAACTTGATTTATATAGGGCGCACACGTATACCAAAGTATTATGTTTGATTTTATTCCTCATATACCCCTATTAATTTTTCTCAATGCCCACCGTCGTGCTTCGTTCCAATGCAAATGTTATTTATGGATGCATGCAGGCTAACGAAAGCAATCCAAGTAAAGGAGTACATGATCCGTCCCCACCCCTCTTTTGAGTCTTGGCCCAACCTGGTCACGGGCTCACCGCACAGCCACAAGTTCGCCGGCGTTCTGTGGCAGCCAGACCGGCGAGCACGCGGCAGCGGCAGCGTCAAGCGACGGTGTGCAGGCTGCGGCGTCGCGGCGAGCGAGCCACGGAGGCGGCGGCGTCGAGCGAGCGAGCGCACGGTGGCCTCTGCGGCGTGCGGCAAGTGAGCAAATTTGATCTGAATATAGCAAATTTGCTAATGCCATTCCAAAGATTGTCGTGCAGGAAAATTATATTGCTTGTGTGCTTTGGACGCAGTCCTACGGCGCTGAGAGATGGAGCCCTCACGGTAATGGTATTTCAAGCATTTCGGTCTCTTTGGTACTGGTCCATGTTGAAACGAACCGAAATTTCAACAAAATTGAGAATTTCTTTTGAATTTGTTTCCTTTTGATCCCTTGTCCAATTCTCCTCTAAATCCAAGCCGACTTTGCCCTAAAACCCCTGCCAAATCTCCTCACTAACTCAATTTAGCGCTGCTACTGTTCACCGACCGAAATATCCCACCGCCGTCCAGATTTTTGCTGCCGCCCGGTCTCTCCCGCGCATTCTCGCACTCGCCAGCCGCTGCCACCTCTGCACCGCCTGACAACAGCCGTACGCCTCCCTCTGATAACCTCGTCAGCTTCCTTGACCGGCACGGCGCAAGAAGCCGCAATTCACCGCCGCCTCTGCTCTCTCCTGTAATTTCCTCTCTCAACCGACCTAAGCTGTGCCAGCACCTTTTGACCACCGCAACACTCTGCCCGAGATGCCAGAAGTGAACCTCGGTCAACCTTCCCTGAGCTTTCCCGACCTCAGCCGTTCAACCGCCGCCGCCATTGCGCCCTACTGTGCCGAACCGCCTTCGGGCGCCTATAAAAGTCGCAGACCCTCCTGAACCTCTCCACACACTCCCGTGAAACTCCCTACACGCCCAATTAGCCTCTCACCGCCCCCATTGCCGGCAATCACCGAGAAGCTCCAAGGTGAGCTCAAACTCAATCCCGTCGATTTAGCCAATTACTTTTCGATTTCTTACTCCCATAGCTTCCTCAAACTCCCAAGAACCTCCCCAATCCATCGCCTTAACTCTCCAAGCCCTCCTCTTCTTTGCCACCGAAGTCCGCCGTTCGGCCCTGTCACCTCGCCGTGGCTAGCCAAATCCCGGCCTCCTCAGCCCGAACCACCGCCACCCAAGCCTTCCTGAGTGCCCCTAGATGGTTAAAAACCCTCCAATTTCAGGGATAGCCGCCCCTATAGCTCCCAAACCATCAAAAACTATCCTGAGTTCTCAAGCTCGCCGCCGACAAACGCCACCTCCCCTACCCTCTCCGACCCCTAAAATAGAACCCTAGTAGTCCCAGGAACCCAACCATAGTCTCCAATTCCGTCTCAAACCACTAGAGCACCAGTCGCCGTCGCTTTTTCCTCTGCTTGATTGCTTGCATTGCATGGACGGAGGTACAAGACGACATCAGGCGCTTTGGGCAAGACGGTGTCGTCACCGCTTTAGCCGAACGGACCAGTGGCCGAAATTCTGTATGCGCCATCAGTAGCATGCGGTTGAATAAAGGATGACCCCCATGAACAAGATCTGGGACCCAAGACACCGAACCAAAGAATGAACAGTGGGAACCTGCAATGAATAGTAAAATACCCGTTACTATTTACCCAAAACCCAAAAATGCATATTTACACCCATTTTGATCGTTTCGAGCCTGTCGACTCATTTCTTAGGCCCATTTCACCTTTTGGACCCTCCTATAAACCCAAAACATATTTTATTTGATTTTTCTTGGATTTTATTTCTTTATTCATAGCTCAATTCTTCAAGCATGGAATTGAATTATTTTCTTTGCTTTGCGCTAGCACACGACATCGAAGGTCAACCAATTCAAGAAGGAGAAACTCAGGATCAAGCTCAAGATTAAGAGATAGAGGAATACGAAATTGTCAAAATCATAAATCCGCAAGGCATGTCACATGTCTTTGATCATATTGAACCTACATTTTGTTAATTATTATTTATCAGTATTTTCATTATGTTATTTGCGCACTGTTATTTCTTGTGCAATAAATGTTTAGAATGACATAATATTAGCTAATGTCTTACCACCCGAAAAAACCCTGTTTAATTTGATTGCCATATTCACCTTGACAAAACATAGTAATATTAAAAGTATTATTAATGTAATCATGGTAGTTTAGAAACTCAATAAACTTTTTACTACTAAGTCTCGGTATTTCACTAATAGAATTTTAAAAGTGGTTCCAGGATAAGATATCACGGGGAGCCATGAGGTGGCTTAAGCCCATGACCTTATCCTAGGGTGGAGACTTGATAAGAAATAGAGGCAGTGCCGCAGGCACTAAAATATGAATTTGTGAGTAGAAGTTGCCTCAGTAAAATATAAGGACTAGACCCTTATGCTAAGTAAATAACATAGTAACCGCTCAACCACAAGCGTTGACTTGTTAAACCTGGTTTAATAGCTGCTCAAATCGATTGAATATCTACTATAAGGATATGATATACTGTTCCACAAAAGGGAACAGCCAGCGTAAAGAATGTGGTATAGAAACGGTAAAACTATACTTTCACAACAGTAGGCTCCACCCTATCAGGTCGTCGTATTTCGTGACAGGGGGTCCATAGTCTATCGGGTAGAGGCTACATAAAGAGATGAACAGTGAAACAACCTTGTTTTCTCAACTCAGTTATGAGGGTTGAGGAACCTTTTGTGTAAAGTTGGGCAACTCTGCAGAGTCATTTATAAATAGTATTCGAATATACTGTGCTTCCGGTATATGAAGCTGTGTTTAATGGGTGAATTCAACAACGAAGCATAAATAGATTTGGAATTGTTTTGGGAATGTGGAAGTCTGATATTCAAGTTTTAAAACCCCCAAATTTCTTAAGAAGTTTATGATTTGTTATCTTGTGTTTAAAATCAAAATGTTCACAAATAAAATTGCATCCACAAATACTTTATCAAACCCCTATACTCCCATCTTTTGGAAATCCTAGCAATTAGTTATATAGCATTTTTTCGTGTGACTTGTTGAGTACAGTTGGTTGTACTTATACTTGCTAAAATCATAAATAGAAAATGAAGGAGTTTATGAAGACGACGTTGAGCTCTACGATGTAGACGCCACCTAGTGTTGGGGTTTATTTTACACTCAGGCATGCCTGTGGAATTTCTTTTGGTAATGTAACTTTAGGTTGTATGCCCCGACTATGTAAAACGTGGCTGCTAAGTCTTAATTTTGTAATAAAATTTGGTTTTTATGCTTAAGCTTGTCTCGACAATGGTTTACACCTATCTACAGTACTCGCAGCTAAACAATCCTGGGCAGTTGCGAGGATAACCTAACGTCTCCAGAAATGGAGGTGTTACACATGTACTCTGTCCGTGATGGTATTTTTTAATATGCTAAACTTTTCGCTGACACTATAGTGAATGCTAGTTTTGCTGAGATATTTAATTAAAAAAAGAGAAAAATACTTTATATCTTCACATATAATACAATGAAAAAAAATAAAGCCAATGACTAGCACGTAAGTTAGTACTGATGTTCATGCGAGATCTCTGACGGATCGAGCTTTCACATGACTTCCGGATCTAGCCCAAGTTGAATTTGTTTGTCTCTCTCATCTGGTGCTGGCAGAGATGGAGTTAGAACGAAAATAATAAGGGTTCATCGTTTTATCACACACATAATTACATATATAATTTTATCATCGATTTGCAATGAAGTAAGTGGGCATTCCAATTTTTAAAAACCCAAAATGAAACCTTAATTCTGAACCCTACAATTTAAAAAAAACAACCAATAATCGTAATATTCAAACCATAACTTATAAATTCAATTTATTTACTTAAAGAAATAAAAAATGGGAGAAATCTAGTAATACCATACACAGGTTCATGACTTAATCCATACCGTCAAGTGGTCAGCGAGACAATCGACAGGTGATGACAACCAGGAGACGCGGCGGTTGACGAGCTGCAGTCTAGGCCTCCAGGCTCCGCCAATCGGCGATTGCGAGCTTGCGACCAAGTGAGAGGGTGAGTTTTGCTTTCGTACGAGGCGGGGCAAAGAGAGAGAGGGAATAAGGCGTGAGTGACTGGAGCAATGCGATGTGCGTGCAGTGCGGTCTTTGCCTGCTATCTTTCATTCGTAAAGTAGCTTAGCTGGCCGAACTCCTTAGGTTATACTTATGTTGACTGGGTTGTATTTGTGTATGCTAGGATTTTATCCTAGGTCTCGATTGGTGTTATCTTGCATCTAGTTGTGGGAGCACTGAGTGGAATGGCGGGAGCCGGAAGCCTAAGAGCTTCAATTTTTAGGCTAATTAGGTGTCCTTTGATTTTAGCTAAGAAGTTTACACCTAAATTTATATGGACTATACAATAGAAAAATAAAATTAGACCTGAGGTCTTGTGTACCCGTGTTCCTCTTTGGATCCGCCCATGGGTGCTGGTTAGGATGGTTTTATTTGTTTTACTACGGGTGCTGGTTAGGATGGTTTTATTTGTTTTACTACGGAACCTCGTATAAAGATCACAGCGGGAAAAGAACTGTTTAATTTTCTTGCAAAATTCCAGTAAACCCCCCTCAAACTGGCTCAACGACGATTCTGGCGAGAATTAGGTACGTGAACAAGCTAGGATAACTTCAATACGAAGATCAACTTTTGTCTTTTTAGAAGAAAAAATTCTTTTAACTTACATGGTGCTTATTTGGGTTTTTAAGCCTGAACTTATGATTTATTTTGTATTATAGCAGTTTTTTTACTGTACCTGTTGATAGATTTTTAGCGTAATTAGATTTTAAAAATAAAAAAGTTATATCATTGCGAACAGTGCAAAGAAATAAACGAGGAAAAGGAGATAGAAAAAAGCCCAAAATATCTAAACACCAGAAAAAAAATAAAATTAAAAGATAAAAGTTATAACTTAAAAGCTGAAGCTCTAACAAGTAGGATAGTGTGTCGGGATGTCTCTCTCTTTTTTTCTCCCAACATAAATTGAAGTATGACCTGAAATTTTAAATAGATGTTGTCTAAATCAAGAGCAACCTTCAAAATTTTCTGGTTGATTTGGTGCTTAAACTAAAAAGGATTTCAAGCTAAACGATATTGTTTTTCATCAGATATGCCCCCAATATCCAATTCTTGTAGGACATTTGCAAGTATCGGGCGCCAAGCCCAAGTGCACCCGCTGAATCACGTCCCATGACATGGCACGCCCGCAAGGCCGCAGAGTTGTGGCCGACCGAGCTGGGCAACCGCGCGGGTTTCCTAAGCGTGTGTAGCCACCCGGCAAACGCCAAACGCGCGGCCGAGTCGGTCGCCTAAACCCTTGTATTCCAAAGAGGCCCAAAAGGTCAATACAAAGTGTACAGGTAAATATACAAATAATCCTCTGTACCCTAGACTATTTACATCTAACAGTTATGTGCTATTATTTTTCTACATAACTATTTGTTCTCAAGAAGGTATAGATGGTCACCATCTCGGATAACACCAATGTCATCTATTTCAGCATAATCTCTGCTGACCACTTTTGTAGGATGGTAACCTGGAAACTTTTGACCTGCATTGTTAAGAAATATATTGTGTGAGAAATACATGTTACAATATCTAATATACTGTAAATTGCAGTTTACATATGCCATCTGCTAAGTACTGATCATACTCCATAACCAAATCATAGCTAAAAGCTAGAAACTTTTTACTTACTGCCAATTTCGAAAAGTTCCTCCAATGAACCGGGCAGGTTGATAAGCTTCCCATTCTGTACTGTAGAACCTGTTGCGTTGCGAGGATATATGTGAATTGTAACTCTTTTATTGGGTTCTTTTATGTAACTATAATCTGGATTTCTGCTCCTTGTTGTGTTTCCAGATGTCTTGTGGGGTGACCCCGGCTGCATCGTTGCATGTCTTGTTTGCCAATTGCTTGCTGCACAGCTGTCTTCAGATTTTATCTGAATGCAGAACTCTTCAGTACTTGTTTTGCTTGCACAATTTATGTGAACATCATTGAGATCCTCTTCTTTATCCATCATTCGATCTGTTGCCCAATACTTGCAATTTGATTCATTATGGCGGTTTTCTTGATGCAGCACACTCATTTGGGTTGCTTCTCCAAGTGACTTTGTTGAATCTGTATCATCTCCAAATGTTGGAACCTTGTTACTAAAATCCTTCCTTTTCTGCTCTGTGTAACGTAGGTATGACCCTGGTAGCAACCATGCTTCTCGAGGAACATGGAATAGCTCATACTTGCTCAAGACTCCTCGATCTGGTTGATTCAGTTCAGGTAAACTTTCTTGTAGCTTCACCTTCTGTACATTGGCACAAAAAGTTGTCAACTTCTGTTTAGCTGATATTACCTATTGTATATTTAAATTGTTTGAAAGTATGTCTAAAATTTGAAGCTATACCTGGAATAGATTATTCATTAGAATGTTACTGTCTTCACTGTGTTCTTGCATGATTTCTGTAAGTCTTGTTTTGCTTATTCTCAAGAGCTGTGACAGTTCAGCTGTGCGGCAAGTAAATGGCTGGGGTATGTTACATAGAGCACCAACCTCTCCAAACATATCTCCCTCTGCAATTTTCACATATACCTGCTTTCAAACAAGTCATACTGTTTCAGTAAACTATGGAAGCCAAAGTGATATCTGGAATCACTGCAACGTAAGTGGAAGAAACTTATTATACCTGTTCATTCCCATTTACTGTTGTTATCATATTCTACAAAAAAAATCATTGAGAAAAGTGCAATTAGCTTACTGGTAAGTGGTAAAAACTTGTACAAACTTGGGGGTCAGAACTTAATCAGAGATAACAAACTAACCACTGCTCCTGAAACTATTACATAAATATCTGCTGCCCCTTCATTTTGCAATACTATATCTTGCTTTGGTGGAAAATACTCAGCCTGCACTTCCATGACCTATTTGTCCAACAAATTCAGTTAGTACAGACAGAACAAAATATTGATCTCTTCAGATAGTAGGAAAAATATTGAATAATTGATCATATTACCAGTTCTGCAATGAAACTGTTGGATACTCCATGGAAGAGGTAGGCCTGTCGTATGATTGGAAAGAATAAGCTGTATGCTATGCTTGAACGGATTCCTTTTGGTAGACCATTTAACATGGCCTGCTGGTTGAGCCCTTCTGTCTTGAACTGTAGGCAGAAGTGAGATAGCACTTGCTGCTTTATGTTCTCAGGCAGCTGATTTCGTGCTGCAAACTCTGAAGCCGCTTGGATGGAGTCCCTCTACATTATTCAAAAATTATAAATACAGAAGTATACATATGGAACAATAACGACAGTAACTGTTTTAATGAAGTGGTTGATTGTGCTGTTTGCATTTGCTTGACTTTTTTCTTTGTATAGTTGACCTTGAATTGCATGCTGTTTTGTTGGTGTTGTTGTCACTTAGAATGGTTGAATGATAAGGGATACAAGAACTTGGTACCTTGTGGCATACTTGCAAGAATAGGATTCTATTGATTTATTCCCTTGACTGGTTGCATGGTTGAAATCCTACCTCTGGAATTTTGCATAATAACTCACTAGAATGGTCCAGCTGGGCCAATTTTGATCTTCCCAATATGGACTACTCAAGCTAAACGATGGTTCTGATGCAAATTCAGTTTACTGAATGTTATGATGCTTACTGATTAGAGTATTGTCCCCTTGAATTCTTGGTTATAACTATTGTCTTATAATACAATGAAAATAGTGTAAATGACTTAACTGTGTAAATGCACTTAGAACAAGCATGATTTTGTATGGTAC
This sequence comes from Bonia amplexicaulis, assembly GCA_036346245.1. Lineage (NCBI taxonomy): Eukaryota > Viridiplantae > Streptophyta > Magnoliopsida > Poales > Poaceae > Bonia > Bonia amplexicaulis. The sequence continues at coordinate 15,313,558 of CM070740.1, forward strand.
CATACATTTCATTGTCCCACTCAGGGATAGAAATCTCGGAACCGGTGTAAAGCCCGGTGGGCGGGCGATAATGGTAACCGGGCGGTTACCGGAAAACCTGAAAAAATCCGGATGAAATTTACGTTTCAAATTTTGAATTTGGGTGGTTTGAAAACCGGTAACTATTCTGGTTACCGGAAAAAACTGGAAAACCGCTTAAAAAACTAGAAAAACAGCTAAAAACCGGAAAAATCCAAGGAAAACCTAACACAAAATATTGAAACTAGCATATTTATATATATTTAGTTCATACAATAGTTAATCTATCATAAAAAGACCTAAACCAACCTAAAAAGTGCATTGTAACTATCGGGATTTTGATCGGTTTTTTCCCTCCCGGTACCCACCAGGATTTTCGGTAACTGGTGGTTACTGGCCGATAACCGCTGGTTTTTCTATCCCTGTTCCCACCATGCCACATACAACTAAAAGTTCTAGCTTGTTCTCAAGATCTTGACTTCATTTAGTTGTATGGCATCCAAATACTGCTTATTTATATTTTTGTGGTAAAAAACATAAGGGCAATATATATCTTATATATGCAATGGCATGCTAAATTCTAAAATTCTCTTATGTGACATAAATTTTTTTGACTCAGCGCATATAGATTTCATTAAAAATCTACATCCCTGAATGACTATTAATTTATCATGGAGACAGAAGGACTGAGTTTGTCATTGCGATGTTTTGCCAATAATTTGAGAAACATACAAATTTCCCGGTGCGGCTGGTCCCGTGAACAACCAGGTTGGTCATATTGCCGATGAGATAAGCTGTCAAGCCCAGATTAAACAGCATATAGAAGATATCAAATAGCATCTCTCTTGGGTTCTCAGCATGTAGGTCCCCATAACCCGTTGTTGTCAGTGTTGTAATAGACCAGTAAAGTGCAGTAACATATCTGGTCCATAGTCTCTCTGATCTGAAAGTAGGCATCACGGCACCAATCCATGTGTTCTCTGGGTTGGGATATCTGTCAGCAATCATATAGTTGAAGCATCCCGCACAATGCACCGCAAAGAGGGTAACCTGCATTTGGTCATTGCATATTTTATACACCTAAGAATAAGCAGATTTCTTCCCCTGAGCAAAACGGAAATACTGTACAAGCTTGAGACATTTACAGAGAAAGGTGAGTTTCATTTTTCAGAAAAACTTACAGAAATAAGCTTTGAGCACCTAGTCCAGAAATAGTTGAATCGGATATCCTTCTCCAGCCTGGTACAAAGAAAGATGATCAAACTGGCGCCGCTTGTCATTCATCACCCAAACATGAAGAAGCTGGACAAGATGTGAACCTGGCAAACAGCGAACTGACTCGGTGAAGACGCCACAGCCTGAGCATATTAAGTATCTTGAAAGCAAGGTCATTTCCCTTATGTGTAAATAGAAGGATGACTGGTTGAAATGGAGCTGTTGAACATACATCAAAGATGAACCAAGTGGACAGGTACCTGCGGAGTATCATATTTTGTTAATGTCAGGACAGAATCACTTGGACCTTTTCAGTTCCAAATGTGGGGCTAGTAAGATGAAATCAAATATGAGCCAGGTACAAACCTTACTACAATTCTCTTTCGATCATCCACAAGAAGATGAGTTTTTCTGTCGACATAAGCTACAAAGAACGTCAAAACAATATCAATCGCAAAGAAGCTATTGACAATGTTCTCAACTAGCAAAAGCTTCCAGGGCAAGTCCCTCAGGAATGTTAGTTCAAACGGGCAAATCCAGGCGGAGTAAATAACTAGGACTATAAGGAACAGCTCCCAGGATCTGAGACACACACAGACAAAGCAGAGGAAACCATGTCAGCAGCTGCTGTTTTCTTACACTTTCAACATGATGATAGGTGCAGTACAGAGGCCGCAGCGTGAAGCTCACCTATAGCGGGGATCGTAAGGCGATATGACGAATTTCTGCAGCTTGTTCGAGTGGTTTATAGTTGCACCAAGAGACGGCAGCAGCTCGATGGAGAAGCTGTCGCTGCTCCTCTTGATCTGAAGCCCATCCCAGAATTGCCGGAAGTAGGATTTTGAATGAGCTCGAGTCATGTTTTGCTTTGCTGTTTCTTGCCACAAGTCTATCTGCACTATGCAGAGGGTGTGGAGGCTGGTTCCTATATATATATATATATATATATATATATATATATATATATATATATATATATATATATATATATATATATATACGGTTTTCTATTTAAAGCGACTGAAATTTTTGTCTCTCACCACTGAAGTTGCACTCTCAATCAATTAAAACTGCACCCCTCCAAAAAAACAGCCCCCTCTAAAAAAACAGCTCCCCTTTCAAATGCAACTTCAAGTGACTGAGAGACAAAAAAATTTCAGTCGCCTTGGCAATAGACACTCCCATATATATATGTGCTGCAGATGATGAACATGCAGGGGTAGGGGTCGAAGTGAATGAATCTCGGAAGCACACAAGAAACTGCTCTACCGTACGAGGAAAACAACGGGGCATGGCATGCGTGTTTCCTATGGGGCTGTGGGAAGCCGTTGGACTGGTACCATCCACTTCAACCAATAACAGTCTGTGGTCTGCATTATTCTGCTGGTGTGTTGTACATCCAGTCCTTATTTTGCAGTGGCTGTGATTCATAATGGATTGCTGAATTTCTATGCTCCTTTTTTGTGATTTACGTAACAATCGTAATTCATAAGTTTTGAAGTCAAAACTTTAAAAAAAGAGAAAGGATTTACGTCATCGGTGAGCAATATTCTGGTAATCTAGTTTGACAGTCGAATTTACTTGCGCAGTAGGTGCATCTTAGCACTGCCTTCCACATCTTAGCAGTCCCTTGGTCATCTCAGCTCATTAATCAAGATGAATGGTTATTAAGCTCATCCAAGATATCCTACCAAGTCTAATCCTAGCCTCGGTGTTCTGATGCCTACCATTTACTTCCATCAAGCTTTAGCCGGTGCACTGATTTGACAGCCCGTTTTCTCGGGACCATGGAGGACTGACACAGACTGTCTCCATTATTGTGATTTCTGGCAAAAGTTTTAGTTGTATACAATTCTATTTGAAGTTCTGTCTTGTTTTGCATACTTGCTGAATCCCAGTCCTTGCTCAGACAGTACCCGATTCGTATCTCGTGCTTTGTGATGGGCCCAATTTAGATTCCGGACAAAGAAGCAAATCCTTCTTATTGGTACACTACTTGATGTTCTTGTCTATGTGCTGAATAATCGGCGTCTGATTTACTATCTTCAGAGATGCTCATATGCCATGCAGGTTACTCTACCTGCTATATACAGAACACTTAATATCTGGCATCAGTAAGTGGTGCCAACTTTGGTGATATGATATGGTGCTGATCTGTAACTGGCAGTACCGCAACTTGTTTTCTACATCTTCCTTTCAGACTGATTATTTCTGATTTTTTGTCTACTCAGAATCTGTTTACTGCTTTATTAATTCCTTGGTATGGACTTCTATATAATTGTGCATTTGTGCTGTACTTTTGTCATATGGTTTAAGTTTGGATCAAAGATAAGGTTGAAGTCTGTGCAGGATCAATCTTAACTACTTTTCTCGGAAAAATATTCTGAACTTATCTAGAACTTGGAAATATTAATAGCTACAGTGTAGATATAATCTCATTAGTTATCCAGATTTGCTGCTTGTCCATCATTAGGCAATTGCACGTGTTTCTTTGAAGGAGATAAGGAAATAAACATTTAATAGCTATTTGCTTCCCGTGGGCCTGGCAAAAGGCTAAACCATACAAGTCTCTATCTGGTAAGCTCTCCATACTCTGAAATGGGTGGAATTCTATATAGGTGGCTATTGGTCCATCCTCTACCTGGGATGTCAACACTACTCTTCCATCCTCCTTTTTTTTCTAAGTGTGAACTGTTTGTAAAGCACACATTCTTGTTGATTCCTTTTCTAATATCCATGCTTACCGACTTCTCTGAGTCTATCCTATTAACTTATTATGATAAAATGATGGTTTTGACATCAATAAATTTATGCTGCATTTTTCAAGGATTATCCAAAACCGCGTCTAGAAAATAATTAATTAAAAATAAACTAACAGACTACAATAGAACTATGGCAGTCCCTATAACATGTTGAAATCTAGTCCAGAAGAAATTATGTGTTAATTTTATGTTTCGACAATCTCAACTAACTTTTGAAGCTTGTTTTGCACACACCACTGTGTTAATAATTTTGGCACAAATGGCACTGTACTTTTTCATTAATTGTGGTGTCCTGAGCTGGTTGCTTTACTGGATAATTGAAGCGATCTCACAACCAAAGTTTTAGGCCCTTTCTCCTGTTCTCTTGTGTTTCTGATATCTTGCTTCTGTTGGAATGTCCCCTGCATTATCACAGGTGACCATGTGAGAGTGGGGAGCGATGAAGTGGCGGTCCTTGCACGCATGTGCATGCATGTGTCCACCTCCCCCTTTCTCGTTTGCATCTTTGAACTATGTATGATGTATCTGGCTTCTTTCTTCTTTTTGGAGAATGGGAATTTGGAGAGGGAGCTCATCCTCATAATGAGCTGGTGGAAACAATGTTGCCATTATTCTGAAACATCACAGATAATCGTCTCACATGGGTAGTGTCATTCATATATGAATCATGCTGATTGTAATGACTCGAAAAAGTTTATTATAGTTCAAATCCAACCTGTTTATCGATCAAATTACTTATTCACTGTTTAACTGCTGCTAAATGCTAGTCAAATGATAGTTACTTCTGGAATGTAAGATGTTGAGGGTTAAATTCCTGTGGACCGTGGTCATCAGTTCAGATCTTTAATATCATTAGTGAATCGGTTCCATTCTGACTAGTCATTTTCAGTGAGCTCTTGATTTCTCTTTAGATTCTGTACTTTTGCTTGGTCTGATCTAATTCTATTCCTTGTTGTTATCTTGCTTATATGATCCGCTCTTTGAGCACTCCTATTCCAATATCAGCATTTTGGAATCATTTGTTTTCCCATGAAGCCTTACTTTTTATGTTCCCTTTTTGGTACCACAATTCTGTTTGAAAACTCGACGACATAGGTTGATATGTTTTCGTTTTGCATGTTTACAGTGATTTCTTGTTACTTTACCTTGTGCTATTTTACCTGACAATAATTGGTCTCTGATTACCTTCTCTTTTTTATAGTCTAATTATCCTTCTCCTTTTTATAGTCTAATTATCTTTTTCTTTAGTGGTTCAGAAGATATCTCAAAATTTGGACAGGCAGATTTTTGCAGAACATTGCGATAAGGATACGATCCCGCATAAACCCATTTTGTGGGTGTGATTGAGATAAGACATATATATCTTTCGTCTTTGTCGACGTACAGATTTTTACTTGGTTTCATGAAAATAACATGTTGAGTGTGCACATCATGGTTGGTAACTAAGTTACTGCCGTTCCATGCTGGATAGGTCCCATTCGAGAACTGATTGCATGTTTCATACTGTAGTGCAGTTTTTTTAAGAATTTAGCCTCCGAACATCTATTTTGCATATTTTTGCAATTCTAGCTTTGTCCCTAAGCTCAACAGGTGCGGCAGACAACACGTGTCTCCTACTCTCCTACCACGCCACCAGAGCTCGGCAGGATGGCTGACAGTAGCAGCCCAGGAGAGCGCGGTAGGGGAGGACGGTGCACAGGAGCCACCGGGCCCATAGGCTTGTTGAGCTCTCCTTGCTCGGCAGCTCCTACCGAGCTATCCTAACTCGGCAAGTGTTGAGCTAGCCGATTGATCCGTTTAGCCCTTTTTTTTTGTAGTAACTAGTTAAATGCCCGTGTTTTACTATGGATAAAAAATCATCTATTTTTGTTAGGAATTTTTTATGGAGGTACAAGGAGTTGAGATGGGCAGATGAATCACCACTACCAACTTTCTCTTTTAAGTAGTACAGATATGTTATTGCACAAACAAATTTTAGTAATAAACTATGTCTAGGCTGACATAACACTTCGCAATAAATATGTAAATTATATGGCGCGTAGGATTTGGTTAGGTGCATATATTTGCCTTACGGTACAAATGGCAACATGCATGGACCATCAATCCCAACTACACTATAAGACACTTGTGGGCCTAACCTAATAGAAACGACATTGACCGAAACTATTGTAATGGGCTCGAGGGGATAGCCCTAAGACGGAAATGTGAAACTATAGGGCACCCACATAGCGTGGTGGTCATCTTAGCAGCGTGGACGTGGCTAGCAAGCGCAATTGCAGCTCGGGTTGGCACAATAACAATACGGGTGGTACTTGCTGCCGAGGTGGACCACCTCCTAGTTGTTCCTCTGCCTGCGGAGCTTATCATTGCTAGCCTTCTTGGTCTGGAGCTCCTCCTACAACTTGCAGGCAGATGTGGAGAGTGTAGATGTAAACCTGGGTAGGTATTGGATACGATGGATCCACCTACTCGATGAACTTGCAATCCATGGTCTGCAAGTAAGATGAGGTGACTACAAGCGTTCCATACGTGCAAGTATAGGTAGGTAACGAACCACTTACCATAAATAGAGGGCAGTGAAAGTATAGGACCGAGAAAGCGACTAGAATGGGGGTTGAATAGGAGCCACACGGATAACGGTTTCTCCTAAATCTTTTTCCGCAAGATTCTTAGAGTTTTTTACTCTAATAGCTATGATAAGTTATGAAGATTAAAGCCTAAGCACCCACAAAGAAATCTCCAAGAAACACCGAGCAAAATGGGACTTTACCCCTTAGAGCAATACTACCACAATGTAAGGTATGGTAGTACCTTTAGTGTGTGGTACTACTGCTCCTTAGTTGGCGGTACTACCTTTCTCTCAAATCAGCAAATTCAGTTCAAGCAAAACAAAAAACCTCACAACTTTCACATGGAAGGTCCAAATGACTTGAAATTTGAACCAAGACAATATCACAACCTTAAGAACCTATCCCAAACAAAGATTTTGAAAGAAATTAAGAAAATTGGGATCTTTTAACTCTTGAAGCTCTGCTGCATCAAAACCGGGCTAAAACCACAATTGAGCCAGCTCTCAAACCAAGGCTCCAATCACTTAAAATTTACTATGCACCTTCTCTAGGATGTTAAGAACTAATTCCAATCAACAATCAAGAAAATCGTTGACAAAGTTTTGACCTTTTTCTGTTTGAAGAAAGGATGCAACAAAATTGGGCAAAAGAGGAAAATCTCGATATGCTCTTGCTCATGAGTTGTTGATGATCTAGATGACCTTGTATGAGTTCTCATATATCATAGTAAGCTAGATCACAATATGAACTCAAGCTAAAATGCCCTCAATGTCAAAACCCCAAAATCACCGTCTCTTAAGCTAAAATCGGGGAAACATAAGAACTTGCAAATAACAAGTGCCTAGATAGATGGGATATGGTCTCTAAGAGGTATCTTCATTCTTACATGTCCCTGGCACAAAGCAAGATCATGAAGGGAAGGAGAAGCACAAACAACCAAGCCAAATTAAGATTTCAACATGAGAGCATAAAAAGGAAATACTTGGATGAATTTTGATCTCTATTGATACTTGGAGATGAATATTTATAGCCACTCCCTAGCCATATACAAAGTATAAGCTCAACCACAAGATTCTCTCACATCTCCCACATGATTCTCTCTAAGAACCCTAAATCCTCTCAATGCTAAGCACGAACTCTCTCAAAGCTCAACCCTAGCCACCTCTTTCTCTCCTTATTATGGAGGCTCACAAGGAAAATCCTAACCAGTACCTCTAGTTGGGTTTCAATCACTCTTACATAGGCTAACCCGTTAACCCAACACCACATCGGGTTTTACACATACACATGCACGTTTCTCAAAGCGCATATACCCATTAACCTGTTAGTGAATCAACACTTGATCCACTTAGCATTTTCAGCATATCCTTGACTTAAACCGCTTAGTCCACCATCTTGGTTTTGCACATCACCACTTTTCTGGTATTAGGTAGTTTACCAAAATGCCCCTCTACTTCTGCTTTCTATGAAGCTTCTCGCTTCCTCTACCATGAAGCATCGTCTATGCTTCGTCATCTTCCATATAACTCCAATGACTTGCGATAAAGCCTCTCACACGTTCAGATCCTATCGAACCATCCTTGCTTGCAAACGACCCAAGTCACTTAACGCACCACATGCTTCTCCTCGCACATGACGGCAGCTAGCTTCCTTGACCGAACAGATCTCAGCTCCTCCTTGAGCCTAGTCCTGGTTCACCTTGCTGTTGCCTGTCATGTTCTCTACCGGTAGCTTCTGCTCTAGCTCTTTGTTATCCCAGCTTGTAACCACTCCGCTAGCCTTGGTTATCTTCAATGTCTCCTTGATCGTCTGGACCCCGGATCTTCTTGAGCGTTGTCCTGATCCCTTGACCGTTTTGGACCTAAGCACTTCTAGCTTAATCCTGGTCCTATCTGCCTCACCATGACGTAGCTCCAGAGTCATACAACCAACAACAACAAACAAACCATCATGTAGCATCACACAATATACAAAATCATCCATTGACACAATTAATCTATCAAAGCTCTCCTAGCTTAACTTGGTCCCATCCACCTCACCATGACGTAGCTCTAAAGTCCTACAACTAACAATAATAAACAAACCATCATGTAGCTCCACACAATATACAAAATCATCAATTGACACAATTAATGTATCAATGCACCATGCAAAATGTATGCACCTAAGCAACACCCATGCCATACCCACACTCAACCAACTTAACTCAAACCAACTCATGCTCCAAATCTCCAAGCCGGTCTGACCGCCATGACTGGTATACCTTCCAACCAAAGGCCGGTCATACCACCACCTCCCACAGCGAAAAATGCTCACAGGAAAATAGCTACCACAAACTACAATTCGGCCGTACTGTAACCCTGGTTCGACTGCCATTCAAGTCTGGTACTACCGCACTCGGCCGGTCAGACTGTGGCTTCCATGCTTGTTTGACCACTAAACCACCACCAGTCTGACCGCTCCTGGCTGGTATGACCACGTCTCCAATACTGGTCATACCGCCAGCAATAAAACCAATTGAAAATTGTAAACACTCAAAAGCGAAACTTAAACTCTACAAACTCTCTGAACCAAAAGTCAATTACTCATCACAACTATAGGGTGACCTCACATGGTCTCACAGAAAGAATCGACATCCTGAGTGCATGTTGTCATCACAAACTTGCACCATCGTGTCAAATTTGTGTTTGCATTGTGGCCAAGGCTCGAGGATGGGTGGGTAGTCGCGGAGGGGATTTTTAGGGGTGTACAACTCCTTGGTTTCGAGTGATAGACTAGGGCTTAGGGGGTCGGGGTCTATGGAACTGTAGATGCTTTTGTCTTCGAGGTATGGGTCACGACCTCGAAACTCAGCCCGTGCATGTCGTCCCCTCCCACGCCTTGAGCTATGCTTCGGTTGCCAGAGTGCGATTTCATGCAATACATAAAAGGATGTGCAATGTTCATACAAAATTTACATTAAAAGAATGTGTCAGTGTCCATATAAAATTTTCATTAAAAGTTATGGAAAAGAACGTGGCAACATTATGAACTTAATTTAAAATGCACAAAAATTTGTATTGCGGAGCATTACTTCATTGAGAGTTAAATTTCACGACATGTCAGCCTTAGAAAGCATGTACTAATACACAGGTGAAGGTGCTACAAATCACCACATCTACGGGGTGGCCAACAAAGTGGATCTATTCGAGCAGTTCCCCATGGAGTGCCCTACTGTCTTGCATAGCCTGCACTTTCATGGTCTAACCCGTAGGGAGACCAACACAATAGCATCTAATTTAGAGGAGATGTACTCAACATCTATGCACATAATAATGTCAGATGCACCATCCCCACCAGCACCTACACCAGTCTCGTCTCCACTGGTGGCTATGTCAGCATCCTCCTTCTCATCGAAATGACTTCCATCTTACAGGCCATCAAATATTCATAGCAGTCGATACGCACTACCACCATCTCCCTGCACCTTCGGTTGGCTCAAAGTTATGAGCCACATAGATAGCCCTCCATCTCGAGCCATCTTCCACTTCACCACCACCATGGGTAGCAACAATAGGTTCCAACCCGCCTCCATCCCCACCAGCATTACACTCCACACTACCACCACCAACCAATTGCGGCACTTCCACGCCACCACTCTCACCAACATCACTCTTGCTTGACAATTTCACTCTCTTCATAAACTGCACATACACCATTGGCCTTCTATATATTGACCTTCTATATATTGCCGCACTAGGATCGCTTGCGATCTCCATGTTCTACTCCCACGCGACGTTACCAACCACCTTCTTCAACTCCTAAAAACACCCCCAAAGCTCCAATTTCTATAGCTATCATTGCCTCGATGACAAGCTTTTTCCTGCATATCTCCCTGTCAAATGCACTCTATATGCATCTCTTGAGCTCAGGGAGACCCATCTCCTTCATCTCTATAGCCTGAATTATGATCTGTTCACAATTTTGAAGGTCCACCTTGTACGGCCCGTCCCGTATGACACGCTCCCTGTAGAACACGAATAAATATTTCATATTTGACATCGCGTATCTAACACCAATGCAGACGAAATTCACTTATTTGAGATGATGCTAAATATAACTAAACATAATACAAAATAATCATGCACATATATATAGTTGAGCTATCACATACATACATATTTCCTAATTTGCGAAGGCAGCGAGAACAATAAAAATAACATGTCTTTCTTCAGCTATTTACAAAGAAATCATCATTATCACCACCAATACATTATTAACATGGCTAATTATGTCGAAGATATCAAAATCATACTAAATATAGTAGACAGAACCAACCATTAGCCCTGTCTCTTGCTGTGATTCCATTCCCGGCACCAAGCCAAGTTAGCTCGAAAGCAAGTAAAGAATTAGCTCAAGTAAACAGAAACAGAAAGAATCAAAAGAAAAAGAGCAGCAAAGCTGGAATGAACCTTGTCTAATAGTATACCTTCTTCGATCTCACGACCCAGGTAGCAGTAGGCAAGTAGTGAATCATACCCCATTCTCTAACTAGAACTCCGAGTGAGCTTTTCAGGGCTATGACGAGGTGCGAAGCAAGGGAAAGCGGTCTTCTTTCCTTTCATGGACCTTTATGAATCGATAATATGAGGAAACGGATGCTCCAAAGAGACAGAGTGGCAAAAAAGTCAAGGTAGAAGGGGCAGTCGTCGCTGAGCACCTTTCTTTTCAAAATATCATCCGCACGAACTAAATAAATATGTCAATTAAACATGGTTACCAAGTGCATTATATACTACCAAACCACCGTTACGCTAATAAAATGCTAATGACATATTAAACGCATTGCTCGTAGGCAAATGAAACATACCTCTTCTTGAAGGTCTTCACCAGATCTATACTAATTTCAACTATGAATTCTCCTAAATTGCAACAAACCACCTCGAAAGACTAATTTGAACTCTCTTCTACTCTTCGATAGGGAAGAAACTTAACTACGGGGCTTCAAATGAGAGAGTAGAGAGGGATATGAGCCATTTTATGTGCGCGGGGAGACGTTGGCGATCAACAGGGCCACGTGGGGTGCACATGGGCATGGGGGCAGTGCCAAGCCCTACCGAAGGCCACGGGAATCATTGCCAAGTGTGACGCATCGGGTCTCGTTTCATCGCGTCCATGGTTGGTCACTGAACCACCTACCGAGCTGCGGCAACTCAGTAGCACCTGCCGAGCTAGGGTAGCTTGAAAGGAGCTACCGAGCAAGGGGAGCTCGATAGACATATGGGCCCCGCAGGTTCCTGCCTGCTGTTTTTGCCTGCCGCGCTAGCCTAGGCTACCACTCTCGCGCTGTCCTGCTGAGCTCCGGTGGCGCAGTAGGAGACACGTGTCACTTGCCAAGCTCGAAAATGAGCTAGAATTGTAAAAACGGACATCTGAAGGCTAATTTTGGAGGGAGAAAAAATGCTACAGCGCCAAACATGCAAACAGTCCCCATTCGAAGTACAATTTCTTCAAACACATGAAGTGGGATCCGCGAAAAGTGATTGTGCTACAGAAAACGAAATGATTCCAGAGGTGGCGCTGAAGATATAGTACTCATTAGCCTTTTTTAGATGAGTATATGAACACACTTCAGTCTTCCTATACGAACCAATAAGAAAGTAAGATTGCAAGAAATTGCCAGATTCGACATATAAACACTGCAAGTTTCTATTTGTAAAAGAACCCTACAAATTAACAAGTAGCTATTTTCCCTCACCTAAATCTGTCTCCTAAATCTGTACTTACGTCAACAGGGAGTTAAGAGGACCAATGGAGTATCCTTTGCTCCCATGGAAACGAGTTCACTTTATAGTGGTCCCCGAGTTATTAAGCACCTAATTGTACTGTGAGGTTGTCTCGACTCACGAATTCACACGTAAACATGGCATGCAAGAACATAGAAGAAGCAGCGTGCGAGCTGTATTTGATGCCCGTCGTCGCCGACACCGACTTGAGAGCCGTCTTGGTAGCTAGCTGCTTTCGCGATGTCTTACTACCCGTAGACTTGCATGTCGTCTACTTCATAAGGGCCACCAAGGTCGAAGTCGAGGAGGAGGGCGGTGTGGAGAGATTTCATCAAAATTTTGAACGCTGATCCACCACAATCCCATCCAAATTCGGAGACCTTGATGAAAAGTGGCGATGGCGATGAGAGCGAGACAATGAGCTCGCCGATCCACTGCACTTCTGATTCCTGCTTGGAGGAACTAAAAGTTAATTTGAACACCTCGATTTATAAAGGTGGCTTCTTAAAGCTACTTTCAAAAGCCGCTGGTTGGCTTTCGTTGCCTCCTCTGTGTCTTCCAAAATCTGTTTTCTAAATTTTATTTTAGTATCTACTTTTTTTTATGTTACTATTTTATTTCAGCCAAAAAAAACAAAAGCTCTGTCTGGCAGGTTACCGGCCATATATATCGCGGTGTAGGCGCGGCTCGGTTCCTCCTCCTCCTCATGATTAGGATTCGCTGAAAGGCGAAGAATACAACGATTAACTTGATCGGATTAGAGCTAGCCAATGGGCTATGCCGGCAAGACGCAGAGACGGCCCGACTCGGCAAGACGCCCGTTAGGGGCCGTGTAATAAATGGGTCGTCTTTGTCTTGGGCCGGCGCACTGATCTTGAGCCCGTGCACGGCCGGGCACGTGTAAGGCTTAACGGGCCATCTTGGCCCCTGGCTGTTGTCGAAAAAAATAAAAAAATGTAGAAAATTAAGAAAATTGTAGAAAAATTGTAGAAAATTAAGAAAAAAATAAGAAAAATTATAGAAAACCGTAGACATTGCTAATCATGAAAATAAATATTTTCAATGACATAATGAGCTTTATTAACTTATTAAATTACATGGGATGGCTGCCTCATTAAAAACTTTACCAAGTAAAAACTCAACTTGAGAAAACCTTGGTAAAGAAAAAAGAGTACAGCCTATAAAGCTTATTAATGACTACATGTGAAGAAAAATATTGAAAATCCTATTCATTGCTATCAAGATATAAATTCTCAAAAGATTCTTCCAAATATCTATTATCCGCAATATGTTGGAGTCTTGATTCAGCTTGTTCCCAGTCTTTGACGGTCATAAGGACTTCGACCATCTCGTTGGAGAGACTTGTTCGTCTCTCCTCGATTATTCTTCCAGATAGACTGAATGCTGACTCCGAGGAGACTGTAGAGACGGGAACAATCAACACATCCCGGGCTAATATGGATGGCACTGGATATGATACCTTCTAGGTTTGCCACCATGAGAGGATGTTCAACTTCTGCTCGAAGCTAACGCTATCACTGTTGAGATACCTTGATAGGTCTCCAGTGCTTTGCCACCTGAAGATTTTGCAGTCAGTTCATTACCACAAATTTTACAAACAACATACCTCACTGAATTCCCATCATCATCGGTCTTGAACTTCTTGTTGAAATCATTCCAAACTACTGATGTACTGGCTCTTGTTCTTTTTGCACCTGTGCTTTGCGTTGTGGATGCACTTGTTGAGCCAGCAGAAGATGGATCGATTGGAGGACCCTACGCCACCGGGGCCTCTCCAGTTTGTTGTATATCCTCCGCGGATGGATACGCTTGTTGAAACGATTGCATATCCTCCGCCGAGAGGCCGAATTCGGAGAGTTCAAAATCGTAGTTCTCCATTAAATCAACTGCAAATTCAAATATGAAAGAACGATTAGCTTAATATTAAATCAAAAAATAATACCAAAAAATTAAAATAAGACAGCACTACTACCTCCTTTGCAGCTCCTACAAAAATATTTGAAGATTTTTGAATTTTCGGAATTTTACCCGAATTTTCACCAAATTTGCGCAAACACTTTCGGATTTTTCACAGCTAAACCGAGAGATGAGAGTGAGGTTTGAGGTGTGGAAAATAGAGGCCGGATGCCCCCCTATTTATAGAAAAAAATTCAGAGTTTTTTCGAATGTTTTGCTATTTTTTCCGAATTTTTCCCCCCAACGGTAAAAAACGGCTATTTTTCGAAATAAACGGGCCGACCGTGCCGTGCCGGGCCGGCATGGTCCGTTTAGAGCCGTTGGACGGGCCGTGCCGTGCGCGTGCCGTGCCATGCCGGGCGGCACGGCCCGATTGCTAAACGAGCCATGCCGCGCCCCCGGCCCAGGCACGGCCCGGTCGGTCGTGCCGTGCCGGTCGGTCCGTTTGGCGGTTGGGCCGTACCGTAAACGGGCCGGGTATACAATACCGGGTCTTGGTGTCCATGGATCCATGATGATGATGATTAATAGGCATTTGTCAAATCGCATTGCCAGTGTTTGCGTTGAGTTTGAAGAGTTCAGGAGTTGGATGATATTTTTTTTTTAAAAAAAAAACGCTACAGGTTAATCTACGGGTTACACTGGCGTGGCCAATTGTTTCGAACATCTAAAAAAGGAGGTCGTGTGATAACTCCCAAAAAACTACTAAATAACCAAGAAGAACGACAACCCATAACCACAATTAAAATGCTTAAACGGAGTTGATACACTCCCTTCGTTCTCAAATAAAAGTCGTTTTAGAATGCGAGTAGTCGAGCATCTAAAACTTTGACCGCAAAACATACACAGAAAGTATGTGAAGGAGCAGCAGGAGGAAAGAAGGTGCCATTTGGGCTTGCTTTTGTTTTGCATTTCCAGGGCCAATCCAATCAGTTGTTGTGGATTCCAGCAGAAGGGTTTCCTCAAGCTTCTCATCTTGCGATCTTAGCATATCATGGACAGAGGAACCGTGCAAGTTGCAACTCGAAGCTTTTGCAGTTTGACGCAATCTGCTTCTGGTACAGCAAACTAGGAAAGGTCACGGGCCGAGAACTCCAATTCAACATGGCCCGGCACAACTTACCACAGAAGCCGCCTCCTCGTGGGGTGCGAGAGACCAAGCAGTAAGCTTACTATTGGTCGGCACACTACATTTGAGATCACATCGGCCCATTCCTAGCTCGGCCCGGCCCAGAGAATTCTCAGGTGCACAAACTAAGACCAGCAATCAGGCCGACGTAGCCGAAAGCCCAAACCCCGCACGGGAGAACAACACCTCTACCGCATCCCACCCCCACACCCGGAGCCGGCGGCGGAGGCCATGGCGTCGTCGTCATCGACCCCGGCGGCAGCCCGCGAGATGCAGCGGGACCTCGAGTCCTAGGCCAACGCCCCTCAGCAAGATCCAGAAAGACACGCGCGCTTTCCCCACCCCTAAAACCCCTCAAGAAAAAAAACACCACCTTCAAACCCTAACCCTGGCTCTGTTCTTCCCTCACAGACATCTCCAAGAACCACCAGGTCCGCAAAGCAGTACACCATCTAGGTCGGGGAGAGCGAGATCGTCCTGAAGGCACGCCTCTTGCACCTCCTTCCTCTCCTTCAACTCCGCGCCGCTTGCTGATCTTGGCTGATTTGATCTAGTTTGGGTTCGCGGCTTGTGCGCAGGAGCTGGAGATGCGGAATGACGGGACGAACATGTACAAGCTGATCGGGCTGGTGCTGGTGAAGCAGGACCTCGTGGAGGTGAAGGCCAACGTCAAGAAGTGCACCGAGTACATCTCAGCCGAGCTGTGAGTGGCTCGATCTGATCTGGTTTGTTATTTGATCGGTTTGCATTGTCTTGATGTTGTGTTGAGGGTGAGGGATGTTAGAAATTTGTCCGTGTAATTATGGCCCATTTTCTTAATTCTAAAGTATACATGGTTTAGTATCATATTACTAAGGCAAGACAAGGAAGACCGATTTATAAGGTGGAGTCATCATCACTCCTTGAATATGGGTAGAGATGGTATGAGGAGGATCATGTCTAGTCACGCACGTGCGTGCACGTATTCGCGTATTTTCGCGTGAAAATTGCGTGACTTGTGACGCACCACTTGATAGACCAAGTCTATCTTTATTTTGCTAAACTCTGCACCACTCTCTCTGTGTGTTTCAATGAGATTCAAACGTTTGAATTTGAGGCTTTACTGGGGTTTTGATGATAGACAGTTACTAGTGGATAAACGGCTGATTGAATGTGTCAGTTACCAGTGGGTAAATGTCTGTTTTAATCATATCAATTATCAGTCTGTCTATAAATATGCCTGGAGACATCCGGAGTGTGTGTGAGAATCTCACTTCCTCCATTTTCTTCTTCTCTGCGATTTTGTGCTCGAGTACTATGCTATCTGAACCTCGCCGACCTTTCTCGAGTACAGAGTTGTGGGATGCACTAACTTTGTGGCGGACTTGAAGTCCATGTACACATCATAGAGCTGATCTGCCATACCAGTTAGAATGCGCCCAAGAGCAGTATTGTTCGCATTTTCAAATTGCATGAACTGCTCAATCGTAAATGGATTCTACGGGTGGATAACCCACCGTAGCCCCAAAGAAATGAGCCAAAACTTGGCTCTAGTCTGCCATCTACGAAAGTTCTGACCAGAAAACCTCTCAAGTTTCATCGCATCAGAAGCACTAGCCATTGTTGTATTGCAAAAAAAATCACAATAAGCTTTTTGGATTGTTGGCAATGTGGGCAATATTTTAATTCCAAATTTTACTAGGAGGCAAATACAATAAACCAGTGATGCAAACTTACTACTAACAGCAGGTTACTCATCATACTTCAGAATATACGCAAGAAAATAGAGGAACAAAGTCAAACGATTGCGCGAACGACTTACTTTTTTGCCCGATGAAGAACAGGAAGCAGCGCAGGCTTGACGCAGTGCAAAACGTAGAAGATGCAGTGCAGTGAGCGGTCGTGCAGATGTGCGCTGCCCAGAAACCTTATTGCCGCTCAGTGCAGGAACTCTCTGCAGCAACGGTTCGGATATAGCCGCTCTCCCTCTTTGCATGTGCACACCGGGAAGAAAGGTTGGCGAAGTTCGAGACGCAGACAAGACAACAAAGACAAGTTGATGTAAGTTATTCAGGCAGTGAGGAATTCTCTCTATTTTATACCTTGGACGTCTCTACGTATATATAGATATGCAAATTACTCTCTAGTAACTGCCCTATTGAACTGAAATAATTCACTGGTAACTGCTCAATTATTCACTGATAATTGATAACATGTAACCAATTTTTTACCCACTGATAACTGCCCATCATGAAAAACCCAATTAAGTCTCAAATTCAAACGTTTGAATCTCATTCAAACAGAGAGAGTGAGGTGCAGGGTTCAGCAAAAATAAAGCTGGACTTGGTCTGCCAAGCCACGTCACGGCACGGTCGCGCGTCACAAGTCACAAGTCACATGATTTTCACGCGAAAATACGCAAATACGCGCGCGTGCGTGTGTGACTAGACAAAATTATCCTCATACCATCTCTATCCATATTCAAGTAGTGGTGAGAACTCCACCTTATAAATCGATCTTTCTCACCTTGCCTTAGCAATATGGTATTAAATCATGCATGCTTTGGAATTAAGGAAATGGACCAATTTCTAACAGGTCCGAGGCAAATTGCATCACCATTAGCTTGCGGTTGATCAAGGATGCGAGGAAGAAGTTGACGCCGCTGCAACTCACCGGTCGCCGTGCAGTCGCTCGCTACCGCTCCGCCATAGCCACGTCATGGAGCAACGCCGTCGCCATTTGCTGTCAGATCGATTTGGCGTTTGGGGATGGAGAGATCACGCAGGGGAGAGAAACGAGTTGTAGGGCTAGTTGGCTTTTGAATTTAGCTTATAAATAGTAACAACTTATAAAAAATTTATAGAGAGATAATCGTGTGTGAGTTTGGCTGATATAAATTAAGTTGTTGTAGTATGTACTATAATTGACTAGTAGACCATGTCTTGAAAAGACACTGTTTAAAGTTAGATACTGCAGAAAATTTATTTACTATAGGAAATTAGTTTTTTAGAAAACAATATGAATATGCCGTAAACAAGTGGGATGTGGAGAGGGAAGGACGGTGGTTTGTTGGAAAGTGACTAAATGAATGATTTGTTGCATGCTTTGATTAAGAAAATGATATTACTACATTCAATGAGACTAAAAGCAAATAAAATTACTATTTACTCTAAAATTCCGGTGTTCTTCCTTCTCCTGCAAATAAACACCTAATCCTACAAGATTTTCTATATTTTTCAATTCACTATTTTGCACGTGCATTCCTATCATGTTTCCATATTTTTCTTATTTCTACGTTTTTGTTTCCATATTTTTCTTATTTCTACGTTTTTTCGAATCATGTGGATCAAAGAGGCCCTTAGAGTTTAAGTTAAATTAACATTAGAGTTGCTGATTGATTAAAGCCATGACGCGTAATTAGCACCGCAAATTGGTCGGCCGGTAGCGGCAGGATTCCTGGTCCAGATGTTATGCCCACTCGCCATGGAGACGGACGCAGTTGCACAATTTTTTAGTGTTCAGACAAGTGTATTGATTAGAGGTCACTCTAAGGGCCTGTTTGGCAAGTCAAAAGTCGGGCGGCTTTTGGCTTTTGCTATAGTACCTAACTTTTAAACGGAGTATTTTCTCAAAATAGAGTCTACAAGTTAAACGTAGTACACGTTAAAAGCCCAACATCTGTACCAGCTAAAATCGTAAGTTAGTATCGGTCTCTCCGTAATTTGTATCGTAAACAGCCAAAATTCAAAAATTTCAGCCAAAAGCCATAAGCCGCAGCCAAAAAGTGATTTCGGTTTTTAGCTTATTGCTTTCAAAAGCTAGAAGCTATTTAAAATATGTTGATTTTTTATTTCAGTTTTTTGATCTTCTAGCTTTTTTTTTGCTTTTTGTCTTTTCTTTTTCCCTCTTATTCTTTTATATTGTCCGTGAAGATATAATAGTATTTTTTATTTCTTTTATTTTTTAATTAAATGATTCAGAAAAACTAACAGCTATTACAATGCAGTTTCAGCTAAAAACCATAACTAAAAACTATAAACTTATGCCGATTGGAGCAAGGCCTCGTGTAGTCGTGTGTGAGAAGGTTCCGAATGAGAATTTTTTCTTCTTCTTTGAGATCACATAAGATTTGGGTGAGCTGGCGATCAAATCCGTGGATTGGAATCCCGCAAAGTTTATTTAGAACAGTAGGGAAAAGTCTGGCTCCATTTTCATTCGGAATGAAACCACATAATGCCTCCCTTCTTTCTAGCTTATGACTTCTGTTAAATAAATAAATAGGATTGTTGGGTTGATCTCCAGGGCTAACTGCCCCCGAGATTTCAGGGAGACTCAGTCTCCACCTCGCGCAATGATCGGAAGCGCTACCAGCTATTTTTGGTTATGGTCCCGGTCACCTAGCGCCAAGATATACGTGGGTTTCGGGAGAGAGGCAATGATGTGAGTTATTCCCACCTCCACGAACCCAAAACAAAGCCCGATCTATTTTGGGCGCTCGGGTGAACGAAGATCTTGACCGTCGGCCACCACGACCTTGACCCGCGCGCTCGTCGGCGACCTCGACGCCCCTACTGCCACCGGCCGACGACCTCCACTGCCACAACTCCTCCTTCATCTCTCATGGCCTCTCCCGGATCCGGTATGTAATTTTGATGCTTCTGTTTTTAATGTTTTCATTAGGTGTTCTTGATCTTTTAACTAGGATAAAGATTTTAGTTCTTAGATTATTGTTTTCAATGGTATCAGAGCAATCTAGTTCAATCTTGAACCTTAATGATTTTCGGTTTAGACCCCAAACTCAGTTTGCTCTTTGGATCTCGGTTTTAGAGGCTTAGAACTAAAGTTTGTTATCTCGGATTGAAGTTAGAAGGAGGTGATTCAAAACCCTAATAAGATCCCCACCCGAATCCCAAACCCAATTAGACCTTAGATCGGCGGCGGAAAGAACAAAAAAAAAATAAAAAGGAGTTTCGGCGGCGGGACTTACCACTTTTGGGCGCCGTTGCCGTCGGCCATGGCGCCGCCCCCCTCTTGCCGCCGCCGCCGTCACGCTGGCGCTCCGCTCGGGCTGCATGCGGTTGTCGCTGCCGACCGAGGGACACACCGCCGTGCCGCCGCTGGGCCGCCGCCTTAGCCGCCGCCGCTCGGAGGCAGGCGAGCGCCGCCCAGCCGCTCGGGAGTTTCCCATCGCGCGCCGCTCGCTCACGCTCGGCGCGCTTGCGCCTTTGCATCGGCGTCTTGCGCATAAGTCGCCGCCGCGCGTGTCGCCGGGGCCGCTAGGGACTTCCGCCGTGCCGCCTCCGGGCGAACGCGTGCGCCGCCGCCTTCGCCATGCGCCGCTTGTACCGCCGCCGCTAGCTCCCGATTTTTTCGGGTGGATGTGAAGCAAATAATTAGGGTTAGGGTTGGGGAAGCTTTTTGGTCTTGGCCGCACGCAAGTTCAGCCGTCCGATCAAATCGAACGGCCATCGTTTAATAGGCCGTTTTTTGTCTTTGGCCGCGGCGCATTTTCGGCCGTCGGATCGCAATCCGACGGTGCGCACGGGTACGGTGCGGATGAAGTGGGCTGCGGGGCGTTTTTTCGGCCGCCCTGCCGCTTTTTGGGCCGTGCGCGCAAGGAGTGGGCCGCGCGCCGGCAATTTAGGCCCGGTGGGGCATTTTTGCCTGAGTGCATTTTTTGGTCCATTTTCAGCCCGAATTTTATTTATGAAGCCGATTTTCAGCCCAAAATCTTCTTTTGAGGCTGATTTTTTTTTTTAGTCCAAATTTTATTTTAAGGCTTATTTATGCGCAGAAAATTTATATTGTCCTATTTCAGTGCATTTTCTTTGGTTCTACATTTATTTCATGTACTGTTTTAATTATTCTTCAGAAGCCCAAATTATGATGAATAATTACGTTAGTGTTATGAATAATCTCAAAATTAAATTGAACTAACGAGATATTTAAATTTGAGAATTTATGCTTAGTTTTTGGCATTATGTATACATATGATTATATTCTGACCAACGTCGTTTATAATCATATGTTGCCAACAGGATATTTTAATTTTGACAATTTATGTTTAGTTTTTGGCATTTTGTATACATATGATTATATTCTGACCAACGTTGTTTATAATCATATGTCGCCGTCAAGATAATTAATTTTAAGAATTTATGCTTAATTTTGGCTATATGTATTAGAGTTTTTATGATTAAATTTTGGCATTATGTATTCATGTGATTATATTCTGACCAACGTCGTTTATAATCATATGTTGCTAATTAAATATTTTAGTTTAAAGTTTTTATGATTAAATTTTGGCATTATGTATACATATGGTTATATTCTGACCAACGTCGTTTATAATCATATGTCGCCAATGAGATGTTTTATTTCTGAAATTTTATGCTTAATTTTGGCATTATGTGAGCATATGGTTATATTCTGACCAACGTTGTTTATAATCATATGTTGCCATATATAATTAAGTTCTTTTCATTTTCTGCCCAACGGTGATATGAATTTGAACTGTAATTTATTTTGCATGTTATTAATCAGACCAACGTAGGGTTAATTACATGCAATATATATTCATGACGCTTCTATTTTGCCCTGTATATTGAAATTCAGCACTTAATGTTTCAACATTGCCGCCACTATTGATAATATTGAGCAACTCACGGGGAGTAATTTTTCCTCGTGGAGAGAGCGAATTTATGTTGTCCTTGGAGTTTTTGGACCTTGATTATGCCCTAAGAGTAGACGTTCCCGTTCCCCCCACCGACGGTGAGGAAAATTTTTTGCGAAAAGAAGATTTATGATGAAAATACTGTGAAATGGGAACGATCTAACCGCTTGTCACTTATGATTATGAAAACCTCAATTTCAGTCATGATTAGGGGAGCAATTCCCAATTCTGAAAAAGCTAAAGATTACATGGCTTCAATTGAGGAGAAATTCAAAGGTTCAACTAAAGTTTATGCCAGTACCTTAATTCAGAGGCTCTCAACCTCTAAATATAATGGGCCTGGCAGTATTAGAGAGGATATCATGATGATGACTGATATGGTAAAAAAAAAACTCAAAGGCATATGGACATGGCAATTTCTGATAGTTTTCTAGTTCTTTTTATTATGACATCACTTCCTTCTGAGTTCACAACCTTTTTAAATTTAATTACGACACTCAGAAAGAGAAATGGAGTATGAGCGATTTGATCGCCATGTGTGTCCAGGAGGAAGAAAGGATAAGAACAGAAAAGAAAGATTTTGCTTTTAATGTAGGTGGCTCTCATAAAAGTAAGTTCAAAGGGGACTTCAAATCTAAGAAGAAGCTGCATTTCTCCTCTAACTCGGATAAATCGGGCCTAGAGTGCACAATGCACCAAAGCCTCATATTGCTTCATTGCAACATCTAAAGATAAGGAGAATGCCATACGCAAATGCCGGGCATTTTAGAAAAAGCTGTAAATTTTCTTAGTTTTAATGTATTTCTATAGACAATAAATGTATTAATTATAATGGTGATGGTCTTGACAAGAAAAGCTATATATGCTTCCTCTTAATTACTTCCCTGTATCTTTAGACTAATGATGAGACTTCTTCGAAATTGTGGCACTGTCGTTTAGTCCACATTTCGAGGGGGAGAATGTAGCGTCTCATTAAAGAATAAATTCTCCACCTTTTAGATTTCTTTGACTCAGACCACTGCAATGATTGCATTAAAGGAAAATAAAACAAATATAGAAGGGAACTACTCACAGTACAGACTCTTAGAATTAATTCACGGTGGATGGTTTGATTCTTTTATCACATTCATCGATGATATTGATATTTGTGGTCCTTTTCTGTGACATCGATGGATGTTTTGATTCTTTCATCACATTCGCTAATGTTTTCTCCCGTTATGTTTTTTTATTTTTCCCCATTAAAGATCGCATTGAATCACTCGACAAATTCAAGATATTTAAGGCTGAAGTTGAAAATCAGCACAATTTAAGAATTCAAGATATTTAAGGATGAACTAAAGTCTATAAGCACTAATGATGTATGAGAATTAGTAGAAATTCCTGACGGAGTCAAAACAGTAGGCTGTAATGGGTCTATAAAATAAAACATGACTCTAAGGGAAATATCGAAAGATTCAAAGCAAGGCTTATAGGAAAAGGCTTCTCACAAATAGAGGGAAGTACTATAATGACGTCTTTTCTTCCGTCTTAACTAAAGATTCATTCAGAATTGTTATGGCACTTGTAGCTCATTATGATTTAGAGCTGCATCAGATGGATGTTAAAACGGCATTTCTTAATGGCGACTTGCAAGAAAATGTTTACATGGCCCAACCGGAAGGTTTTGTCGTGGAAGGCAAGGAGCATATGAGATGTCGACTTAAGAAATCCATTTATGGCTTAAAATAAGTGTCGAGGCAGTGGTATCTCAAATTTTGATAAAATCATAAGAAGTTTCGATTTTATGGAAAATAAAGTTGATAACGCATGTATATTAAGTTCAAGGGGAGTAAATTCACCATCTTAGTACTTTATGTGGATGATATCTTATTGGCTAGCAGCGATAAGGATATGTTGTTTAATACCAAGAGATTTCTTTCATCCAATTTTGATCTCGGTGATGCCTCTTATGTTCTTGGCATTGAAATTCACCGAGATAGGTCTAAAGGAATATTATGTTTATCTCGAATGCATATGTTGACGAGTATTAAAGAAATACAATATGAATAAGTGCTCGCTCTTTGCTCCTATTGTTAAGGGTGATAAGTGCGGGACATTTCAATGTCCATGGAACCAATTTGAAACCGATCGATGAAGTCGGTTCCTTATGCTTCATTGTCGGAAGCATCATGTATGCTCAAGTTAGTACATACGATTTTGTTTTCGTGAAAGGGATGCTTGGCGATATTAGTCAAATCGAACTAGACCACTGGAAAGCCGTTGAGAAAGCTTTGCGTTATATGCAAGCTACTAAGTATTTCATGCACGCATATAAGTTTTCTGATAGCCTTGATGTTATTGGTTATTCAGATTCAGACTTTGCGAGATGTGTTGATACTAAGAAATCCACGTCAGGTTACATCTTCACACTCGCTGGAGGAGCTTTTTTCGTGGAAAAGCTCTAAACAAACCCTTACGGCATCTTCAACGATGCAAACTGAGTTTTATGGCATGTTATGAGGCTACCGGCAGTTTGTATGTCTTAAGAATTATATCCCGAGACTTAGAGTGGTAGACAGCATATCTAAACCACTCATTTTATACTGCGATAATGAACCCGCAGTCATTTATGCAAATAACAACAAGTCAAGTGGTGCTGCCAAACACATTGACATTAAGTATCATGTTGTGAAAGATAGAATCCAGGATCAAACCATAAGTATCAAGCATATTAGTACTAAGTTAATGCTTGCGGATCCGCTTACTAAAGGCTTACCACCCAATATTTTTCGTGATCATGTTGCCGGCATGGGTTTATTGGAAAGCCTTTTGATTCTGGATAAAAGGACCTTTAAACAAACCAACTCCCATTAAGAATAATGAATATCCATTCTAAGATAAAAGTAGTACACTATAGGTACTGAGGTTGTATGGTACTTTTATTGACCATGCAACACACTGCCTTGGTATGCTGTTTTATCAAAGGATGGGCTTATGATGTTAGCCTTACGATCAAAGGGGAGAATGTTGGGTTGATCTCCGTGGCTAATCGCCTCGAGATTTCGGGAGACTCAGTCTCCACCTCGCGCAATGATCGGAAGCGCTACCAGCTATTTTTGGTTATGGTCCCGGTCACCTAGCGCCAAGATATACGTGGGTTTCGGGAGAGAGGCAATGATGTGAGTTATTCCCACCTCCACGAACCCAAAACAAAGCCCGATCTATTTTGGGCGCTCGGGTGAACGAAGATCTTGACCGTCGGCCACCACGACCTTCGGCCACGCGCTCGTCGGCGACCTCGACGCCCCTACTGCCACCGGCCGACGACCTCCACTGCCACAACTCCTCCTTCATCTCTCATGGCCTCTCCCGGATCCGGTATGTAATTTTGATGCTTCTGTTTTTAATGTTTTCATTAGGTGTTCTTGATCTTTTGAACTAGGATAAAGATTTTAGTTCTTAGATTATTGTTTTCAAGGATAACTTCTTCATCGTCTTTTTGAACCGACTTATTAAGACAGTCTTTTCAAAGTAGCTTATTAGCATTCGATTCATTATACAAACACTTACGCTAGAGCTAATAAAACTAGTTGAAAAAAGTCACCCAATGTTCCGGCCTATTCGGCCGGTGGCAATTCAGCATCCACCCCACATTTTTACACCCGCAAAGCTTATTTACGGTGGAGTTTGTGGATTTCGCATGATCTTCACATTTTTCTTTGATCTAACACTTTGCTTTTATCTTCACAAGCAATATACTTTTTATTTCCAAATGTTGGATTGAAAACAAACGGCTGAGATCAGACTGCCCCACATGAATTTTAGCTCTTAACTACAGGGTCGAAACACCACCTAGGCAAATAAGTGGAAACCCTTCTACATGTAAAACTTTGTGGAAGCAAAGTGTAAAAGTTTCTAACGATTCTAAAATCATTAGAGATGCAGAGAATGAGATATTCTATAGCCATGTGAAAAATTTTAAGATCAAATTCAATCGTATTCGGAATACATGGAATCGACTTGCATCAGGGACGGACCTACCCTTCGAACGAACTCAGGTGGCCGCCTCGAGCTCTGTCCCCTGCTGGACCCCCTCCCCTCTTCTCCGTCAGTTCGTCAAGTATGCTTATGTCCTCCTCCCGCATAAGGGTTCGCCATAGCTGCATGTAAAACAAGATTATGTATAGAACATCACTCGGTTGCGTTGCTTGGGAAATTTCTTCTCGATCGCCATTTTGTTTCTTATCCGCCATATTGCCCAAGGAAAGTTGCAAAACTGAACAAAATGATTTGATAATTAAGATCACCCCCCAGCTGGAGCCAATTATCCAAGAAATCCTGAAAAGAGACAGGTATTGTACCCACTGTAGAGTTTCTTTGATACGACACCAGGCAAATTCGGCAAGAACACAATTAAAGAAGATACGATCAGATGTTTCAGGGCTTCCACAAACAAAAACAAATGCAGTTAATGCTTTTCCTCCATTTCCTCTTCTTTAACTGGCCAGCCGATTGGATCTTGTCCTAGCGAACGGTACCCAGGGGCGGAGTTAGGCTTCGGGCCGCCGGGGCAATAGTTGAGGCTCAGCTAAAAAATCCTTATTAATTACTGTAGTATCAACAATGAAAGCTTTAATATCTTTCTTTCTGATGGGCTTTCCAATGGGGTGAGCCTGAGGCTGGGCCTCGAGCTGACTTCGCCCCTGACGGTACCTAATTTACGGTCGAACTGGAAAGCTTATATTTGACCTATGACTAAAAGTGGTAATCCGAATTCAGGACCACAGCAACGAAACATATGTATATGATTAAAAACTAGCAACGCACGCACGTATGATCAATAATGATTGTAATTAGGAATCTAAGCTCTTAGTTGGAACTGTATTTTAAATACAAGCTTAAGTCATTTTCCTTTCATTGTAGAAAACTCGTTTTCCTTCTGTTACATCCTTGCAAATGTGAAGCACGATTGGACTCTACTATGTAGGTGTGTTCTTTGGGCTCTATCTTATAGTTTATGGTTGTGTCTAATGGTTTTTGGTTTTAGCATAAATGATTGTGCAAATGAACCGAATACCGATAAGTCGATAACTTGATTCGAAAAAATGATTCCGATAAACCGCTTCAAAACGACGGTGAAGAAGTTATCTAGTTTATTTGTGCGAAGAAAATCGTAAGTCATAGCCTTAAGCTATGAACCAAAAAGAACGAAAACTATGCTCTTGAATAGCTCAATCAATAAATCCTTCTCTACCGACCACCGCTCCGGCGTGTCCATCTCCAATCCCGCTAGCTGCCCCTCCAGTGACCACCGCAAGCCTCACAGGTAAGGTTGTGATGATTACGATATAGGTAATTGGATCGTGCAATCCTATTATATAGAGTGTATTTTTTAGCTGTGGTTGATGATTTTTGCTCTATCACAAATATTTATGTGAACGAAACGAATATCGATAGACTAACAAGTCATCTTAAAAAGTCTATTCTGATAAGCCACTTTGAAACAGTGTTAGAAAAGCTGCTTCGTTTGTTTGTTCAGAAAAACCATAAGATATAAGCTAAAAAAAAGTGCCATATGACTACTGATATTCTCGACTATTCATATCTCAACCAGACGGAATGGAAGGGCTACAGGGTCTTTTTGGCAACGGCTGCGGTTTATGGTTTTTGGCTGAAATTTTTGAATTTTGACTGTTTACGGTATAGATTACGGAGAGAGAGATACTCACTTGTGATTTTGAATGGTACAAATATTGGGTTTATCTTGTAGACCTCGTTTTGAGAAAATATTCTGTTTGAAAGTTAGATACTATAGTAAAAACTAAAAACCGTTAGCTTCAGAGAAAAAAAAAATAGGCTCCCAACAATCTGCTACATTGATCCCTCGGTTGCAACAGCTCAACCTCCCAGTCCCCACCCCTTTGATAGCTTCCCAAACCAGCTCCTCAGAAAATGGCAGCTCATAATGGAAGTACCAAGAACCTATGGATGCGTCGTCAATTATTGGCGTCGACAACCGGGCGTCGCGAGGACCGGGAATCCTCTCGGAAGGAAGGCACCGAAAGCTACGTTGACACGGACGGACGGACGGACGTCCGGCACGGTTGTTAGTCGGTGCACGTTGAGCGGTGGCCGTCCGCTTCTTTGCCGGCCGGCGTCCCCCACCACTAAATAGCTAGTTGGCAGGGGGAATTCCAAGGATAAGATGCAAATCGAAGGCAAGCTAAGCGTCGTGCGCAAGCAACTGAGGAGCCTCTGTAGCGTATCGTAGGAGGTTCGAGTGTCGGCAGGAGAGCACAAAGCTGAGGGTATCTTCTTTTTAGTTGCGGTTTATAGTTTTTAACTGAAATTTTAAAATTTTGGTTGTTTACGGTACAGATTACGGAAAAACATATACTCACTTGCAATTTTTGCTGGTACAGATGTTGGGCTTTTAACGTGTAGATCGTTCAACTTGTAGACCTCGTTTTGAGAAAATACTCCGTTTGAAAGTTAGATATTGTAGCAAAAGCTAAAAGCCGTCAGCTTGTGAGCTAAAGAACAGGCCCTGAGTAAGGTTCTATTTAAAAGTGTTGTGATTTTTCTTGATTGTGAAAAATTAAGAGAGTAAATGATACTCATCTTGAGAAGCAATTTGTTCAAAGTAGCTCCTACAGTGACTTCTATAAAAGACTTAGAGAAACTAACTTAAAAAAACCACTCTATTTAAAATTAAGCTTCTAAAATCTACAAGGCAGAAGCTGTTTGAACATGGCCTAAATCTAGTAATAGCCTTGCAAATATGTCGGTAATTAGTTTTGAGCACAACTACCAGTGAGCGACCTAAAATGGCCTTGGTGCCCTTCGTTTATTCCCATACCGAGACCTCATTTATTAATGAAATGTGAGCATTCATTCAATAAAGGTATAATAGGAAGAAACCAAATATATATACCTCGAAGTTCGTATTTGCAGTAGGATGGAATTGTAATTAGTGACAAGAGAACTCTGACCTATAATAGTTATTTATTTGTTTTTACGGTCTTCAATAGATAACTTGGACCATTTCCAAAACTTATAGTAGTCAAACCTTTTAAGGGTGCTTTTCACAAGAAATCCACTTATACTATTTTTATGTGATTAATTTAAAATATATTATTTGTCAAAGACCATTAAGTTTAACTATATCTTCTTGTGGTAGTAATAAGTTTGTTTTTTTTGTGATAAGCTAAATGTAGAGCCTAGCGTTGTGACACCTTATCTCTTTGGTTGAAGATGATATTCAAGTCCTACCAACCACATGTTGGTTGAGCTATTTAAGTGAATTTTATACTATGATTTTTAAATTTGAACTTATTACATGTGGATCGTAAGCCTTGAGGTGACTTTACTGTCCGATTGCTGCCACCCCTTCAAAGAATAAGTTTTTTCTACTAGAAGGGACTACCATGTTGCTAGGTTTAACAGTTTTTAACATCAGGAAGGATTATACAGCAATAGCAATAAGCTTCTCTCCAAGGATAAAAAACCGGCGGTAACCGGCCATACTAGCCTAGACCGGCAATAAAATATTGGTCTAAAAGTTCTAAGTTTAATTTTGAATTTAAATTGATGAACAATAATTTTAGACGGTAATCGGTCAAATGGGTAGTAACCGGTAAAACCAACCAAATTTAAATTTTGAGTTTAAATTTTATTAGGTGAAATTTGACCAATTTAAAATCGGTAACTATCTGGTAACCGGTACTGAAGGAGGCTGATATTTTTCTGTTTCTAGTTTTTGAATCCTTGCTTGAAACACCCCGCATTCTTAATTAACTTTAAGTGATGAATTATGGAGCTAACAAAATTAATTAAATAGCTAATGAATAAATTACATGAAAAATTAAGTTCTTTAATCATGCAACAAACCAAATTGAAACCTAAGAACAATGAGTAAATGAATACATCCAAAAGTACCAGTTCATTACAACTCAATTAAGAAGATTATAATTTTATACATTCCAAGTACATACAAAGGAAATTGTACATTCATGTCCATACATATAAATGGAGACAACTCAACACAATCACAAGTGACAAATTCTCAGAGGCCATTCACATAAGCACGAACTCAAATACCTACAGGAAGAGATGATAACTGCGCTAAGAAAAGAACAAAATAGAGAAAGAGGGGAAATGGATATTGCCGTCAGGACCTTTTTGGAATAATAATCATGGGCAAATCGCTCATCGAGTTACCAGACTGTCTGGGGCCAATCAGCACCTCTCACAGCTATAGGTTTCATCATTTGGCATGGAAACAAACCTAAATCAATTCTGAACATTTTTTTACTACCAGTAACCCAAATTTGGCAATCTGGACCTTCTATGTATTCTGAGCTAGTCACTAGATCAGTAGCTAGCTCACACAATACAACAATGGCGAGTATCATATCCATACATACGTATAAATAAAAATGAGTACTTAATATTACATAGACAGTCATAAATCTAAATCTACATATTAACCAACCATAAGTACAAAAGTACTCAGTAAGTCCTTATATCATAATGCAAGTGTCTATATATATATTTACATGCAAGGCTTAACCAATGGAAGATCTTATGTTTCTCTTATTATAAAGACAATTTGCCAAATATCGTACTATAGCTAGTTTTCAAACCTATGACTTAGCCATTTTTAAATTAAACAAAATATCTAGTTTTAATCAAATTCGTGAATCACAAGAGTCTCTCATATCTCCCATAAATTCTATCTAAGAACCCTAACTCTCCTCTAAGGCTTAGCCTAAACTCTCCCAAAGATTAGCCCCTAAGCCACCTCTCTTCCTCCTTATATATAGAGGTTCACAAGAGAAATCCGCACCAGCAACTTTAGTTGGGTTTCATTCACTCTTATATGAGCTAACATGTTAACCTAATACCATACTAGATTTTACACTCACACATGACTTATACGTGCTTTCCAAAACACATAAACTCGAACCCGCTAAGGAGCAAGCTTCCATCCACTTGGTTTCCTAAGCATCTCCTTAACCTAAACTTCTCTCCCAACGTCCTCCAAAGGTTTTGGTCCTATCACTATTTCTGGTATTTTGGCTTTCTTCCCAAAATACCCTCGCTTTGAACATAGACCTCACCTCTTCCCTGAGCCTAATCTATGGTCATCTCCTTCTTTACTTGCAATGTATAGGTTCACTAATGGCTCATGTGTTGGCAAGTCTCTCCATGTTAGTTCCCCCAACCATGCCTCATTGCACTAACCACACCATTTGATAAGCCATTGCTTGAACATTCCCTTCAACATCTCTTGTCTTCCCTGTGCTTTGCTTGAGCCCAATCATCCTGCTCGTCTTCCTTGACCGTACCTCAGCTCTTCTTTGAGTCTAATCCTAGTCCACCCATCAAACATTGCTACCTCTAAGGTTCCCTACACATTAAAGACTAAGAAATCATTTTCGAGCACAAATTCTTTACAAGTTGACCTACGTTAATCCAAATATACTTCAGCACCATTAATGCAATGACCTAGAACTCCAAAACTTAACATATGACCAATTCCCATAAATATCCAAAAAAAACGGTTGGATAATTTCAGTCAAAACTCGTCAGACTACCATTGATCGACCAGTCGGACTGAACTGATCAATCCGGTCAAACACCGGTAACTAAGGAGCCGGTCAGACTGTGGCACCTATGCTAGTCTAAGCCAACGTCGGTCGAATCGTGATCCATTGGTCGGTCGGATCGCTCCCATTTCTCTCAAGCACAAGTGAGCACCTCTCTAGAATAAAGCTATCGCCAACTAGAAATCGGTTGAACCATATTTCTGGTCAAACTGCTCTCACGCCTGTTCACACCGAACATTAGTCAGACCACCGCCCATAGCCGATTAGATCACTCTAGCATAGCAGTCAAACCTCCTCTATAGGCTGGTCAAACCGCTGCCCGCTTCTACTTGACAGTAAAAAACCAGCGAGAAAATGACACAAAATCAAACTCAAACTTCGACAACGAAGTGCGAGTAAATTCAAATACTTATCACACAATAAGAGGTAACCTCCACATGCTTTTGAGGATTTAAGTTTGGTAGATTAGAACATGCCAAGGGCTTGGCACAGAGTGTGGTTTGTTTCGCACATAGACTGTGATTCATACTAGCATACTTTGTTCTTTGTGTTTAGAACTATGCTTTGTTCTAACTTACCCTCTCCATTTTGAAATATCATGCCTATCATTTTGCAATCTTTGTTTTAAAATATAAGGTTGTACACAAATTTAATGATGTTTTCTCTCTTTTTCCCTCCTTTATCATCCCTCTCTCCTCAACATTAATTTTGTTAAGGGTATAAGTGGTATTTCTTATTGTACTAGGGTTTAGTCTTGTGTCCCATTTGTACCCTATATATATTTCCCATTGGGACTCCTGAATACACACATAATATTCATAACATGGTATCAGAGCAAATGTTAGGGTTAGGGTTTACTGTAGCCGCCGTTGCTGCCTCCTAGCCTCCGCTCGTCTTTTGCATCTACTGCCCTCGGGAGGAGCAATCTCTGCTCCCGGGGGTGGCCACCATCACTGGCTCCCAAGGACGGCTAGCCCCGGATTGGGCCGGCGCCCCAACCTCCTCCGGTCCTTCTTCTTCCTCATTGTTGACACCGAGGTCGCTCTCCGAGCTCCTCTGCTACGGATTGGTGCCCCCTGATCTGCTGAGGATTGCAGCGCCTTTTCTCCATGCCCGCCCGATTCGACCGTCGACCGTGTCCTCTACACCTGGGTGCTCTGCTTTGCCCAGCCCAAACCTAGCTCCCGGGTGGTATCCCTGGACTCTGTGGACTTTTCATCCAGGAGGAAACCGCCATTGCCTAGATCTTGAGCTACATTGGCACTCTTCACCGGCACTCTCAGCCTCCCGGCTGCCGTCCTAGGTCAGATCTGCATCGACGCTCTACACCAGAGCTCTCGGCCTCCCGGCGGCTGCCCTAGGCCGGATTTGTACCGTGCCGGCACCATCGTTCTTCCACCATGCTCAAGCCGTCGCTGTTGTCCTCTTCTTGGACTACCACCGCCGCTCAGCTCTCTCGCGTGTGCCATCGTCTCCTGGCCTCCTTCTCGGCGTCGCCGTTGCCAAGGCCTCCAGATCTAGTGCAGCTCGTCACTGCCAACCTCTCCACCTCGCGCTCTTTGGGCCGCCGCCACCTTTCTCGGCTTCGGCTACCATCGGCCTCAGCCGGCTCTCCCCGTTTCTTCTCCCGTTTTCTTCCTTGTGACGGGAGGGAGTGAGGGAATGAGTGGAGTCTTTGAGGTGGCTTCAGCATTTGGGGTGGGCAGCAGTCAAGATGTGAACTCGTGGCACTCTTGGCCTAAGCTTTTGCCGTGGGATTCAATTCTCTACATGATTTTGCTGCTGAACACACTAAGTAGGTGTTGTGAACAGTAATAATACCCTCTTCCGTTGTATTTAGTGTCCTTTCTGCTAGAATCCGCTATCAGTTATTTTTCTTTTGAGTCTTCCGTTTGCGTCCATAGAAGTCCTTGATTTTATCTTTGAGTTCATCTAAGTTGTGCGAGTCCATAAATTTATTATCAATCATAGAAGCATAGGAATTTTCTTTTTGCATTGCATCAC
The DNA here is from genome assembly GCA_036346245.1 of Bonia amplexicaulis. NCBI lineage: Eukaryota > Viridiplantae > Streptophyta > Magnoliopsida > Poales > Poaceae > Bonia > Bonia amplexicaulis. The sequence goes on from CM070740.1 coordinate 15,347,240, forward strand.
CTGTGGCTCTTCTCTCTAAGCCGCGTGCAGATCATACAAGTCGTTATGATGCCGTCGTTTCTCTCTGAGTTGCCATCCCGGGCTTCTATGGCCGCCGCGCTTCTTTTGCACTACGCTTCTGTTATGATTCTTGTGCACTGCTTCTATCTATTTCTCTTCAACTCGACATATTTTCCAAGAACTACGACGGCAATATCAAGACTCGGATTTCAAATGCAATGCTATTGCTATTTTAGTGTCAACCCTTTTCAAATGCAATACTATTGTATACGTCTTGCATTTAAGGGGTGTTAAGGGTATTAGTGGTATTTCCTATTGTACTAGGGTTTAGTCTTGTGTCCCCTTTGTACCCTATATATATTGCTCATTGAGACTCTTGAATACACACAATATTCATAACAAATTTAACTCCCTTATTAAGTTATTCTTAGGGCATTCCCAATAATTTGTTAGTAAAGCTTGCTACTAGATGAGAGAAATGGTTAGATGAGGTTTTAAATCCAACCATTCCCACAGCTTATTACTAAAGCTTATTTCTAAAAGGGCCCACAATAAATTAATTGCTGCATGAATCTCTAAGAGACGGGCCCACAAAATAGGTTTTTTACTAACAAGCTCCCCTCCAATAAGGCTTTTGTTGTATCTTATGTCTTGGTTTGAGTCCCTAGCTTGTTAACAAGTTTTCTTTCTTCTGCCTCACGAAAAACTTAAGGTGGCATAGGCTAATTAAGAAACAAGCTAAATGCCAAATGGACTATTGAGAATGCCCTTAAGAGAAAACACTATGGTATGGATACCATAGTCTTCTCCTGCCATTATCATAGTTTTATAATCTCATTAATCCCCTGCCTTACTAAAATACAGAAATAGAGAAGTACAATGAGTAAGAGCAATAAATCTTTTTTTCCTGGTCAAAATAATACTGCTAAGTTTTCATATATGTTACGTTGTAGTATTAGAATATGTCCCACTCGGTGGAAACCCTGCATCCACCCATGGGCGCCTCCATGCAATCATGCTACACACATATAATCCAACTGTAGTAAAAGTTAAAAGCCGTCAGTTTCGAAAAAAAAGAATATACCCTATAACCTACACAGGCGAGGTTGAGAGGTTACTTTCTAACCTCGGAAGCAACGAAAGAGATACGTGAGAGGCGGCCGGCCTTCACTAAGGCTTTTTATTTAAAGTGCCGTGGTTTTTGCTTTTTTTGTTGAAATAATATTTTATCAACGATTAGTTTTTTAGATATTCAATTAAAAATAGAAAAATAAAAAACATTATTATATCTATACTTATAATACAGATAGAAAAAAAGAAACGTTAATAAACCAATGCGTTTCAAATGACTTTTGCCTTTTAAAAACTAAAAGTCAAAAAAACATCGCCGTTTAGACCTGAGCCTAAAACGCGAATCAGCAACAATAAAATTTGGCAAAGCCGGTATCAACTATCAAATTGGCGATAACACAACGAAGCACGTACGGGGCTACCGGCCAACTAACAATCGGAACTGAATCTCGATCGATCGCTTTTAATTTGTTCGCCGCCAGTAGCAGTAATCAAATAATTAAGCGCCGGCAGATCGATCCATCCGTAAACAATCATGCATCATGTGCGATCGATATTGGGACCAAAATATGCATGCCGGTTTTTTGCTACCTAGAATTGTATCTGAGCAAAGCATAGCACCTCAATCTAACTTTTTATTTTTCAAATGTCAGACAGACTGACGGGTCTGTTGCCACACATCTTTGGTTACAAACAGCTGAATGCATGGTATGCTAGCTAGCTGACACGACAACGAACCAAACCACTCAAAGCATTTCATTTTTGAGGATTGGATTGTTGCGCTACGGTTAGGTTACCTAGCATAATTTCAAAAAATTTACCATATAAATAAGATACATCTGGTAGTAATAGATTGATGGATTACCACTAGACGCGCAGACTCATAGCGAAAATAGAGTCTATGTAGCGTGTTAGTGCAGCGGTAGTTGTACTAGCCGCACGTCTCCTTCTCTAGCTCCTTCTGGTCTCCACAAATTGCGGATCGTCTTAGTGCTGAAGCTTTATATCAACCTCCAAGGTATCCACTAGTATGGAGTAGGAGCACCACACGTTGGAGTGCTAACGCCGGGTGCGTGGTATCAAATGAGGAAAGTGTAGCGACTAGGGTTTTGGGAATTCCTGATTCCTTCTCACGAAACCCTATGCCACCGCCCCTCTACATATAGGCATCCATAATGGGTCTCGAAATTGAGACTCATTAGGAACTCGTGGCCCACATGAATTCAGATCACCATTCGAATTATATCCCAGCCCTTTAAGTATGCGAACCTATAGGTTCAGTATACTTGGACATGGCCTGAGTACTCCTACTCGTCCATTAATCAGTAGCAGCCCCTAGCAAGATATGTCGACTCCCAAGTAAGATCATATCGGACGAACCTCAACAAAACTTATATGCATTTTCCTTTGCCTCACGGTATCGGTCAGGCTCAAGGTGAGTACGTGCCATCCTTGTTGGATAGCTTGGCTACTCTTTCTAGATCACGTAACTTGAATTCCCAACTACGGTTAACTCTTTAACCGCGAGTAGCATGGCCATAAATTTCTGGAATTCAATCACTCGAGAGGCCTAGAGATATTTCTCCCATTGTATAGAGGAACAAATCCTATCTTGATCGACCATACCTCGAGACATGCATCATATAAAACCCAGAAGCTACCTTTATAACTACACAATTACGTAGTAGTGTTTGGCAACCGCTAAGTCAGTCATTATGCATCTCGAGTACGTGCAATGACCTCAAGTCTAAGAACATAGCATACACATTGTAAATAAGATCAACTGATGACATGTAAGAATGTAACATTCTCATAGTGTCTCATAGTGGGTCGATCCAACCCCATATTCGCTAATATGTGTCCATATTATTGGTTTGATATCTCCATATCTGTGACTGGTGAAATATGGTCATCAGTCAATACATATGCTAGTTTATTCATATGTATCCTCATATGTTTCCGACTAGGGATCGTTTAAAAATAATCATCGCAGAAATATAAAGTTTCACAATCAAGTCACATACTTGATAATAAATATTAACAATATTATTCAAGGAGCAAAATAACATATTATCCAATATATCATGAACTTAATGAAATACAATCATCTCTGTGATTGCCTCTAGGGCATATTACCCTCATATCCTCATATCGTTTATTCATACAGAACCACTCGAGATATCCTCATATCCCCATATTCGCTAATATGTATCCATATTATTGATTTGATATCTTCATATCTATGACCGGTGAAGTATGATCATCAGCCAATACATATGCTAGTTTATTCATATGTATCCTCATATGTTTCCAACTAAGGATCGTTTAAAAATAATCATAGCAGAAATATAAAGTTTCACAATCAAGTCACATACTTGATAATAAATATTAGCGATATTATTCAAGGAACACAATAACATATTATCCAATAAATCATTAGCATAACGACATATAATTATCTCTATGATTGTCTCTAGGATATATTTCCAACATGGATTTCCGACTTATATTTACAAAGTAGATGGATACATGCTTAAATTTTTTTTTCCAAATGTAAGACTGACTGACGGGTCTGTTGCCATTCTTCTTTGCTTACATGCAGCTGAATGGTACGCCAGCTGACACGTTGTGCGAAATTCTTACGTTTTTAACGGGTAGGAGCAAGCACAGCTCGCCCGTGAATTATGTCAAGATTTTCAGCATATATCGGATCGATCGAAGAACAAAATCGGATGGGAATACGATCACGCGGAAGATTCACAATCCGGTCTGTACGCTGTCTACATTGACGTTGATCAGAGCATAAAATGGAAATAATGCAGGACAGTGCCCGCCCGGATGATGCTTGCTGTTCCCTTCGCCCCCACCGATCACCATCACTCTCCACCTCTCACACACACATACACACACCACCTTCTCTCTCTAGCTTGTTGCCTCCCAAACCTACCCGCCCTGTCACCACCTTCGCTTACCTGGAAAACAAGTACGGCCTCTACTTGGCCACCCAAAATCAACTAATCTATTTGTGTCAATTAAAGAAACCAAATAATCGCCCAATCATGTTGCACATGGGATTATGGGAAGGAACCAAGTGCCTAATTAATTGAACATGGGAGTGACTATTGCCAAGACGACTGAATATTTTTTTATCTCTCAGTCACTTGAAGTTGCACTCTCAATCAACTAAAATTTTAGTTATTTTTTTGGAGGGAGCTGCAATTTTAGTTGATTGAAAGTGCAACTTCAAGTGATTGAGAGATAAAAAAATTTCAGTCGCCTTGACAATAGCAAAACCGATTAAACATTGCCAGGCTCCTATACTATATAAGCACCCCACCCCGCTGCACCTTCGGCCAGCAAGCCAGTCGGCTCCGTCTTCCAAGAACCACTTGCAATTCCTTCCACTGCTCCATTGTTCCGTCTTAGTTAGCCTTAGCTAATCAAGCGACGTAGATGGACCAGACGCGGAGTCAGGGCGGGGTTGCAATGCAGGAGTACTGCCATGAAGGCCTTGATCGGGCTCTGGGCCTCTCGGAGGCCGACGGGGTGCTCCTCATGGAGTTGCTGGAGGACTCGCCACCAGCCGATCACCTGCTGGACGATGATGTCGACCGGCTGAGCCACGTCATTCGGTCGCTGGAGGCCGAGATTGACGGTGGCGCTGCAGCGGCGATGGGCGACGGACCTTCGAGCGAGGACGGTGGAAGGATCGAGGACGTGCTGTTGGACCTCGACGGTTACGACGGCGCGGCGTTCGGTTACTGGCCGGAGGTGCCGCCGGTGGGGCATGAGGTGGGGGGCTGGTACGTGTACACGGAGGGGGGTGAGGGTAGCGTCGTAGGTTATGAGGTAAGAGATCACCAGTACTATTACGCAGATCAGGGCTCTGTTGAGCAAGCGTATAGCCCCTTGTGGGAATGAGAATGAGAAAACGTGAGAGGTGTAGAAATAGTTTGATGCATATGGAGGAAAAATGAGAATCCATGGATCGGAGAGAGCACCTTTCTTGAAGTAATTGCAGGTAGTTCTCTTACTTGCTTTTGCTAGTTTAAATGCCCTTTTTGGTCAGTTTCTTGACAGAACACTCAACAATCTTTACTATTATAAAAGTGTAAGTTGGTCTATTCTTTTTCCTCTCTTCTCAGCCATCCGATTTGATCTGGATCATTCGTCTCTCTCCTCCTCTCTCTCAGGATACAACCGCGCCACCCCTCCACTTTTTCCATCTCATCACGCATTCTGGCCACCCTTCTCTCTCTGTCGCTTGTTCTCTAATGTTTGATATGTGAAGTTGATCAGGCAGTAAGTTTCGTCTCATTATTTTTATGACTCCGTTGCAACGCACAGATCTCTAACTAGTATAATATTCACACGGACAAGGCAAAAGTGCCAGTCAGAAGATTACCCGAGAAAAAACAACTTAGGGATGCAAAATACATAATAAACAGCACAAGGAGATCGATTCGGGTAAGGGAATATCAAGAGACGATATGTGGACGTGCACAGGCCAAAAAAAAAAAAAACCTATCTGAGACTTCATAAAATGGAGCATCACATGGAGATGGAGTAGCAAAGTGGTCAATGGTCTCTTCGTCGTCACGCCTATCAGCTTTCCGTGCGAACGGGGAACGGAACCGCTCTGCATCGATGTGAACATGGGCGTCCTAAGACTAAGATCACCTGCTCCAATTGATGCATGATCAGTAGGACAACCTCTACCTGGAAATCCTCAGAGCCCTGATCGAATCGACAGTCAACTGCTTCGAGTCTTGGACATCCTACTTCTCCTGCTTCAGAGACCAGCGGTAACCGATTCAGCTTAATTGAGTACACGGGTTGTGTGAAAAGATTAGAAGATCAATCTAAGATTAAAAAAAAAAGATCACACTGATCAAGAGCACGTACGACATGTGAACACGGACAGTTCGGCAAGTAGAGAGAGATGATGCAGATATGCTATGTATGGTGAAGAGCCTGTTCTTTTTTGCTGCGGTTTATGGTTTTTGGTTAAATTTTTTGAATTTTGGTTGTTTACGGTACAGATTACGGAGAGACCGATACTCACTTACGATTTTGGCTGGTACAGATGTTGGGCTTTTAACATATACAAATTTAACTTGTACACCCCGTCTTGAGAAAATACTCCGTTTAAAAGTTACTGTAGCAAAAGCCAAAAGCCGCCTGATTTTTGACTTGCCACACATGCCCAAAATATACAGGAAAGAACCAGCTTTGCAAGCTGCAGAACTGGGGGCCTTTTGGTAGAAAGAACCAGCTTTGCGAGCTGCAATATTGGGGGCTGTTTGGATTCTGATTTTTTAGCTTTTGCGCCTGATTATCTAAGAATCGCTGATTAAGGGAAACGTTTGGTAAAAGGTTGGCTCCTAAAACCCAGAAAAAGAGGATTAAAGGCAAAAAAGACCATATTGCCCCTGATTTTAACACTTCAATTAAATTTATATCTTACTCATTTCTATTTATACACAAATTTCTTCTCAAATTTCTTTACAAATTTCTCAAGACTGAGTGAAAATTGAATGCGGTCCAGAAATGCATTGATGAATTGATGTCATGGTGCAGCCAGGCTTAGAATTTGTCTGCCGCTATATATCTCAAAGAATGAAGCAACAATTCCGAAGTTCATTAAAATTCAGTACATCAATTAACATTTCTAGAAGACAATGGCACTGCAGAACTTGTTCTTGATGCAAAGCATCTAGCACTAGCAGCACTTGTTCATTCGCATCAGAACATAGCACCAAACCGTGATAGCACCGGTGTGCTGCGTCCAGTAGCTTGTACATCAAATTCTCTCCATTTCTGAATCAACATCTATGCCTGCACATTTTTCAGTTACCAGTAACACATCTGAGTGATCTAATTTCGTTCAATGTTCATCAACAGTAAGCACAACAACGATCTGGCATCCAATAGAAGCGGTAACGCGTGTACAGATTCATTCCAGATCTGGGCACAAAAAATTTACAGATTCATTTTTTGCATCCTTTGGTTCACACACAGCTGAGCAATATCAATCGAGCATAACTCTCTTACAATCACAACCATTTACTTAACACAGCTGCAACCGATCGAGCACGTTCCTAACTTGCCATTGCTAGCTGAAAAAAAGTCACTTGCTGTACGAGTGGCTCACTCGTCGTCTTTAGGCAACGGCCGTTCCGTTCGACTTATCAGGCGGCTTTGTGTTAGTAATATATGCTTCTCTAGAAACGATGATAAAGATGATTATATTTCTATAGTTATGATCTTTTGAATAATATGCTATTTTATCTCTTGAATAAATATATTTTATATTGATCAACAAGTATGTGATTTATAATTTATAGATCAGTACATATATTGATTGATGATCATGTTTCGTAGATCAGGGATATTGAGATATCAAATCAATAATGTAGACATTGTTAGAGAACATAGTGTTAGATTGATCTGGTTTCATACAAAATGTATGTATGATACTTAAACCTAAGATCGTAATAGTTTTCTACATATGTAATAGTTTAATTAATGGTTGCTAAACACTACTCCGTAACTAGGTGGTCATAAAAGTAGCTTTCGAGTTTACTATAAAAGATATAGAGGAATATGAACGATTAAGATGGAATTTACCTTTCCTATATAATGAAAGAGATATCTCTAGACCCCTCGATATGATTAGATTAAGAATGTACATAGCCATGTTGAATGTGATTAAGGAGTAGATCACAAACTAAGTAATCCACTATAGATTCGAGTGAAGTATCGAGTTATCACAGGATAGCATGCTTTTCACATTGACTTCAATCTAGTATCGTGGGGGCAGAGGGATCGGTTTATAAGCACTATATAAGTTCATTCGATATGATCCTTATGCATGTTTAGGAGTCATTATATCCTGTTGGAATAGTCCTACATTGTTTGTGGAAGGACAAAAAACCTAACTTAACTTAAAAGTAAACCAGTTTCTTATCTCATTAGCTAGATTATAGGGTGAGAAAGCCCTTATGATCCAACACAACTTATTCATTATGAGAAGACATATATACACATGATTAGTTGGACTTTACGGGTTACATGGGCCTCATGAGCTGAGAGAGAGTATGTGTTAGATACTAATATATACCAGACTCTTAACAGGCACCACCAGACAGTGATATTATTGGGAGCAATCGAATAACCATGAAACAAGGTGTTTTAGCTCAAACTCAAAGCGTAAAAGTAGTATATTGGGCATTATGTCAATGCATATGTGAAGCATGATGGCTTCATCAGTTGTTACGTAGACTAGTTTATTAGAATAAGATTTAGTTGTATTATAACAGCAAATCTACAACTTACTTTGAGCAACAAGAAAGGACTAAGGGTGTGCTAAATGCAAACTACAAAGCATCTAACATGATACTGGATCTGTTCTTTTTAGCTGTGGTTTGTGGTTTTTGGACTGTTTGTACGAGAGATTACCGAGTAACAGAAACTCATGTGTGGTTTTTGCCGATATAAATAAAATCGATATAGTATGTACTATAATTAACTAGTAGACCTTATCTTAAAAAGATACTCCGTTTAAAAGCTAGTTACTGTAGAAAAATCCAAAAACAGCTTTTAGAAGTCGAAAAGAGCAGGAACCTAACCAGCTAACAAACAACCTAAAGAGCTTGGTCCTAGTTTTTTTTTTTTTTTGTGTGTGTCCTTCAATCTCCACGAGTGTCTGTTAAACGTGAGTATTTCACCCCGAGCGAGAGTGTTGGATAATGTAAATCTGAGGGTGAAATGCATATCCTTTAGCGACAATCCAACAAATAACCTCTTGTCAGCGACAAATTAGATTAAAAAATCTCATTAATTGATATTATTCAAGATAACTTGAAATAAGTTGGAACAAATTTTGAAGAGCACAAGTATTACCTAAATCACAACATATTGCGGACTTTGGGAGCAGCAGGCATATCCATAAAAAGAGATGTGGCAAAAAAAAATGAAATGCGTCGCCGATCGAGCCTCTAAATTTGATGGTATTTCCACAACCTTTTCTTTTGTATTAAGCAGAAGGTAGAGGCGTTTGACCTGAATATACCACAGCATGTCGTAAACCACAAAGTTACTACCAATCTCCAATCTGTCATAGCTAATCAAAGGTTAGCTCAGACCTGCTCTTTTAGTGGAGCACTATCAAGAAATGGAAAACAGATGTTTGATATTGAGCTGATTGACGCAAAGAGCTTTGGTTGGCAATGTTAGAATACGGGTAGGCTACACTAGAGCAGACTAAAATTTTCTACCGCGTAAACTAGGAAGCCATATGAGTAAAATATTATAGATTGTTACCACTAGACACATAGTGTAGCAGATGTAGAGTTGAAGGCATTTCAATGTAGCGCTCATCGGTATAGTGGAGCCCATTTTCGAGCACAACATCTAAATCCTTAACCATATCATAGATTTGTTTTCCGCTTGAATGACTTGGAGTTGAACTGTCCCCGTTCTCTCCGTTGAATTGTTTCTTGGTGAGCCCTCCGAAGTAACCTACGGTGACGCATATACACGGTTTTGCATAAGTGCTTCAGCCACACACTCTCGGTATTATCTAAGCAGTGAGTACATGCTTTGGCCCCTTTTTGTACTCTAACCGACATGTTAGCAAGGGTATGATAATCATTTATGGTGCAGAACAACAAGGAGCGTAAATTGAAATTCTCTCATTTGTACGCATCCCATACATGTACCCCTTTGATCCATAGTATTTTTAGATATTCCACGAATGGTGCTAGATACACATCAACATCATTCCTAGGATGTTTCAGCCCTTGGATAAGTATCAACAGTAAAATATACTTCCACTTCATACACAACCAAGGAGGAAGGTTGTAGATACAGAGAGTCACGGGCCAAGCACTATGTCAGCTGCTCATGTTACCGAAAGGATTCATTCCATCTGTACTCAATTTGAAACTTATATTTCTCAGTTCTGCACCAAAGTATGTAAAAATCCTATCGATGTTTCTCTACTGGGCAGAATCAGCAAGGTGTCTTAGCATTCCATCCTTCTTACACTCCTCCGAGTGCCAACATAACAGTTTTGTCTCCTTTGGATTTGCAAAAAAACCGCTTCAGGTGGGGAATAACGGGAAGATACCATGCCACGTTAGCAGGAGGTCCTTTCTTCATCTTTATTCCCTCACCGTCATCTGATTGATTCTTACACTTGCATCGAGATGCGTTCACACCAGATATACATGCATGTTTACATACTCTTTACGGTAGAGGATACAGTCATTCGGACATGCATATATTCTTTCTACTTTCATTCCCAATGGATAAAGTACCTTCTTGTTTTTGTAGGTAGTTTTGGGAAACTCATTTCCCTCCGGAAACATATCCGCTAAAAGACCTAACAGTGCCATGAAACTCTTATTGGATCAACTGTTGCTTGCCTTCAATTTCAGCAATTCAAGCACGGCTGATAACCTCGTATACTTTGACTTGCAGTACGTGAACAAAGGTTTATCCGAGTGCTCCATCAAGCCCCGGAATTTAACATACTCTCTCTCATCATAGTTCCCTTCTGCTCCAGATTGTCATTATTCAAACTATCTGAATCAGAACCACAATCGACATAATCATCCAGCGTCATATCATTCACTTCATCGGCAATCAGGGGCGAAGCCAAGGGAGGCTTAGTAAGGCTCGAGCCTCACCTCCCGCGACGGAACCCCCCGGCGGACCCCCCCCAGTGGCCGGCGAGAGCGATACAGACTTCACCATTTCACAACTCAAAGCACCGGCGTCGGCTTCAAGCCCAACAAGCAGGAAAAAAATAAACTTCAAATAGCAGCCCGTAAAGAGGCCCAGCAAATTATCTTATTGGCCCAACAAATATCCATTTCCCACTCCCAAGATCCGGCGGCAGATCACGATCCGACCCCCGAGCGGCGATCCGAGACAAACACATTCACAAAGTACACATCCAGATCCAGATTTGGCGATGGCGGCGCGCGGCGACCCGGCGGGAGGAGTCGGAGCGGGCGGCGACCGATGAGGGGCCGAGCCGGGCGGCCGGGCAAGTGGAGCCGGACCGGGCGGCGAGGGTCGTGGCGACTCGAGTCTCCGAGACTCGAGCGGCGGCGGCGGCGCCGGCGACTCCGGTGAGGAGCCGAGGAGAGGAGCTAAGGCGGCGGCGGCGAGGAGAGGCGAGGCGGAGGCGGAGGCAGCCGAGGAGAGGAGCGAGGCGAGGCCAAGCGGAGCGATATTTGCGGACTGCGGTCTTGCGGAGCAGCGGAGGCGCCGAGGCGGAGAGGAAAAGGGGAGGCTGCTGCTGCTGCCCCCTCGCCCTCGGTGCGCGAGTGCGGAGAGGAAAAGCCGAAAAGGGGGACAGCGTGCGGTCTGCGCCTCTGCGGTCTTCGGTGCGGGGCGGAAGAAAAAGGCGAAGCTGCCGAGTGCCGACAGCGCTGCGCAAAGTGGATGAATTAATTTCTGACTGGTGTCACCATGTACAGTATAATACTGTGATTCAGTGATTGTGTGAATAGAAATCGAGTATTTGAGGATCGGGCAGCCGACAGCTTCATTGCTTTTGGGTAATTTTCTGTACTTTTTTTTATCAATTTAGTAGTTTAAAGTTTAGATTTTAGACTAATAATTTATTTATAGATTTTGCTATAATGGAGAAACGAACTTTGTGTAACTATTTCGCAAGTAATTCAAATTAGCTTATATGTGGTATGCTGCATAATTTATATAATCTAAATTTTCATTATTACTTATAATTTTCTATTATATAATGTTCGGCATAGCGAAGCCGTGACTCGGCTGGACTTTTCTAAAAAAGCCGGTATGCTGCTACGAACACCCAAACTCAGGCGTTGTCAAAAAGCATTGCGCCTCGCGTCCTTCCATAAGCCGCACAACTTTCCCTCCCCACCCTCCTCCACGAGTAGGCGTCCACGGGCGACGCCCGCCTCCCTGCGATCCGCCCCGACCGCCGTCACTGTCGGCCGCGAACCCCTCCGGCGCCGCGACCGGCACCCCCACCCCCGCGCCGCCCATACTGCCCTGTCCCTCCAACCGACGACCCACCCCACCTCCCTGCAGATCCGCGAGCCCCCGATCCAACCACCACTCCACCCCTCTCGGATCCGCCCCTGCCCGGATCCGCCCCGCCGCCATCGCCCCTCCCCCCCCCCCGCGCGGCGCGCCTCTCCAGATCCGCCCCCAACCCCGATCCGGCCAAGACCGCACACCCTCTCCGGATCCACCCTTCCGCCCCCTCCACAACGGATCCGCGCCGCCACAGCTTCCCGTGCCAGCCGGCCTCCGCGTCGGCGTTAGCGAATCCAGCGACCATCGCCGAGTCGTCGTCGTCCGACCCGACCTCCGACGCCACCTCCCGCGTACATTCGGAGTCGGGATCGAACGAGCCGTCGTGCCCTTGTCCTGCGCAGTCCTCCCCTCGCCGGCTTTGTGCCCCTTCCGCCCCGTCCGCAATCAAGCCCCCTGTCGGACGCCCCGTGCAGGGCCCGGTGTTCGCGGAGGACGTTCTACTGCCGCCTAAGGTAACAAGTAGTTACAATTGCAGAACCTTTGTGTGCATAAGGTCACTTGAAGTGCATATTACAGCTTAGATATGTCAGTTAGGCCATGCAATCAACATGTGCGAACCTTATTTTCACCTCTCGTTTATGATTATTTCATATGAAATTTTGCATTACTGAGTACTGATGCATGCACTTGTTGTTCCATGCTTATTGTTGTGTTCTCTGCGTGTGCTGAATTTTATCCCCTCTCCGTTGCCGCTTGCCTGCAGATGGTTAAGGGGCAGGCGCGTAATGATAATACCGGAACTGCTATCTGGGATGAGGCCGCCCATGTGGCTATGCTGGACATATGCCGTGAGGAGTTTGAGGCACAAAACACAGCTGGTGGCTGCCTAAACAGGCGTGGGTACATCAACCTGGGGAACAAATTCAAGGAACGGACCGGCCGCGAGTACACTAGAAAACAATTTAAGAACCACTGGGACGCGCTGAAGAGGGAGTATTACATCTGGAAGACGTTGAAGCTAAATGCGACGGGCTTGGGAATCAATGCACTCACTGGCTCCATCGACGCAACGGAGGCATGGTTCGAGGAGCAAAACAAGGTACAAATGAATTCATATGTTTCATTAGTTGTGCAGTCACCCATGATTTGAAGTGAAAATGATCTTGCATGTTGCAGGCGATGCCAGGGGCCAAAAAATTTGCGAAAGCCCCTTTGGCTCACGAGGACATACTCGACATCATGTTTCATGAGGGCCTTTGCACTAACGAGCATGCCGACGTCCCCGAGCGGCGTGCGGGATCGCACATGTCGGCTCGGCGGTGCTCGAACCGGGCGGATTCGGTATTTGAGCCTGCCGTCTTGTCCCGTAAACGCGGGGCAGCCGGCGCAACCTCTGCACCGTCCTCGAAGAAGACCCGCGGCAGTGTGACGATTGCATTCTACGGATTGCCAACCACATGCGAGGAGACCGTGAACGATGCTCGTGCTGCCCGAGCGGCCAAGATCGATGAGCCGGAGCGCGATGAGGTTCACGTGCTGATGAAGCAGGTCGTCGCCGATGGGTACCCCGAGGGAACGGATGAGCATTTCTACGCCGCGATCATGCTGCATCAGAGGAGGGTCAGAGATGCTTTCACGGGCTTCGAGACCGCGGCAGGCCGCATTGGTTATCTACGCCGGATGTGGCCTGTCTTCCAATCCGAACGTGGAGCGGGGTTACATTGACGGTAATGTCTACTTAATTATCTTCAGTTATTTATGTGTTCATGTCGGCAGTACTTAATTATCAGTGAGGAATGACACTTTATTTGTTGTATCAGTCAGTGCATCGTTTAATGTGTTGTATGATTGAGGACATAATTTTATTTGTTGTCGCAGTGAGGACATAATGTTTAGGTAATCATGTTAAGTCATGTTAATCATGTTTAGGTATCAGTCAGTGCATCGTTTAATGTGTTGTATGCTGTATTCTACTGTCTTTGTGCCCCTTTCGGTGTCTTTGTCTTTGCATCTTGCCTTTTTGTTGTCATGTGATGCCCTGCCGAATGATCTTTTGTCTTTGTCTTGATTTTGGTGTCTTGTCTTTGCTTGTGATGCCGGTGTTGTGCTGCTTGTGATGCCGGTGCTGTGCTGCTTGTGATGCACTGCCGAATGCTGCCATTTTGGTTGTGATGGGTGTGAGGCAGTCATGTGATGTGATGCCATTTTTTTGCTGTCATGTGATGCCCTGCCGAATGCCTGTGCTGCTTGTGGTGCTGATTTCGGCTGTGTTGTCCTGCATGTATAAAAGGGCAGGCATGGTGTACATTTTTAACTCCTCTTCATTGCATGCTTTCGGCTTGTGGTGCTGCTTTCGGCTGTGCTGTGGTGCCAACTTCATTGCTGAAATTAACAGGTGGGTTTCGTTGATTTACATGCATGCAATGAGTATCAGTTAGGGCCTTATGAGTTATTGTTGCAGTTCAGTATGGATGACGACATTCCTCCTCCACCAGCCTTGGAGATTGCGCTCATTCATTACCTAAGGCAGTTCGGGTCGAGGTCATCGCGACGACCGCCTCGTCAGCCAATGCAAACCGGCTTGGAATGGGTGCGAGAGCAACTTCAATCTCCTAACCTTTGCCGTACCATGTTTCGGATGGACGTGGAGAGCTTCCACGTGCTGCATGACACTCTTGTAACGATGCGGTTTGCGATCCACGCGGAAGTGCTTTTCTGAAGCCTTGGGCATGTTCTTGTGGATTGTAGGGTCTCCGCAATCCTATGCGCAGGCCGTGAACCGTTTCGCCCACTCGTCGTCCACCGTGAGCGCGAAGTTTCACCATGTGTTGGATTGCTTGTACGCGATGGCGCCAGATTACATTAGGCCGATCGATGCATCACTCAGCGCAGTGCATGACAGGGTGAGGGAACCTAGATTTTACCCCACCGCGGGAGCCGAGGGGCGATCGATGGTACACACATCCCCGTCGTAGTCCGTGCTGACCGGCGTGTAATGCACACCAATCGCCATGGGGAGACTAGCCAGAATGTGTTGGCCGTGTGTGATTTCGACATGCGGTTTATATTTGTGTGTGCAGGATGGCCCGGGTGCGCTCACGACACACGGATCCTACTAGACACACTTAACGGTTACGATCACGTGTTTCCACATCCCCCTGCAGGTATAATTCCCTCCACCGTTTCATACCTTTAACATATGTACGAAGTCCTAACTTTGCTCATTTGTTGCCAATGCAGGGAGGTATTACTTGGTGGACTCAGGGTATCCGAACAGGAGGGGGTTCCTAGCCCCATTTCGAAACACTCGGTATCATGTCCCCGACTTTGCACGTGGTGGGCGACCACAGGGGCGCAACGAGGTCTTCAACTACCTTCACGCATCGTTGCGCAACGTCAGTGAGCGAGCCTTCGGCGTGTGGAAGAATAAATGGCGTATTTTGGAGCGAATTCCCAGTTTCGACCATGTCACGCAGCGCAAGCTAATTATTGCCACCATGGTGTTGCATAATTTCCTAATTGACGGTGTGCGAGAGGACATTGGTCACGCGAACACTCCTGGTGGCTCATTTGGAAATGAAGACACGGGTGATGTTGAAATGAATCAAGTACGCGAGACGATAGCAAACAGTCTGGTGGCATGATTTGTTGTAGGTTGCATGCTGCCTTGTAAAAAATATTAATGTAAAAAATATCTCCTGTTGTGTCACGCCAATTTCGTACGTACCGTAAATTTTTTTTGGTGTGTTCCAACTAGCTACAACGTACTACAGCATACTCAGCACAAAGCCAAAAGCCAACAGCCATACAAAACAACTCAGCTTCTACTCCAGCCGTTACTATTCACCAGCCACAGCCAAAAGCCATCAGCCACAGCCAAAAGCCACCAGCCGCAGCCAAAAAGAACAGGCCCTAATTTTCATATGTTTCATACACATGTGATTTATTTCTACTCCGTACTCATAGCAGAATAATTATATAGTATTGGGTATACGCTTTCTTTTGTCGAGGTATGTACTTTGTATGTCTCTGTTTTTCGTTGTTTGTCTCCAAGACTTCAATTGTATAATTTCTGTATGAATTTGAAATTCTATAAAAGTATAAGACTATATTTGTGTCAACTTAGTTTAGTCCGATAAATACTTCAGCCCACCCTCAATTTTAATCTTGGCTTCGCCACTGTCGGTAATGTCATTATTACTACCTTTCTGTGTAATCTGCTCTTCACCATGGCTGGTCTAACGTGCATATCCCTTTTGAAACACCTTCGAATCAAGTGCGCTTTAATCTGCTCTTGGTTTTTAAACATCTTTAGATTCTTACAGTCAATGCATGGACATTACATATATTCCACCCTCTTATTCAACATATCTTCCTTCGTAGCTCTTGTAAAAGCAGAAACGTCATTAATGTACTCGAAACGTCATTAATGTACTCTTCACTCACATGGTTCCCATCGTACATCTAGCTTCGGTCCTACGTTACTCATATAACAATTTAGTATAACATATTTAATTAATTAATTAATATACTATATATGTACGATCTAAATTAAGTAGCTATATGTAGCTAGATGTAAATAATCTTCTACATCAAGCTAGCTAGATCTAAACCATCTTCAATTCTCCTTTCACCAAAAGCTATATCTAAATTAGAAACAAATTACTAACCATAGATAGCCAATAACTTAGTGAATCTACAATTACTCTTGCCAAATAGTCGATCTCCTTCCACCAAATAGCCTGAAAATCTCGTCTGCAGCTCAACGCAACAGCGAAGATCTGGAATTTAAGACAGAGGAGGTCGACGAGTATGCACGTTATTAATACAACGAAATTATCACAGACGGTTTGTGTTACAAACTGTCTATGATAAATTAATTATCACAAACGGTTTTTATAATGAATCATCTGTGAATTATCACAGACGGTTCAAATTAAAAGTCGTCTGTGATACTTCATAATATCACAGATAGTTCTTGTTAAAAATCATCTGTGATACTTTACAGACAGTTTTAACCATGAACCGTCTGTGATAGTTCACTTTCACAAAACGGTTTTTATTACTGGCAGCAACACGAACGGTTCTAACCTTAAACTGTCTGTGGTAGTATATAATACAGAAGGTTTTAAGGAACCGTTTGTGATGTAGTGTCTAATATTAGGCTTTCTTTAGTAGTGTTACATACATCTCATTACTTCATTAGTAGCAAGTTAGCAATTAGCAAGCAGTAACACCTGTATATACATCTCAGGTCTCTTGGTTAAGTAACTCATTACTTCATTAATACAAGTCAACAGCTAGCAAGCAGTAGACTATGACAATTATAGACCTAACTCTCAGGACTAATCGAGACTAATCGGTCGACTAGTCACCCAAGTTGCCCTCTTGATAACTTAATTCGACTTTACAATTTAATGACCTTGGTGACTTCTTTAATCCTACTCTCTTGCCCCTGCCAACTATCCATCATGAAATTGATCATGCGTTGGCTTGCTTTCGTACCAACTGGTTGGGGCCTCCTCCTTGTAAGTATCAATAGTGCACTTTACCATCTCTTATGCAATAATGCTATTCTTTTCCGTGATTTACCCTGATCCCCCTTACCGTACAGATTGTTCAAGTTTTGAGGTCAAAAATAGAATATATGCAATGTGGGGGCCTATTCAGGTCATTGCTGACGCTTACGGAATGGGTTCGCTGCACTTTTTTTCCAATTGCTGTGCGAGCATGGATGCCTATTATCTCAGCCATCCAAACTCGGCTTCTTTCATACCTTTTATGTTAGGGAAAACTAAACGGAGCTAATTGATGGTTTCATGTGGATGCGAATTGAAATTCTGAAGAATATGATCCATTGGTTGGTCAGGGTAATTGCAATAAGTCTCTCTATTCTGGTGTACATATTATACGGTATTAATCACAGTGTGATCCATCATTCTTTGGTCTATGCCTTTGACGGATCTAATAACAGCTCAATTTTTTATGTAGACTTTGTTCTATCTTCACATACCATTTCTGTTGGAAGAAACTGTCATACTATTCATTTTCTCAAAGAAAAAGGGGGGGAACTGTTACACTATTGCTTCTGGACATGTCTTGTTAATTAGATTATGCAGTAACACATGTACCTGCTGCTTTCTTAGTGAAATGCACCGTTGATTAGATTGGGGGGATTTTGCCATCAAATTTCTCTGTAGCGTGGGGAAGTGTTCTCGATCGTCTTTATATATGCTGTTCACCCTTGTGCCCGTGAATAAGGTTCTTGGAGCTAACAAAAACGATATCTCTGTACGATGGTTCTCCGAATCTATTCGTGTAATAGTCTCATTCTTTTCAGCTTCTAAAAGTTGTTTTTCGATTTTTCTACAGTAACTAGTTTTTAAACAGAGTATTTTTGTAAGATAGAGTCTACTAGTTAATTGTAGTACATACTTTATTGATTTCATTTATATTGGCAAAAATTGCATGTGAGTTTCTATTACTCTGTAATCTCTCATATAAATAGCCTAAAAACCATAAATCGCAACCAAAAGCCAAAAAAACAGGCCCTCGTACTTTGTTTTAGTTGCTTGCATGTTCTTTTAAGCTATGAGGAGATTGAAGCATAAGTTTGTTCGAGCCCAGAGCATCTCTTGGGTCCGTGTAAAGGGGGCTTCTTGAAGAATGAAGAGTCTTAACTCTTGATTTTTTTTTCTCTTATTTGCACGGCCTTTGAGCAAGAAAGTATGCCGGTCTTGCATAAATGTTTTGATGAATTGAATCCGCCACACTTCAATCAAGATTAGGTTGGCAATTAGAAGGCTATATAAGGAGTCATGGTAACTCAAATTAATATTTCCTTTGCATTGAGGTTGTATGGCTTCTAAAAGAGATAGACTCCAGGAAAAGAAATTCATTTTGGTTGTGCTTAGAAAGGAATGCAATCAGTACGTACGTGGTTGTGCCATTTGGCATTCAAACACCTACTAAAGCAAAATAAATAAAAAAAATCTTCTCGATGGGTAATCCAATCAAGGGTCGATCAGTCTGTGGCCGCCGTGTGGTGTTTTGCTGCGCCATAGAAATTAGTTAGTTATAGAAAGTGTTATGCTACACCATAGAATCTAGTTTAGTTATAGAAATTTTTACCAATTTTAGTAAGATTTTCCTGTTGTGGCTCCACAAGAGATGCTCCCAAAATTGGAGAAAAAAAGGTGCTTTTCAAAAGCCACCGATGCCAAACGGGGACTAAATCTTACCCCTTCATGTGTGATCGGACGCCCGCGATTTACTTTTCGCTTTATTGCTTGCGAATGGGGCTTTGCACTACTACATGTATACCATCCCGCGATTAAGCAAAAATGATAGGATAACATTCTCGAAATACACCTAGTAGGATATAGGGTATGTTTTTTTCCTCCGAAGCTGGTGGCTTTTGATTTTTGTTACAGTACTTAACTTTTAAATGGAGTATTTTCTTAAGAAGAGGTCTACAAGTTAAACGATGTACACGTTAAAAATTCAACATCTATACCATCCAAAATCGCAAGTAAATATCTATTTCTCCGTAATCTATACCGTAAATAACTAAAATTCAAAAATTTCAACCAAAAATCATAAATCACAATCGTTGTTAAACAGGCCCACATATATATGGGGCCACAGGCCGACAAGAGATGTTATATATGGCTGATTTTGTAACTCGGGCCTCTAGCTCGGTTTTGCGGTACGCGACTGAAGAGCCTAATTGGAATACAGTAATTTCATATAAATTTTGTGAGAAAATTGTATAATTCTTACATGAATACTGGATGGACCGTCTTAGAAATAGTATTTAACGTTGTTTGTGTCAAATCAAGAGACAAGATCCGAAGAAAGCTAGCCTGCCATCATAAACAAAATCAAGAGCCATGCATCCCTATGTAGTAAAGAGCTAGACTAGACTACTGTCAGGCGACGGCCATGCCTTGTTTCACATTTGTGACACCCTAACCCTTGACTTTAATCTACAAGACGGCGATTTAACATCACAAGTAGGGGGCCACCTTGCATGTGCTGTTGGCCGGCAAAAAGAAACACAACCGTAGGACAGCAAGAGACGCGCGTTAAGAGAGAGAGAGAGAGAGAGAGAGAGAGAGAGAGAGGGCAATGGCGAGCACACAAGGGATAAGAAATGCATGGTACGTACATGTTGGGAGCAAGCAAAGTAGATCGGCCGGCGCATGACATGCATGTGGAATGATCGTGAGACAGCCTGCACGTACATGCATGGCCATTGGGGGGCAACGCATTATTTGAGCACTTGCTTGCAAGGCCATGCCAACATGCCAGTGCCTATATGCTCCTAGATCTCTCTCTCTCTCTCTCTCTCTCTCGTTAACCACTTGCAAGTTTCTCGTTTCATTTTCATGGTGTAGAAATTAAACGGGGGAAATTAAAGGTGGACTTTGATGGAGTCAGAATAACCTACATGTTTTTGTGTTAACCACTTCACAGGCAGTCTATACATACCCAAATGTATCTTTTCAGCCACGTACGTTGAGCAATGTTCTCATGTGCCCGGCCATGCATGCTACGCTTTATATTTTCTATCCTGAAAGAAAATAGACAGCGCATGATATAAAACAGACAGCGCATGACAGTAGGGAAGAATATAAAGCATTTGTCCACCGTTTTTCAGTTCCAGCTCCCAGCTACGACGCCTCATTTCGTCAGCCTCTCTAGGTCAAGTAAACGTTTTCCTAGTGTGTGTTGGAGACATGTATGTGTGTATGTGCGTACGGTATGAGTGTAGTGTATGTCAGTTGTGTGCATCTTCCTTGTTGAAAGTAGAGATAGTTTTGGAGGATTCCATGATAATTCTTATTGATGTGTTACCATGTATATATACACATTGTACAGGAGTTTACAGCTGTTAGGATCCTAACCATAAGCAACATATTGCAGCTAATTAAGGCTATACAAATCATTGCCGTGTACAACGATGGTTGCTATGTATAGCGTGCATGTGCCGGACAGGCTACAGGGATGCCGGATGGGCTACTGGGCTGGTGCATGGTGATGTGTACTCTAACAACCCCCCACAGTGTCATCCAGAAGAGGAGCAGACAGTGAGACTAGAGCGGAGTCAATGAAGACCGCCGTAGGGAGCCCCTAGTGGAGATGTCCGCATACTGTAGTGTGGTTGGAACATGTAGAACTCGAACATCACCGAAGGCAACCCATTCACAAACGAAATGAAGATCAATTTTGACATGTTTGGTGCATTGGTGCTGAACTGGGTTGATGGAGAGATACACAACGGAGATGTTGTCGCAGTGGACCACCGTTGCTTTCGGAAGGGGACGCCAAAGCTCGAGGAGGAGCTGGTGCAGTCAACAGGCTTCGGCAACAGTGTTAGTGAACCCGCGGTATTCCGCCTCAGCACTGGAGCGCGAGACAATGTGCTGCCTCTTGGACGACTAGGAAATCAGGTTGTTATCAAGGAAGACACAGTACCCTGACGTGGAGCACCGTGTGTCAGGACACCCAGCCCAATCGGCATCTGAGTAGACAACGAGATCATGTGAAGCTGATCATGTGAGCTGAAAGCCATGGCTCAAGGTGCCCTTGATGTATCTCAATATACGCTTGATCAGAAGAAAGTGTTGCTCACGTGGATCGTGCATGTGTAAACACACTTGTTGGACGACATGTGCTATGTCCGGATGGGAGAATGTCAAATATTGAAGAGCTCCACGCAAGCTTCGTTAAAGCGTGGGATTGGCGACTGGTGCACCTGCGGCGGCGGACAACTTGGAGGCAAGCTTCAATTGGAGTTGCACATGGATTGCAGTGTGTCATGTTGGCACGGTCCAGAATCTCAGAAGCATAATTCTCTTGAGAAAGGAAAAGCCCATGTGAGGTACGACAAACGAAAATGCCAAGAAAATAGTGTAATGGATAGTTCGTCATGGAGAACTCTTGATGGAGAGCGGCGATGATGCGCTGAAGGAAGGCGGTGTTAGAGGCAGCGAAGATGATGTCATCGACATAAAGTAGAAGATGAGCAGTGTGATGACCATGGTTATAAGTGAACAAAGAAGGGTCACTTTTGGAGCCGGTTAAGCCGAGGGACTGAATGAAGGACTGAAAGCAGGTGAATAATGCCTGAGGAGTCTGTTTCAGTCCATAAAGTGATCTGTTCAGTCTGCAAACATGTTTGGGCTTGTCGGAGTCAATGAATCCGGACGCTACTGACAATACACCGTCACCATGAGAGTACCATTGAGGAAGGCACTTTTGACATCAAGCTGATGGATTAGCCGATCGCAGCTCAAGGCGAGAGAGAGAACTGTCCAAATGGTCGAGGGTTTGACAACCACACTAAATGTTTCATCATAATCCAGTCGGGGTTGCTGTGAGAAACCTCGCAAGACTCAGCGTGCCTTGTAACGAGAGAGTGATCCATAAGAGTTGAATTTGTGCCAGTATATCCATTTTTCGATGATGATGTTAGCATTGACCGGTGGAGGGACAAGATCCCATGTGTTGTTGGCCGCTAGTGCATGGAATTCGTTGATCATTGGTGCATGCCAATTGGGATCATTGAGTGTGCCACGGTATGTATTGGAATTGGAGAGATGTCCGGCAGTGCGCTCGCTTGAAGGTCGAAGACAGGTTTTGGAACCCAAATGCCATCCTTGTTGCGTGTGCGCATTAGGTGCGCATTGACAAACACGGTGATGGAACGCCTACTGGCATGGCCATGGGCGGGGAAACGGCCGCGACTAGCGGGGGCACAAGCACGGTCATCCAGCCATGGTTGTCCAGCTGCAGCCATGGCTGAAGCTAGCGTGGCCGAGGCCGGCAAGGCTGAGGCAGGCCCAACCGTAGCTATAGGCGGTGCACATGCGATGGGGGAGTTGAAGGGGAGTACAGCCAAGGGCTCAGCGTCGAGAAACCTGTAAAAGGAAAATTGTGGGGTAGAACATGTCATAAGAGGAAAACAAGTCTCATCAAACACGACATGTCTAGACATGATCACGTGATTTGTAGAGAGGTCTAAGCAGCGATAGCCTTGTGGTTAGTAGGATACTCGAGAAGAATACACTCAGTGGAACGTGGTGCAACTTTGTACAGGAAAGTGAAGGAGAGATTGGGGTAGCATCGACAACCGAAGACTCGAAGGTGGTCGTATGTGATAGGTGACCCGAAGAGAGCCTCATGTGGGGTTCGGAGGCTGATTGCTTTTGTGGGAAGTCTGTTGAGAATATCTGTGGAGGCGAGGAGGGCTTCGGCCCAGAAGGAAGGTGGGAGACCGGCTTGGAATAGCAAGTTGCGAATGACATCATTTGTGGGAGTTGAAATCATTGGAGGGCTTACCCTTCTTCTTGCCCTTGTTCTTGCGCCACGGAGGCCCGAAGTTGGAGCCAGTAGCTGATAGAGCCTTGGTGAGGGAATTGTGGCCGACGAGGTTGGTGGCAATAAGAGCCAAGGCCGGGCTAGGCTTCGTAATCTTGAGGTTGGACTCCTCAAAGAGAAGAAGCGATCGGGCCTCAAGAAAGGTAGGCAGAGACATCTTCGTTTTGATGATCGAGGCCATATGACGAAAGTTTTTGTTGAGGCCACAAAGGAGAGTGGGTATGAGGGTGGGATCGATGACAGCTTGATTGATGTCAGTGAGGGCATTGGCGTAGGACTTGAGTCGTTGAGAGTATGCGATGATCGTCAGGCGCCCTAAGGGAGATTGTGGAACTCATCCTCCGAAGACAGTGTGCAAGAGGTCTTGTTGTCTCGGAACAGACCCTCGAGACTGCGCCAGATGGTGTTGGCGGAAGTGTCGAGCATGATGACAATGGTTAAGATTTCCTCAGAGATGGAGGCGTAGAGGAGGGAGCGCATGGCGTAGGCGACGGCCTGCTTGGCCGTATCAGGAGGGTTGGGCGCAGCCATGCCATTAATGTGGCATGAGGCACCGATCTTGCCCACAAGGGTGAGGAAAAGCTCGCTCCAACGCGTGTAGTTTGGAGGATAAATCTCCAGGGCAAATAGGATGTGTGTGAGCACGTTGATCATGGAGAGCGTGGAAGAAGGATTGGCAGGCATGGCATGTGGAAGAGCAGCAACGATGACAGCCGCAAGAGCGGCGGCCCCATCGTTGGGAGCATCATCGGCCATGCAGGCATGAGCACGAGACACCGAGAGATAGGGAGAGGATCGAGTTAGGCTGATACCATGAAAGTAGAGATAGTTTTGGAGGATTCCACGATAATTCTTATCGATGTGTTACCGTGTATACATACACATTGTACAGGAGTTTACAGCTGTTAGGATCCTAACCATAAGCAACAATTGCAGCTAATTAAGGCTATACAAATCATTGCCATGTACAGCAGTGGTTGCTATGTATGGCGTGCATGTGCCAGACGGGCTATAGGGCCGGTACATGGTGATGTGTACTCTAACGCTTGTACCTAAAAAAGTTTACAAAATCACACCAAGTACATAATATATTCTACATTTCCTCTGGCATTCTGTCCGTCTTTTACTCCCACTTTTTGAGAAATATTTGGCATTTGCGTAACGAAAATACTACCCTTCTGTAATTTCATTTCTTAAAAAAGAAATAAATATGTCCGGTTGTAATTGCAACCAAAATATATATAGCACAACCACACGTTCTAGAAGACCGTCCGATAGAACATTTGATTCCCTAATTCAAGCCACCCGAGTACACGTGAGAAGTTGAGCTAAATGATAAAAACTAACAAAATTTCCATCCTTACATTTATGCAACTACAAGAATCTGGACCTGGAATGTAAATTGATGCCCAATTTGAACTGCATGGCATGGCAGATTGACAAGTAGAGATGTAAAAAAGTTCGAGCTCGGTTTGCTCTAGGCTTGATTCGATTTTGGCTCGCTCTAGGCTATATTCGAGCTCGAATAGAGCTCCAGACGAGACGAGCTTGAGCCTAGGCCGAAACGTGTGAGCCTAACAAGCCCAAGCTCGAATAATTCGTTAAGGCTGGATTTACCATTTTGTTCACTCGCCCCAGCCCAACTTCAAATCATTCCCCACCCTCACCCCCTCTCCATTAAGCCCAAACGACCCAACCAAAACTCCCATCTCATTCCCCAATCCCATCTCCTCCCCTCTAGTTACCTCACAAGTCACAATCGTTGCCTTTCTTCTCGCCCACATTGTTCAGTCCTCACATCTATCATCGATACCCCCATCCTTGTCCTTCGCCTCAGCCTGCAAAATCTAGATGAGCATGCCCAGCCACCGCTATCGCCGCCTCTCCTTTGCCGGTCCTGCCCCACCATGGATCTAGGTCTCCACCACTGCCTCTCCACCATAGGTATCAATGGCAAAGACCATTTCTGCTTAGGAGTCCCCAGTGACCTCTCCTCCCTCAACAAGAACACTCGTCATCTCTAAAACCACTTCTTCAGTTCTTCCAAGAGCACGAGTCATCTCTAAAACCACTTCTTCAGCTCTTCCCTCTTGGTGCTTTTCTTGTTTTTTCGTCCAATTTGCCATGTTTGGGACTTAATCTTGTGAGTTGCAACCTACTTGTTCTTGTTTGTCCATGATTTAACTAGTTTGAACACAGTTTGAAACTTAATCTAAGTGGAGAAGTTCAATGTAGTATTGTGCAGTTATGGTGCCGAGTTTTTTTGAGCTAAACTTGAGCTTGCTCGAGCCTTGATGCAAGTTGGAAGACCAACCCAAACTTGGCTCCAGATTGTATCGAGCTAGAGCCCAGCCCAGCAGGCTCACTTAAGCTCGATTATTTTACACCCGCAGGGAGAGTGATGGGAGCAGCAACGGCTAGCTGGTGACAACCACTCTCCCTCTCTCTCTCTCTCTCTGAGACTCACTGGGTGCAGCACGTGGTTGTCGAGACCTGATGAACTGCATGCTGGCTTAGCTGCTGCCAGCTGAAGTCTGAAGTCCAGAAGAAGAGATAACTTCTCCCTGCAACTCCATGATTAACTAGAGAAAAAAAACAAAAAATATATAATATAACTCTTCTCAATTCATCCTTAACATCAGCACCTATGACTCTTTAGTTTCCACATGATAGCATAATCACCTCATTTACAACATAGTATTACAACTTTACAAGTAACACAACATTGTGGAGTTAGCTAGCAAAGCTGGTGACTTTTGTTTGCATTTGCATGCCATGAAGAAATTATTGTCCTGCTACTAACTAACTAACATATCTCTTGGATCTTGATACATTGCTCTAAACACATGCACGATGCTACAAATAATAGCTATTAATCACCAGCCTGTGTAGAATGCACTCACACTAATCACTAATGCAATGTGCCCTATTAGAGTTAGTAATCTTGTTTAGCCGTATTCGAGTTAGTTTTACTGTATTATATGTGTTCGAGTTGTGTACACGTCAATTTTCGAGTCCATCTCGGAGTTGTAGTTGTCTCTATGTCGTACTCGTAGAGTTGGGTATAAAAGGCAGAGCAATGTAACGAGAGGAAAATGAAGCGATCGGTGTGATCGAACGAGAGGGAGAGAAATAAATAAGAGAAGGAGTGGTTTTGGCTCCTGGAAATCGGAGGTGTTCGTGAAGCTGAAGACGTGGTCGTAAACGCTTTACAACCACGGCGATCGAGTCTTCAACGTGGTCATAATCGAGTTACAACTACTGTGATCAAGTCTACTACGTGGTCGAGGAGCAAGGTCTGTAGTCAAAGTCTCAAGTTTTCGTAAATCGGAGTGGTCGTAGCTCGGTTACGAGAACGTGCAACGCAGTGTGAATATGATCGTAATTCTCGTCAGCAGAAGTTACGAGTACATAGCGTGATCGGAGCAAACACAAATGGTCATAACTACACTGTGTGTGGTCATAACTTTCACGTGGTCGTAGCCATCTGTGAAGTGGTTGTAAATCGACTTAGCGTGATCGCAACGACTGCAGAGTAGTCGAAGCGCGACAAGTGGTATCCGCACACGCAGCCATAGGGAGAAGGGCATGTCTATGGACTCCACACACGCAGATAGTAGCAAGCCACACGACCACACACATACAGGCGCACATGAAGGAAGCAGCGGCTCTGAAGGCGTATGCAGCGCACATGTAGGTGCGGCTAACACAGCAAGTTAAGGCAATGGAAAAAGGGCACAAGGTCTAAGAGGAAGATTTGGAGTATAGGTTGGTGCAGTCTTTTACGGTTTTACAGAGGGAACGCAGGAAGCGTTGGAGACAGGAGTTAGGGGCGGTGTAGTCTCAGCTAAGATATACACGGGAAAGTGGGCAAATTTGGTCTAAGAAAGAAGAGCGGGAGGCTCAGGTAACGGCGAAGCCAAGGTGGCTGTGGGAGCAGGTGCTCCAACTCAGGCAGGCGTGCAAGGAAGGACGGGATCAGTCCAGGTGCGAGACGCAGCAAACGTCGGATTGCGCGAGGGTCGAGATGGAGCAAGCACAGGTGGTAGGGCGGTGATGGCTCAAGTGCACGGGAGTTAAGGTAAAAGGAAGAAACGGAAGCAAGAGAGAAGATCAACATAATCAAGATGGAGAAACAAGATTAAGGAGATGATTGTTAGAGTTAGTAATCTTGTTTAGTCATATTCGAGTCAGTTTTGATGTCTTATATGTGTTCGAGTCGTGTACGAGTTTGTTTCCACGTACGAGTCAGTTTTCGAGTCCATTTTGGAGTCGTAGTTGTCTCCGTGTCGTAGTCATAGAGTCGGGTATAAAAGGAGGAGCAATGTAACGAGATGGGAATGAAGCGATCGGTGTGATCGAACGAGAGGGAGAGAAATAATGAAGAGAAGAAGGAGCAGTTTTGGCTCTGGGAAATCGGAGGTGTTCGTGAAGCTAAAGACGTGGCTTTATGACCATGGCGATTGAGTTTTCAACGTGGTCGTAATTGAGTTACGACTACTGTAATCAAGTCTACTACGTGGTCGAAAGAGCAAGGTCTTCAGTCGAAGTCTCGAGTTCTCGTAAACCGGAGTAGTCGTAGCTCGGTTACGAGAACGTGTAGCGCAGTATGAATGCGATTGTAACTCTCGTCAGCAGAAGTTACAAGTACGTAACGTGGTCGGAGCAAACACAAGTAGTCGTAACTACTTTGTGTGTGATCGTAACTTTCACGTGATCGTAGCCATCTGTGAAATGGTCATAAATTGACTTAATGTGATCGTAACGAGTGCAGAGTAGTCGAAGCGCGACATGCCCCCACAATGCATGTGCCCTCACACCACAATATATACCTCCAACCTCACCTACACTTGTAGCCAATACATACATAGTAGTACTACATGTGTTATATAGCAAGCTAGCGGTAGTCTAGATAGCTAGTTAGGAGTGCCAAGAAGAGCGCAAGTGAATGGCGCAGTTGCCGCCGAGGGCGCCGAGCGCGGCGGCGCAGGACTGGTCAGCGGCGGGCGAGTTCCTCGGGTTCGCGGCGGCGAGGCGTAGCGCGCACCGCCGCTCGGCCAGCGACTCAGCGGCATTCCTGGAGGTCGTGACGATGGACGACGTCATCGGCGGGGACGAGTTCGACCGGCTCGACGACGAGCAGCTCATGTCCATGTTCTCCGACGTCGAGGCGCCTGTCTTGTCCGACGGCGGGGGCGAGAGGGCGGGGGAGGCGCAGCTCATGGAGGAGGCGGAGGAGGGGATGGTGGCTACGTCCCCGGCCGGCGTTCGCTCAATGGCGGCGCCGGGGGCCGCGGACGACATTGCTGACCCCAAGAGGGTTAAAAGGTCAGTTGCATCGTAGTCTTGATTCTAGTACAATTAATTAATTTCTTTTTTCATTTACCAGGTTAAAACAGTATAAACACAATTAAAAATTGAGTTTTAACATGCCAGAAGAATTTTCACGGTAATTTTCAGAACTTTTGGAAATGCAGCAACTGCGTAACTTTTTTTAACCGTATCTCTAGAGCCAATAATTGTTTACTATGTTCCCAGTGAATCAGTAATTTGGTTGTTCATGAGGAATTGAGTAGCTGTTCAGATTAATAACCATAAAGTTACTACACAGTAACAGTTAAGTCGATTTTCACTGAGAAAATTACATAAAAAATTTCTAAATGCCATGAGTATTTTCCTAAGTACAATTCCTACAGTGATTAGAGTGCACAGTAAATTTAGAGTACAATATTGCTCACCTGTAATTGGGGTTTCTGAAACATTTAGGTGTTTGGACCTCTCTAAACTTAGTTAGCAAATGTTCAGGTCTGAATCTAACTCGAATATACATAAGAACTGACCAAATGCACATTCTTTCTTGTCAATTTTATTTACTGAAATGTTCACACTATATGCATAAGTTACTTGAAATGTACCAAACACCGCGAATTGAAGTGTCAAGTGGTGATGATTTAGCTGCAACTTCGTTGGTTTGGTGTTTTTGTTTCAGGATATTGGCAAACAGGAAATCAGCGCAGCGGTCAAGAGTTAGGAAGTTGCAGTACACCTCTGAGCTTGAACGCAGTGTCACCACTCTCCAGGTGATCACTTCAATTCTCTCACACACATGACACACCACAGACGAAAAACTTAAAGAAAAACAACTAAAAGAAAAAAAATAGACTATATACATTGAGTACTTCTTCACTTGATGAGTTCTCAAAATTATGTCTTGATCTAGTTATAGCCAAAATCAATTGTTCTCCATTTTTTCGAATGGTTTGGTAGTTCAGTTTCACTCTTACTTGAGGCATTTCAGATACAAAAAAAAAGGAAACCTATCTGGTTACATTTGAGACCCCTTCTCTTGTTTGATTGGTCGTTGCTTCCTGCAGATGGAAGTGTCAGCACTGTCC